>VXAV01010074.1:0-33907 GCA_013399715.1 Alectura lathami | reverse complement strand
CTGGGAAGATGTGAAATCACTTGCAGAACACGTACTATTTTATAGCAGACCAGGCTGATAGATTGTCAGGTATAATGATGAATGAATAGCCACAGGAACCACTTTTAGGATGCTCAGACACTGCACAGCCCCATGCAACATTGAGATGACACTGGAGAGCCCAGCCCTGGTCCCAGGAGCAGAAATGTAGAGATTCAGACCAGCTCATCAGCCCAGATTTCCTGCAGACAAGCTTAATGTGTTTCCTAATGTTCTTCTCCCAAATTAGGGCAGCGGTGCCTGGGCTGTGATGCTCTGCTTGCCAGTCCTAAGGTCCTCAGTAGCTAAGCCAAGTGTCTGCAGAAGACACCTATGGCTCTTTCTGGGAAGTCGTGGTCAGAACTGTTCTTTTAAATGCATTTAGAAGCTTTTCACCAGGAAGCAAACACAATGCTTTTGGGAAACAAGAAATAGAAATACCATCCCAATCTGCTTGCTCCACTCACGTTTTAGTTTCCGTGCTCAAAACATCACTGATGTAAGATGCAGAGAAATTCACATGGGCCAGAAACAAACCTTCTGAGGCCTAAAAGCACCTTCTGCCTGAGAAGCCCATTACGTATTTTGCCTCCTTTGCCTGGTGCTTAAATTCTTTGGGGAGTGATAAACACATCCCACCCCTGCTGCTGTCACCAGGGACAACAGAGGCAACTGTGCACTTCTCCCCCTGCAGCCTGCAACTGTGACGCTGCCGGCACTCTGCCTTTCTCCATCTGTGACCCTGCCACCGGGGAGTGCCTCTGCCAACGGTTCGCCACGGGCCGGCGCTGTGAGCAATGTGTTGTACGTGCCCGGACAGTTTTTGTTATTACATTGTGCTGGCTCTCATTGCATGTGGTTTTAGAGACTCCTCTCCCATCTCCTGTGGGCCCTGGGGTGGCACTTCATCAAAGGAGAGAATGGCACCGGTTCTGTGCGTGTGACGTCATTTCCTGTGCAATTAGGCTATTTAGGGAATAGGAAGACCATCTGTTTTTACCACCCTGGCATGGGACAGTTTGGGAGTTTGGCTTTTTGAGATTGGTCTCACTCTGTGGTCACGGACGAGGATCATGCCCACAGCTGAGGAAAGCAGAAAAGAGCTGAGTCCCTGAAAATGTCCTTTGTTCAAAGCCTGAAAGTGTCCTTAGATTCAGTTGAAGCCTTTCCATATCAGACTCCGGATGACAAGGAAAGATGAACAGGAAAAAGCATCCTTTGTGAACTATTGCTCCCCTGGCCTGCAGGGGAGTTTGGTGTAGCTGTGGATTTAGCTGCTCTCAGAATATTTGCAGTCAGTATTCCCACAAAAAAAAAAAAAAAAAAAAAAAAAAAGTATTATGAAGGGAACAATCATAACAATCATTGCCAAATAAGTAAACAATTAGATTTATTTAAATTACAAATTAATTTTACAACTATACACTTCCATTCCATTTTGCATGAACACATTTGGTTCTTCTCTTTTGCTGCTTGCAAACGTTTGTGCAATCAAGTTGCACCAGAAGCAGCACTCACAGAGAGGAAAGGAAATGCGGTGTCATGTCCTTCACATCCTCAGGCCATCTTTGCTTGCACAGATGAGTGAATATCTGGCCCTTCTTGTGGTGTCTGAGCACCCATGCAATCTGGTACAAGAAGCAATTTCACATGGCCAAGCACAGGCAGCATCCCAGGAGTGCTCTAGAGCAACAGCCATCCAAGATAATAAACTATGTTGACTCAAATACTTGCCATTAAAAAAGTCCTTCTCTTTACCCAAGGCGGGATACTGGGGTCTCGGCAAGAGTTTGTATGGCTGTTCTCCATGTGACTGTGACATTGGTGGATCCCAGAATAACTTGTAAGTTGATGTTCTTCTGTAAGTTTTCTCTTATTTTTAATTTTTACAAAGTCTTGAGCTAGATTTTCTATCTGGGTTAATAGAATCTCAGTACAAGTGGGAAAATAGACTGTAGACATAATTTCATCACAGACAATGAGTATAAAGTCATGTTGGGATCTTGGAGGTTTAGTTGTGATTTTAAGTGGGATTTACCTTGTACCTTCAAAGCTAGCTTTAGATCAGTTAGAGTCAAGATTAGTATGAAATACAAGCTGCATAGTTAGAGAGAACTAGAGGCCCTAGTATCTGTATAAGTTGGAAGTTATGAATGACATTTTAACTTAGCTTTCTATACATACTTCAAAAGCTAGAAATATACATTTCTTTTTCCTTAAGCATTGGTTCATATTCAAAATATATCAATTAAAAGCCAGTTTTGTTTCAGTTGGGCTGCTCCAGGAGTCTGTTGGCAGGGGTCTTACCTGTCAGACTTCAGACTCCAGTGCTGCAGAGCAGCTCCTCAGTGTTCTTGGCGTGTTGTTGTTAGCAGGTAAATCAAAGCTAGTAATCATCTGATGTGTTAAAACTACCATACCTCTCACATCAAAGTTCCTCCTGACCTCATGTAATGTTTCTAAAAATACATGCGATAGATGCATAAGAATGGATATGGGAACAGGTACAGAAATGGGTATGAGAAATGGATACATAAATAAATGGTAACAGATGATCAGGAAAGAAAAGGATCTGTGCTTCTGGTTACAGAATGGATGGAGAAAGACAAGGCATGTCACATCTCCTAGGTCATGAAAAAGAAGAACTAAATAAATGCAGTGCTGGAAAGAGGAAATAGAGAGGGTGGGTGGTAGGAAGAAACTTAATATTGGAGGCAATCCAGCAGCAGAAGAAACAAGGTGGAGCTGAAACAAGGGTCGAGCTGAGCTGCTTTTGTGCTGCAAGCACCCAGCAGTGCTACACTCACGTCCTTCCCTTACCAACTCCTGCCCTAGGTGCTCACCAGAGGACGGTCAGTGCAAGTGCCTTCCCAACATTGTGAGCCGCCAGTGCAACGAGCCAGCCCCGGGCTACTTCTTTTTGCCCCTGGATTATTACATCTATGAAGCTGAGAATGCAACACACCTTTCTGGCTCTGCACCCTTGGTATGTAGCTGGCTTTTTAGGCGTCATACGGAGGATGGAACCCTATGGTGGTCGATACGATCAAGTCCCTGACCATCCTCCATTCACCCTTGTCTTCCATGTCTTCAATAACTGTGGCTATTACTACATGCTCCAGTGACCTGCAAAGCTGTTCCTCAAGTGTGGTTTAGCATTAATTAGATAAATTAATTTAATTACTTAAATTAAAAGAAAGTGTTTGAGCTGCCAACAGCTCAAGGAGAAGCTATCACAAATTGTGACGCTTCTGGAAAGCTCCAGCAAAGGGAGAATCAAATCACTCTGCTCCATTGGACTCACTCCTGCTGCCTTATATAAAGGAAGTGTAGCCTGATTCCCTCAAAAATTTGGCATCCATCCCTAAAGCTTATAGAACATGTATTTATTTATTTATTCCTCAAAATTGGGGTCATTTTTCCCCATGCACAGTACACGTCTCGCCTTGCTGGAATGTGTCCTTTCCGTTGCCTACGTTTTTACTAATATCTCTTCTCCAATGTTTTGTCCAGAAGCTATGGAGAAATAATAATAAAAAAAGATGTTTATTTGCAGGTCACATCCACAAATATTTAGCTATAATCACAACCAGTAATCATCCTGCAGCTCTATAATTAAATGGAAAACAGATGTCTGGGACACAGTTTATGAGAGGAAGTGCAACCTAATTGTAAGAGAGCGAGGGAAGAAGGTTTCCAGCAGTTGCTGGGCCATGTTACAGGGTTTCACCCAGCAAAGAATAGAGCTCGTTTTGAGCTTGGGGATTTCCATTTAGCTGCTTACTGACCCTTCAGAATTGCTGGGACAATGATGCCTCCTCTCTCATTACTTCTCCTTCATAGGTGAAACCAACCACTCTCCCAAGGTGTGACATTTACTTCCAGAAGCAAGGATATGAGTTCATGATTGAAAACGGAAAGATTGTATTGAACAGGAGCAAAAAACGAAGCATAAGAAAAACTGAACTTGGGCAGGTAAATTGGTGCTTTGTTATTTAAAAAAAAAAGATGACACCAAATGCTAATTTTAATCTTGCAACAGAGGGAAAGGAAATGTCTGTGCATGTGGAACTCATACGATGCAGAGTATGAGGCATTACGATGCAGACACAAGTGAAATCAATTATTTTGTTGTACAGTTGAGCTGGACTTTTTGTAATTTACAGAGACAGGCTTGTTCTACTATGTCCAGTGCCACTGTAGGCTCATGTTCCATTAACTGTTTAGAAAGGAAGAGCCCCAAGAAAGCTAAAATCCTTTTTTTTGTTTGTTTGTTTTGCTTGCAAGACCATTTAAATATACGTAGATGTTAACATGGTACCTATTGTATTTGCTCCATCATTGCAAATCAGCTTAGTAAGTATTGGTATTTATTGATTCAGCTCACAGTGACAAGTCCAGCCATGTGCAAAATCAAGTTCAATCTGTGTAAGATTTGCAGTGTGAATGCCTGGAGGTGCCAAATAAGCAGAGATGGATGGATTAATCTAATCCTTCTCCTTGTTGTGGCAAAGTTATAGGAGAATTTTCTCTGTTACCCTAAACATCCCACATTTGAGAGTTCTTAGCGTGCAGATCAAGCGTCCAGAAAATAAGGCTGACTGGTGGCTGAAATAAGTAAACAAGACAGCAAGATTATTTCCTTCCTTCCTTCCTTCCTTCCTTCCTTCCTTCCTTCCTTCCTTCCTTCCTTCCTTCCTTTCTTTCGTCTAGTTTGCCTGTTTGTAGCTTGACTGTGATGCTGACAACACCATGATGTCTTTGCAGGGTGCATCTTGGCTGGGGCAGAATTCGGCCGTGGAGGTGGTTTTCAGGCAGCCCAGCGCTGGCCGGGCCGTCACGTGGACCGGCCCCGGCTTTGCCCGTGTCCCCAGTGGAGCTGGGCTGAGATTTGCCATCAGCAACGTCCCCTTGGCTATGGACTTCACAGTCACGATCCGTTATGAGCCTGAGGTATTTGTGATGGCTTGCATGTCTTGTGACATTGTGACAGATGCAGGGTCTATTCTGTCAGTAGTAGGAGGTGGCAACTCCTTCTACTCATTTGTTACTCCTCATTTGTAGCTCCTGATTTGTTACCCCTGCTTGGACTGGATTTTTGTTTGCATGTCAGATACCAGTAAAATGCAGCTCCTTTGAGATGGTGTCTTGTGTTTTTTGCTGAGATCTTCTGGGTAGGACAATGTGCACAGGCAGGAGTGTGCTATCTGTGCATACACAGTAGCTATTTACCCAGGGCTTTTGCAGTCATCCAGCTTCCCAGTTGCTCCAGCTGGGCTCTGAGATGTGTGTAAACTGTAGAATATTAGCCAAAATCTTATTTAGTGCCTGAACAAAATTTCTCAGTGATGAAGACATGTCTAGGGAAATCTGTTAACCAAAATCTGGTTAAATCCTAGTCTGCATCTGTGTGTTCAAAGACGTATGAAAGTGTTTTGTCTATACCAGTATTCATGCATGCCTTCTTCCTTCCCTTCCCAGCTCCCGAAGACAATCCCCCCACTCAAGATACTCCTTCTGTCTATTGCATTCTGTTCTTTTCCTGTCATTCTGAGGCAAACAAAACGCCCATTGACTAAAACCATGAGAATAATTTTGCAGTGGGCTGGTTTGATGTTGCTTTTATGTTCTAAGGACTGGATGAAACCGTTGAATAGTACGGGCTTTTGTTGCAATGTGTTTTATGTTTGTTACTCCTTATTGGATGTGAGAGGTGGCACATAGTGAGGGATATCTCTGGGACAACACTGTGCTGAGAGACGAAAGTACTCCAATGGCTTTAACAGAGCCGTTTCCATTTGCACCAGCTGAGGTCCCGTTTCCTTTCCTGCTGTTTGAATACAATGCATTTTTCACAAATAACACTATTTTTAATCCTATAAAGAACAAGGAAAAAATCTGTTCTGTCACTGCTATATGCAATCACTCAGCTGGCCTTCAGAGTGGGTTTTTCAGGTGTGAAAAACAATCATAATGTTTAACTTTTGTTCACAGACCTTAGAAGACTGGCTAGCGCATGTTGCCGTTCAGCCCACCGGTGTTTCGTCAAGTCAACGCTGCAAAACCAAGGGCTTTTCACAGGAGCCTCATGCATTGGCTCTCCCAGCTACAAAGAGGTCTAGCTATTCCTGTACTTTGCTGTAGATTTTCTGTGTACAGATCTGGCACTGAAGCACTGCAGTGTGATAAATCTGTGGGAAACTGGGGTTACTGGGAACACACATATGGCCTTTCCTGCCGCTGCCGCGTGACAACACTGAGCGGACTGGAGGGGCGCAGGAGGAAGCAGATGCTCCACTCCCAGCCTGGCAATGGTTTGCCAAAACCAGAGAGCAGCCTTAGGTCCTGCTGGGGCTAATTGCTTTGGCAAGGATGCAGCTGAAGCTTTTCCAGAATAGAAAGGAAATATCAATCTCAAAACACTATCCTAGCGCGTTTTCAAAACCAGCTTTTCAGTTTGCACCTATGCAAAGAATGGAGAGGAGCTGGAGGAGCAGGGATAGCTCACAGCACTCCAACAACTTGCCCTGTCCTGCTCTGGGGAGAGCTCCGACTGCTGGCCGTAACTGTGCTGTGTTTCTGCTAAACAGGATTGCACTTCTGCAAACTCCAGTCTGCCTGGAGCCAGGAACCAAGTATTCCGTGGATGTGTATTTCTCACAGCCCTCTGCCTCTGCCCCAAAGTCTAAATCGTTCATCTTGATCGACTCAGTGAGTAATGCCATCGCAATTCCCTCTGGGCTGTATTAACACCACTTGGAAAGTTTTGTTTGTTTGATGTGTTTTTGTTTTTGTTTTTCAAACAGCCTTATTCAAATATCATTTATAACACATTTTATCAGAAATTCAGTGAAGTGTGCTTCTGTTTACCTCCATTGGTACTGGCTTTCTTTGTTCATATATGGAAAGACAGGATTGTATAATTTAAAATTTTTATGGAGCAATAATGTGATAGCTCATCAAATCGTAAGTGTTGCATGTGTTAATAGCCAGAGTATGTACCTCTCTTGGTTGCTCATTCATTATGAGCACACTCCACCTCTGCTGACAAGATGCTGTGGTTAGGGACACATTCTTCAGCTCTACATTCACCTAGTGTTTTTGAAAATCTATATGATGCATCTGAACATAATTAAAAAAAAAAAAAAAACCATGGATACATTTAAAGATGTGCTCTGACACTGGACAAACAAAATTAGTTCTGTATTTTCCTGGAAATTGTGTCCAGATATTTCCCATGTTTCCTCCAAGTCAGAAACTGGATGTTAGTTTTGGGTCCTCCTCTTGAGAAAAATATTTAAAAACTCATTCCTCTAATTACTTCCATAGAAGTGGACCTGGCAAGGCTGGCCATACTTGGGCATGGAACATCCAGCTGCTTTTTTCCCTGTCGCAGTAATACAAGTACAATTGTTAGCCAGATACTGCCTTTGGAGTTGTAAACATGGCACCTCTCATCAGCAAAACCATTTCTGAGAATGTATCTGAAGTCTTATATATCTGACATTTTGACAGTCTTTTATTTGAAGAACTTGGGGAATGTCTAGACCTTCAGAATAAATGTAAATTTAGATTTAGAAATGTGGTGCTCCAGGCCTCTGTCCTTGCCATGCACAGCACAGTCAGAGAATGTGGGAATTTCTGGTTTTCACTTTATCTAAGCAAAAATATTTTCTTTTCCTCATAATGCCAAAGCTTGGACTTATTCCCAGAATCAGATCCGTGGAGAACTTATGCAGTGAGAAGGATTTAGATGACTACCAGAAGTATCACTGCGTTGAAATCGCATCGGAGGTCGGACCTCACGTGCTGCCCCAGGCGTGCGCCCAGCTGATCGCCAGCATGTCTGCCCGCCTTCACCGCGGTGCCGTCGGTAAGGGCAGCTGCACAGAGAGACAGTTTGGGCACTCACTGTTTTCCCTTGAGTTTGTTGGACGTTCTGTCTGAGAGCTGTCAGCCCCTGGTGGTGTAGAAAGTGAAGCCAGTCAGTAAGGGCACACAGGATGCATCCCATCAAGCCCCAGCGTGCTGAAAACATCCTCGGGTGGCACAGCTGTTGAAAAGCCAAGGCTCTTGAAGCCCATCTCATGATGGAACAGTGCTTGTGTGCTTTCTGAAGGGCACTGCAACCAGACACAGCTTCACCAGATGGCTGAAGCAGTATCTTTGGTAATCTCTGGCTGGCAGAAAATGACAGAGGAGTTTTTAAACCCTCTCCCCTGATGCTGCAGGCCAGCTGGATGCCCTGGTACAACTCCAGGCATGATGGCACACAGGCTGAGATGCTGGAAGAAGTTCAGCAAGAAAACCCCAGTGGCGTCCCAGTGTGAGAGCAGTGGCAGGCAGGGTTTGGAGCCCTGGGCAGTGTCCTGGACCCACTTAAGGCTGGGCTGCACTGACTGCCTGTTATCCTGATCCCCCTAGTGATGGGATTCTCACTGTGGCTTTCTAGCAGTGGCATCTGAGCATCATGGGCAAGCATTCCCTGTGAGTTAGCAGACCTGCTTCATTCAGCAAGACAATCTGAGGTGCCCAGAAAGCAGCAAACAGTGCACAGGGGCAGGCTAAGCACTGCCTGCAGATCTTGTCCTGCTGCAGCTGGATGCAGGTTTATAGCAAACACTTCTGGAATTCAGGGTATTTTTATGTGGATCTATATTTCACTACACCCCTTCTGTCCTGGCCCAAACATAGACTGAGGCAATGCCTTGGGCATGGCAATTCCAATACCAAGACTTGTGCTGGTGCCTGGTGCCCCACCACCATTAATGCTGAAGCATCAACTAACCCAAGCCACAGCTGTTGGTGTGCAGCAAACCCTCGATGAGAGGCAGTCAGGATCTTCTCTTCCTGTTTTTAAGTGCAAATCTTGCAAGTTTACAACAGTCCCACTCTTTTGTTTTTCAACCAAACCTGACTTAATTTTCTTTCCTGTTGGCAGCATGCAGGTGCAATCCCCAGGGGTCGCTGAACACCAGCTGCAGCAGACTGGGGGGCCAGTGCCATTGCAAAGCCAACGTCGTGGGACGCTGCTGCGACACCTGCTCTGTGGGCAGCTACGGCTTCAGCTTCCATGGCTGCTACCGTGAGTAGCCAGCATCAGCACCACTACTGTCACCAGCTCCACCACCATTGTTTTCACCAGTACCACCCCCAATACCAGCATCAGTATTTGGCTATCCACACACACACCAACTTTGCAGAGCTTTGAAGCCACTATCATGCATGAAACAATACAAAAAATATTTCCATATATAACAGATTTGCCACCCCCACTGCTTACCCTGCCCTCAAGCAGTGTCAGCGGTGGGCAGGTGGTGGGGACACGCTGAGGGTGCAGCTTTGCTCTTGGTGTTTTCCAGCATGCAAGTGCGACCCACGAGGCTCAGTGAGCTCACTGTGTGACCAGGTGACGGGGCAGTGCGCCTGCCGCCAGGACATTGACGGTCAGCGCTGCAGCCGATGCCTGCCTGGGTATTTTGGGTTTCCCTATTGCCGCCCTTGCCCGTGCCATGGCTACGCAGAGCGTTGTGACCCAGTGACCGGCGAGTGCCTGAACTGCAGTGGGTTTACAGCTGGAAGCCGCTGTGAAAGGTGAGGTGATGGGCCTCACTGCATAGTTCTCTGAAATACGGGCTTTGCTGGGGACCCACCTACATCCCACCAATGTGTCAGTAACCTTAACTGGAAGCACAGCTAAAACCAGGGTTAAACTGGGCCTCCCTCCTGAATGGCAGGTACTCATTTACGGGGCAAATGCGAGTGGGAAGGTGCATCCTCTGGGATGGGCTGAGTCACAGCACACACACAGCACTGCAGTGGGCTCCCTGCAAGGCGGCATTTGAGACATGGGTGCCCTGTGCAATGAGCTTGGAGGCCTGTGCAAGGAGCTGAACCTGTGACACAAAGTCTCCTGCCAGCTTTTAAATTGCCAAGAGGCTAAACTAGAGCTGTGTATTCATTTTAACACCTTCAGTTATCTCCAAGGAGCTTAAACAAACATGTCCTGCTTGCTGATTGATATCATTTCTGTATGACCAGCAAATGACTTTTCCCACGTATTTCCATCCCCACTCAAAACAATGCTCCTCTTTTTTCATTCTACACCCTTTTAGAAGTATCAGAGAGTTCGGCATGAACATCAGAATTAAATTCGTTGGCTGTTTGGTTTGGTTTGGCTGGATTGTGCCTTGTCATTTCCTCTTAAGAGGATTTCCCCATGGAACCCATTGAGCTTTTCTTGCAATGCTTCTGGACAAGGCGACCTTTAGCTGTTGCGCTTGTAGGTGGCAAATAGCTTAAAAGTGGGAGACTGAAACACTTGTTGCTCTGTGCCTCCACAGGAGATCCATACCCCGGGGCGAGGATAATCAGGGAGCCAAGACTTTTAGCCTGCCTTGTATAAGTATACAGAATTGTGTTCCCATTTGCCATAGTAAAGCAGATTAAAGACTGAAGATGCTTCAGAAGCTGCTGCATGGCTTGCCTATCTGGGAATGGCACAGTCACCACCATGAAGCAGCTGTCACCCCACGTTTGCAGAAAATGTCAGACAGAGCACGGCTGATGTCAATATATATGCCATGCCTGAAATACGCAATGTTCCACGCGTGCTCTGAATGAATAGTTGTTTTTTTCACCCATGCTGAGATGTTCTGATGTCATGCCAACTACTCTTCTTGTGTATATATGGCAACAGATGAATACAAGTGGAGAGAGATGAATATACATGATAAGAGATGGATATGCAGAATTTTTACATGGGACCTTTCGGCTCTCTGTGAAGAACATGTGTGATATCTTATATACGTATTACCATTTAGGTTAAAATTATTTCAGAGTAGGTGAAAGTCTTCAGGAATACTCCTTGAAAAGAGAAAAATATATGCTGCAGATTTTGGGAATGCAGCTCTGATTTTGCATTTTAGAACATGTTTGAAGCTGGATACATCTGCAGCAAATAATAGAGCCTTCAATCCTAAATTAATTATAGATATATAAAAATTGATTCACATGCAAGGACTGAAAGGAGCATTTGTCAATTCCTGCTGCTTTGTGTTGACTGCTTTGACAGGTGCATGGATGGCTATTATGGAAACCCTTCGAACAGAGAACCCTGCCGCCCATGCATGTGCCCAGGGGCACCTACAAGCAAGCGGTTTTTTGCACATTCCTGTTACCAGGACTCTCAAACTTCACAAGTAGTCTGCAATTGTCTCAAAGGATATTTAGGTAAGGAACAAAATAATAAATAAAATAGGCTTTGGTTATGTTAAAACTGATGTGAGACAGAAAAATGCTCATCCTCTGTTCAGAAATGGCAAGTGAGATAGTGGTAATAAAATAGATAAGAAAAGTTAACACCAAAATTTACAGAACTCAGGTGGGGAAATCCTGACTAAGAAAAGTGGGAATTGTGGTTTGTGTTTGAAAAAGGGATTCACCTACTCGGATTCAGTGAAGCCATTAATTAACCTAATGGCATTATTTGGAAACCTCCCCTTTCCAGAGGCACCTGACAGGGAGAACCTCAGGTGCTCATTACCTGAGAAAATAATGTTGGATCCCGAATCAGAAAGAGCAGGGCACCAAAAAAGGTTTCCTAAATAGAGAAATCTCTCTTCCTATAGAAGAATCTTGCTTTGACATCATGCCCGAAAGTGACTGTTTCACTGTTCAAATGGCCACTGCAGAAAGGGCCATTCTCAGCTGTCTCAAATGCAGATATTTTTGCAGCAAACCAATGCCTTTCTTCCAAAGATCCCATTGACTTAGCTTGAATTTCTGCATGGAAAATTTGAAGAAGTTTCCCTTCCCTTGGGCATTATGAATACCTCCAGTGATGGAGCCAAAACCAAACCAATGCTGTCATCTTTAGGCAACTTTGCCTGAGGAATTGCTGTAGGGCCAAAGTGATCTTTGTTGGTACTTGCCCAGGGGACTGCTGTTCTCACAAACATCTGCTGTCCTCAGTTCTGGACTTCTTTCCTCCTGCTCCTTCTCTGCAAGGCTCTTGGACACCTCTGTGGCACCAGGCTCACTTTCCTGGAGACTGAGAAAGGCTCTGGTCCTGGAGGTTGTGGTGAAGGAGTGGAGTCTTTGGCCAAGGGTGAGCCAGTGGACAATGTGCCGGTGACACAGAAAGGTTTATGAGATGCGGAAAGGTACCACCCTGGTCAGAGGGAGCTTTGGGATGGATGCAGACATAACTGCAATGCTAGAAAGCAGAAACAGAGCATCTCAGAGCTCATCTGAACTCCTGGGGAGTCCTATTCTGGTCACTCCAGGATAGGGGATGCCCCACCTTCCCTGACAGTGTGGTGAAGGACCCAGGGAAAATCCTGCAAAATGGCCCAACCTTCAGTGGAGAGGGAAGTGCTCATCTTTTCTCCCTGGTATCTAGTGACAGACATGGGAATGACTCAGAGTCGTGCCAGGGGAGGGTCAGACAGGACATCAGGAAAAAACTCCTTACTGAGAGGGTGGTTAGACACTGGAGACTTCCTAGAGAGGTGGTTGATGCCTCATGCCTGTTCATGTCTAAGAGGTATTTGGATAATGGTTTTAATGATAGGTTTTCATTTGGGGTCAGCCCTGAAGTAGTCTGGCAGTAAGACTTGAAGATCCTTGTAAGTCCCTTCCAACTGAAACTGTTCTGTTGTATTCTATTCAATTCTATTCTGTTCTACTGCTATTGAAAAGACTTTGCTGGAAGAAGATGCTTGAAGGTGTTGTCTGAGGGGTATCCCTTTGCTCCTACTGAAAGGGCTTCCATGGTAAAAAAGACTTGCAGTGAGGAGGGTGCATTTCCATCAGACTGCAGTATGGGAGGTATAATTTTAACTGACCATAGGATTATAGCGTATCAGTCTCCAGCAGGTGGGTATTTTCCATTGGAAATGCGCTTTTGAGTCTGAACCTTTTAACAGTATTTTTAGAAATTACATGATTCACCTGAATTCTCATTAGCCTGCACATGTTTTTACCTTCCTGTCTGACAGGCAGCCAATGTGATGAGTGTCCTAGCGGGTTCTACAAAAACCCAGGAAGCTCTGGAGAGGAATGTACACCATGTCCCTGCAACAACAACATTGATCTGACAGACCCAGGGTCCTGTAACAGGGTCACCGGGGAATGCGTCAAGTGTTTGCACAACACCCATGGACCAAACTGCCAGTTCTGCAAACCTGGGTATTTTGGCTCAGCCCTTGATCAGGACTGCAGAAGTAAGTGAGCAACAGCACTGCAACTGCATATTACCAGCAAGAAAAGTTTTAAAGAAATTAGGCTATAGGGAGAGGTTAGCCCTTAGGGGGACAGTAATGCGAAAGCAGACCGATGGAGCAAAATATGAGAGCGCTGAGTAAATTCCTACCCAGTGATACAAATAACTGTTAATATGGCATCTATTAAGTTCTATGTTTTTCATCCAAGTCTCCCTAAATCTTATACTGAATATCACTCCTAGGAAATGCACATTTGTGAACTGAAATCACTATTCTCTGTTAGAAAATTAGATGTGCATTCATCCTATTCAGGAAGGAATTAAAATTAACGGAATCAAAGATAATTGTTTATCCACGTTGCAGGCTGATGCCAGCTAAGCAATGCTCAGTTAACCAGATGATCCCCTGCTGAGCTCCCTGCCTTACCAGTTGTTTTAATGATATGGCTAGAAAGAGTCTGCTCAGGCAATTTAATAGGCCTCATGAGAACACTGCCAATAACTCAGCATTTTGAGCAGAAAGGAAGGAGTGAAAGGAAATGCAGGGCACAAGTTTCTTCCCAAAGTTTCTCAAAGGCCATTTTCACAAATGTTGTTGATTGAGGGCCTAACTTATACAGGCCAGAGAAATATATAACTATTTTCAAGAAGCTCTTTCTCTTCCATTCCTCATTCATTCTTGGAAGATGTCAGCTAGAAATAGTTTAGCGAGAACTTTTGGCTCCTCACAAGGAAGGCCTCTTATCTTCCTTGGCTTACCCTTAACCGGGGTTTCCCACGCTGGATAGTGCCTACTGTAAATCAGTTTCTCCTTATCCAACATATTTAACATTTCATTCTAATAAGATTTAAAATTCACTGTGCCTTCAGTTTTTTGTGCCTGTATTAAAAGTAGTGAAATCTCCCAAAAGTTTGTTCAAAGCCATATGCAAGGCATAATAGAAAGAGGAGGACTTGGGAACAGTCCAAAGTGGATAAAACATAGAATAGAAGCCAGCAATGTGAGTTCACAGCCTTGAAAGCTGATCGTACCCTGAGATGCATCGAAAGAAGTGCAGCTAGTAGGCTGAGGGAGGGGAT
Source organism: Alectura lathami (assembly GCA_013399715.1). Classification (NCBI taxonomy): domain Eukaryota; kingdom Metazoa; phylum Chordata; class Aves; order Galliformes; family Megapodiidae; genus Alectura; species Alectura lathami. The sequence continues at coordinate 19,584 of VXAV01010074.1, read as the reverse complement.
TGTCCCCCTCTGCACTGCCCTCATGAGGCCCCACCTGCAGTGCTGCGTCCAGAAAGAAAGACATGGAGCTGCTGGAGTGGGTCCAGAGGAGGCCACAAAGATGCTCAGAGGGCTGGAGCACCTCTCCTATGGAGAAAGGCTGAGGGGGCTGGGCTTGTTCAGCCTGGAAAAGACAAGGCTCTGGGGAGACCTCATTGCAGCCTTCCAGTACCTAGAGGGAGCTTGTAAGACAGATGGAGAAAGACTTTTACCTGAGCCTGTAATAACAGGACAAGAGGCAATGATTTTAAACTGAAAGATGGTGAATTTAGATGAGATATAAAGAAGAAAATTTTCACGATGACCATGGTGAGGTACTGGCACAGGCTGCCCAGAGAAGCTGTGGGTGCCCCATCCCCAGAGGTCCTCAAGGCCAGGTTCGATGGGCTTTCACCTGACCCAGCGGAAGGTGTCCCTGCCTATGGCAGGGGGCTGGACTAGGTGATCTTTACAGGTCACTTCCAACACAAACTGTTCTGTGGTTCTGTGATTCCTACAGCCTGTAAACCTACAGCCTGTGTCTTCTATACAGTTCTGATTGTCCATCAGCCATCTATATGACCATCTGCTGTAGTAGTTGTCCTTCTCTTTCCAGTCTGCACGTGCAATCCCGCAGGTGTTCTTCCTGCCACCTGCCCCGGGGGGGACACAGCCTGCCTGTGTGACCCGGCCACCGGAGCTTGCCCGTGCTGGCCCAACGTGGTTGGCACAATGTGTGACCAGTGCGCACCAGGCTACTGGGACCTGGCTGGCAGAAAAGGATGTCACCCCTGTGACTGTGACCTGAAAAATGCCCAAAGTGACCAGTGTGACCAGGCAAGGAAATTACTCTGCTCTTTGGGAACCGGGAGGGTGACGTTTTGGCCTGGCATGGTTGGGACCCTCTCCTGCTTCCTGAAAATGGCGAGTCTTCGGAAATGTGCAGTTTGTGCAACCAGGCTCGGTGTTGTTATATCAAATGTGCTGTTAAGATACAGTGGCTTTTTCTTCTAAGCAATTTCTCTTTGCTTATGTGTTTCCTTTTAAAGCAGATCATAGAAATACATGAGAAAATGCCACAAGGAAAAACTGCCTCATAAACATACGTACAGGGAAGGAGGAAGTCCAGGCTTGGACCCAAGAGGCTTGCATGTGTTTTTTTAAGTGTTTTCTTTGTAAAGAGCTGTGGCCATTACATTACACTAGTTGTGCATCATCAGTCAGGCTACTAGAGTATCTTTTCTCATCTTTAATTCCTATGCCCTTTCTAGAGCAAAAATGGAGAAAAAATAAAACAGTTTTTCTGAATAGAGAGCTGAAATTGTGGTCCCATGCAGACAATAGCAATTTTGCTATTGACTTCATAGCACCAGGTCTTAATCCCAAGCTCTTGCTGATGTGCATTTCCTTTCAATATGCTTTTTTGTTCTGGTTTATTTAGTGGATCTATTATTTTTCCTAGGAAATGTAGCTCTTAACAGAAAAGAAGGACTATGCTTTTCTGAGTTGTACCAGCTATCAGAGCTGTAATTCCCTGCAGTTTAATTTTGGTGCTGAATTCCAAAACAAATTTTTCTAGGGCAACGTGCATAATGTACCCTGGAGGTTTTCAGTTACAGCAAATATATCATGTAGTTAAAAGTTGAAATGTTAAGATGAGTACTTTGTTCCAGCAAAAATAAGACATTAATCTGTTTAGCAAAAGAAGAAAAAATCCTCTCTTAGATAATAGTCAGAGGATGAATTCTCAATGATCATCTGTAGACTGGACCATACAAAGCCTTTCATATTAGCAAAGGAAAGCCAGCTCTCAAAGCCCTTTTTGTTTTCACAGCCTTCAGGAGGAAGATGGGAAAGGGGGTTTATCAGGTGTAAACCATGGTGTTCAAAGAACCTGTGGAAGCAGTGTCACTGCAGTCCCCATGCAGCTGCGTGACATATGTCACAGAGTAAAAAGAAACCCAGCAAATAATGTATATCCAGGTATGCTATATGGGGAGTTGTTTAATCCTGATTTGTTTACAGCTTACAGGCCAGTGTCCATGTAAGCTAGGCTATGGTGGAAGACGTTGTGACGAATGTGAGGAAAATTACTTTGGCAATCCCCAGATGCGTTGTATTTGTAAGTATTACTAAGTGGGGACAACTGGATTAGAAATATTTGGGCTTTATACTCATAGAGAAGACAGGAGTTACCTCTAGAGAAACAGGTTTTAATAAATTTGAGTGTATGAGATGGATAGAATTGTTTATATTGATTATCAATGTTATTCCTTCTGCAGTTATGATGGGGCTGTGGAGGCTAGAGCTGAAGAAGAGCCATTAGACAGGGAGTCCCATTCACTCTAACTTGAAATTTGGCTTCATCCTCTGCTATTTAGAAATGATCCACACTAGCTGAAGGCTGCAGAATAGGCATGCAGTTTTTTTGTCCAACTATTGTTGTTCAGATTGAGTATCAGGATGGTCCGGCACTGGACCAGAGCAGTGGTCATGGTCTGACAGAGTTCAAGGAGCATTTGGCCACCTCTCTCAGACACAGGATTTGGATTTTGGGTGGTCCTGTGTGGAGCCAGAAGTTGGACTCGATGATCCTGGTGGGTCCCTTCCAACTCGAAATATTGTGTGATTCTATGAGTACTGACTTAGGTTGATTTTGGGGTGCACCTGTTCCTCCTCATCAACTGTGAAGGAGCCCAGATAACTAACACACACTACATGATGGCTTTTGTGTGGCTGAGGTTAGCTAGCATTGATTTTTTCCTACAGTGTGAGCACAGGGAAGCAATGCTAGAAGAGCAGAGCCATGCACAGTGGGGGAACACTCCAACATGTTCCAGGCAAAAACCTGTAGTAGAAGCACATCCAGAAAAATAAACCCCATACATCTGCGAGGTAATGTTGTCCCTCTGCAGATCCAGCCTAGAAGGCTTAAAGAGCAGCAGAGAGAGACAGTTTATGTTTACTGTGTTGAAATGCACGATTATGCCTTCTATACGTGTTACTCCTGCAGGGAAGGAACAACTGGATGTAACTTGCTGTCCCTTTCTTGCAGCATGTGACTGTAACCCAGAGGGAACCAGCTGGCCCCAGTGTGACAAAGCCACCGGCGCGTGTAACTGCCGTGCTGGTGTCACTGGGCGGTTCTGTGACCAGTGTGGCCGTGGCTTCGAGAGAGACTTTCCCTCTTGCCGCCAGTGTCACCTTTGTTTTGATGAGTGGGACACTGAAATTACTGCCCTCGCCCAGACTGCTCAAGGGTTAATGCGGTTTGCTGCAAGTCTAGAAGATAAAGGAGGACGAATGTCCAGCTGTGACATGCGCTTCAAAGCCTTTGAGGACGCCATATCTGAAATCGAGAGAATTTTGACACATCCTGTTCTTTTACTGGAGGCACTCGCAGGCATCAAGGATTTTCATGGCTACGTTCTGTAAGGGCTCAGCTGCCCCATTAAAATCCCTTGGCTGACAAAGCAGTCTTCCCGTGGGCTTCACCAGCCATGGCCTACTCTTCAAATCCTGTTGCTGATCAGCACACAGATGCTGGAGTTCTAATCCACTGCTTTCGATAGATCCTTGAACAAAATAACCTCTATATATGATTTTTCCCCCACAGGCATATATTTAACTGTTGGAATTTTTCAGTCCCTAAGAGCTTCCTAAATAAGCCATTACACGTAAATGTTTCCACACATTTAGAAATTTATCTCTTATCATCTAAAATATTGTATATCTCAGTTCTGTTTTAAGAACAGTTCAGTCTGACTTCTACATAAATGTCATTTTCCTTGTAGACAAAAAGTAGCACAAATGGGTCCCATTCATAGTATGCTGTATGAATTTCCCGACCTTAATGAGAATATTGAAGACATTGGTGAGGAAGCTGACCGTGTCTATGAACTCCTACAACAGAAAATACATCTGCATCGCAGTTTGCATTACTTGACCCTCAAAGGTAAGGCAGCCAGCAATTAACTGAAATAGGTAAACATATTCCATGAGATTACACAATGCTTTTCTCACCATTGAACCATACAACATTTCAAAGATGTCTAGATTTCAGGTCCATGTGGTACTGCAAAAATGCAAATACTAAAAATATTGCTAACTTTCCAAACTCTCCTTTGTTTTAAAATGCCGTGATTTCTAGCATCTGAAATTTCAGATGCATGTGCCAAGGTCATGTCAGTCAAAACTCTCGTGAGCTCTGATGTTTCCAGCAAGATTTAAAGGCCACCCAGTTTCACATTATAGACTCACAGATCATTCAGTAGAAGAGCAAAGGATATTTTCCCTGTTTCTGCCTCTTATTGTTCTTAGCAATGCTTAAAAAATGTTGTACAGCAATGGTTTGTTTAATTAAAGCAGAGAGTCATAGTGCAACTTCTCAGTGTTCCCATGGGAAAAGACATGACTTTATGTGGTGAGGAACTAGCTCTCCATCATCACAAAATGTGAGAGCTGAACTGAGTTCCCTGGCATTTTTGAAATAATTACGCTGTCTATGCTTGAGCTAAGTATAGTCTCCATCAGCTGCTAGTGGCAGTAACAACAGTCATAGGCTGAATTCTGGAGAAGGATGGGAACATATCACTCAGGGATCCTGATACTAGATCCACATCAGCAGGAGACAGTCAGTAGTGCACACTCCACCAGCTGACCAAAGAGGTGGCTGCCAAGCTATGAACCCCCAGAATTTACAGTGAGCACCACAGAAGGTACAGTCTAAAGGCAATGCAACCCCACTTTGATTTCTTCTGTGTTTTGTACAAGTACGAAGAAGATTGGGCTAAATAAGATTGAATAAAATGAAGGAATGTTCGATGGAATATGAAGTCAAGAGAAAGGAAAAGGGAAAGGAGGGATTAATTAAGATTTTGGGCTTCCTTGCACTGCTGTGCTTGGTAGTACCCCAGAGACCAGACCAGATCCCGCACCAGCGGTCAGCACAGCTCTCACAGGAACTGTGTCCCAGCTCGACCGGGTCTTGTGCTGGCTCTGAGAAAGGCAGGAAGGCAAAGAAACAATAAATCCCAGTGAGGTCAGTGGATGCACAGCTGAAGCATCTGCGGTGCTCTCTGGTCATGTTCCAAGGCTGCCTCATCTTTCAGCCTCTGGAGGCAGAGAACCAGCCCTATAAAAAGCACATGGGGGTGTGGGGAAAGGAAGGCCTTGAATTTAAGCTGAATTGCTGGTCAGGGCCACAAATATTCATTGGTCCTCCTACCAAGCGTCTAGCAGCACAGAAATATCATTCCCTTCAAGGCAATGAGCTTCCCTGGTGCATGGGAGAAAGCCTGGTTCCCTCATCCCTTTTTCATTTCAGGACTAGCAGCACATCCTAGCTGTGGCTCTGCCTGCTTTTTTCTCCCCCTTTTTTGCTGGCCCAAGCACGTGGGGCAGAGCAGGATGGAGGATACACCATGTACCCCATCTGGGGCACCTTTGACACTTGTGCCACATGGGAAATGGGTTCCTGCTTACCCCTCTTTGCAGAGGTTCAAGCAAAATGAGAGTTCAGGACTCTTCCTGAACATCCTCATGGGCATACACTCAGCTGCCTGACCTAGAAAGCTCAAGAGCTAATGATGAATTAAAATCCCTGGAAAAAGCAAGACACGTGTGTCCTTAAAAGAATGCTTGCAGTTTATGAAATCTCATTAAATTACCTCTTTCCAGCCTTGGCCCCTGGCTTTGCAGTCACTGTGGCGTGGTAATGTGGTGAGTCCAGATTCCTAGGCTGTAAATCAAGCCTGTGCTCAGATGCTGTGTTTAACATAAAGGAACTTGGAATCCCTACAGTTCCATCGCAAACCAAGCGTGAAAAATGTGTTTGGGCCTCTTGAAGAGTTGAACCACTATGAAATATTCCTGCAATGGAATTGTTGCATAGAAAACAGCCTCTTGCTTAGATATGGAATTACAGCGGCCTCTTGCCAGGTATGCTGTATTAGGATCTAACTTTATATTGTACACTGTTTCCAAGAGTTACAAGATAAAAACAAATAGCCCTGGTTCCACATGATAACTAAACATCATTCAGCTTCAGCCAAAGCAAGGCCAAGGGCTTTAGGGCCTGGCAGAAAGCAGGCAGAACTTGACGAGAGCCTTCTCACTGACTTCAACCAGAAACTGAGTCGTTACCAGCCCAGAGGGATGTTAATCAATGACCTCTAATGCTTTTTCCCTGCTGACGCATCAGTTCTGGCTCATTGCACATATTTCGGCCTGGGGATCTGGGAAATACTTTGGGTCCCTTTGCAATCTGGAAGCCTTAGAAGCAGCAACTTTAAACTGTGGGCTTTGCAACAGGCCTGAGTCCTTTCTTGATGCTATTCAGCTCAAAAAAAAACAATAATAATAATAATAATATTCTAAACCTGTTTTGAGTCTCTACCTGAGGAAAAGCTTACACTAAGCAAACAAGAACGTGTTTGTTGCCTGGCCCACAGGCTTATCATGGAAATACATTTTTTTTTTCAGTACATCAACCCTGAAATTGAATTTTTCCAGAGCCAAAGAAAACTCATAAATTCCCATTTGTAATCTAAATTTTGGCCTCAGTTCAGCATACTGTTTAACTTGTGGGTGCTGTGCTGAACAGAGGGAGGACAAACGCTTTCCTGAGTCACAGGCACAGAGCTGGTCACTTAAGTTTTACAACTGGCAGGAACAGTTCTCCTGTCTAAACTTCAATTCTGAAGAATAAAACAGGATCCACGGCATTTGCATCTATTTTATCAGGTTTTATGGGTATCAGTAACTATCCCTTTTTGGTAGCTGACTGAGTAAAGGATTAAAGAACTTGACCGAGGAAATGGCAGTTCCTGTCCCTCCCTTCTGTCCCACCTCAACCACCAGTGACAACAGACTGGATTACCTGTCACTCACCATTGGTCCAGAATTCAAGTAAATATATGAATTAAATGCAATCAAAATACAGAAATGCTACTTCTATTGCTACAGAGGCCATCAGCAACATTAGGAGACACTTTGAAATATCATTGCTGGCAGAAGAGAAAGCTCGTGGGACAATCCCTGTCCTGAGACACTCAGAACACATGAGGCAGAGCGCACTTGCTGTGATACACCACCGGGCCTTGGAAGGGAGCAAAGTGCTGGAGCAGCTCCAGCTGATCAAGATCCCTAACATCCAACACTTGAACGAAAAGGTAGGTGCTGTGGGAGCTAAATAAAAACCCCTTTTTGATGCTACTAGTTGTTTGTATTTTAAAAGGGTGATTACATGCATTTTAAATCCAGAGAAAGGCGCTTCCCTGGCACAGAGCTGCAGTCACGTCAGACACAGCTGTACTTTCCAGCTGCAGTCGCTACCACTCTTCTGGAAGCCATTGCTCCCAGGGCAGGCCCAGCACCAGTTCAAGACTTTCTAGTCTCAAGAGGACTTCAGTGTAAATTCAGAAAGATTATCCCCAACCCCCTCCGTCAGTGGCTTGACCTGAGCAGAGCAACCTTGCCCTGGAGTGGATGAGGGAAGTGTTCACATGTCCTTTGTGGGAGGAGAAGGGATTGGAAGGGACAGGAACTTTCTGCTGGGCAGCAATGAATACCTGATGGCCTCTTAAGCCAACACTGCCAAATCTGGAAGAGAACATCCATCCCAGCCTGTAGTCTCAACATCTGTGTCAAAATACGTAGAGGCCTAGGCATGGTACCATGTTGTGTGAGAAGGGATCTGGGTCCTTCAGAACGAGCTGGATGGGCTTGGATGTCCCATGGGCTGGATATGGCATGGGGACAGCTTCAACCCTTTTGCCATAGAGTGAAACAAGGATCTCTGTATATCACACAGAACCCAGAAAATGGTTCCTGCACAGAGAGGTTTCGAGCCATGGGCTGCCATTGCATCCTTGAAGTCAGAGAAAGGGATCCCATACCTGGCAATGACCCTGCCTTTGGAGACACCAGACCATGTCTCTTTGGGAAAATCCCGTGCAATGTCCACTCCCCCAGGAGTGAATCTCAGATGCTCAGGGGATTCCTGACAAAACATCTTCCTTATTGCAGATCTGCGGGGTGCCAGGAAATCAGCCCTGTGCTGCAGCAGCCTGCGGGGGAGTTTTGTGCCAGGGCAGTCATGGACTCGAGCAGTGTGGTGGCCTGAACTGCAGTGGAGCTCTTCCCCTCTCCTCCAGTGCATTCAGAAAAGCTGAGGAGACTGCTCTCCTGCTAACCAACTTGACTACTCAGCTACAGGAACCTGAGAATCAGGTATATATACAAAACTTACATTTGTTCAATGCAACAGATGGAGTATGGGAAACGGGGCAGTTCCTTCCACGGAAACACCATTCATGAGCAGTGTCCTGTCTGTAAGTTCCCATTTATGCTAAAACCCCCAAAACCCAGGGGGTCAGGTGCTTCCCACTGCACTGCTGCCTTTGCAAAGCAAGCTCTTCCTCTGGTCTCCCTGGACGCTTTTCCACATTAGGAAGGAAAAGCTGTTACAGCACAGACCTGGGAATCAGAAAAGCCCAGCTCTCTTCCAGAACCTATTCCCAAAGTCAGAGATAGAGCAAAGGGTGGGGGTCCTGCTGCCCCCCCTTCACAGAAATGGAGTTGGCTACATCACAGCTAGTCATCCACACTCCTTTTATTGACCAGAGGAAAGAGTCAGGCAGCTTCAGCTTCATCTGCTCCATACCAGCTGTGTGTCCCAGAATGCCATAGTCATTACTTGAAGGTCCATTTTTTTTCACACTGCGAGAATGGCTGGCTTAGATTTGGATGTCTCTCTTGTAGCTAGCTAAAATGTGCAAAGATGAAGTAGTAAGTCCTAAATCTACAAAAACTCACTTGCTTCTTGGACAAAGAGCAGTGACCTAGCGATGGATTCTGTTCCGTGCCTATGGACATCGGTAGCATCAGTCTAGTATTGTCTCTATAGTTATTGGGAAAGATTCAACTGGCACCATTTGTCAGTAGCCTGAGTAAAGCCTGCGTTTACTGCATTGAGATCACTGCTGTGCCATAGTGTTAAGCTGAATTTATACAACTTTATATTACTCCCATGTTTGCGATTAATGCATTTTTATCAGATACTTTGAAGGCAAAGTTTTCTGCCCCCTGTAATATTTACAAGGGCCTCAAATATTCAGCTGTTCCACTTTACTACGGAGGAACACTGAAAATAACTCAAGCAAAGTGTGGCCAACGCAACATGTGCAAAGGAAGCAAAACAGACAAATCCCAAAACGACAATAAAGACAGTTTGTTCTCATTAACAATCAGAGAGAACGCCTGTTACACTGATAGGCAAAAGCCATTTTCCAACAGAAACATCATTCTGTTGTGGCTTTGTCCCCTCCCTGTAGGGTGCCTGGGCATCCATTTCCTCCTTTTAGAGTCCATGGGATGCTAGCAGGTATAGAAATGAGCAGTCAGGGCACAGACTGAGGGCCCACAACCTGCAGTGAAAACAGTAATGGGCATTTCACAGACATTTCAGAAATAAAAACATAACTGTTTTTCTTGCTGCCTGGGGAAACAAGGAATCTCTTCCCCCTCCTCCCCCTCCCTGTACCTGTGCATTTCCTTAGAGCAAAGCGCAGCCCCCAGCAAAGCAAAATACTGTTGGAGGTTGACAATTAAACTAAAGCATTCAGTTAAATGATCAAGGATACTACTTCAATGGAAAGTTTAACTTTTAAAGATAAGCATTAATTTCTAGGTGTCTTACTTGTGTTCTTTCAAGTGTATTATAACAGTAATACCAGCATGAAAAGGCAAATTAAATTATGTGCCTTTTCTGTACTGAATTTGGTCGTGGCACTTGGCATAATATTGCAACAGAAAAGAAGTCAGAACCTTATTTTAGCAAAATATGGGGTTGTGGTTTAGTATTGGTTGCAAAGAGAGAAAAAAATGCTCAGTTTAGGCTATGTCTAAGTCCAGACAAGGGCCATGATGTAACAGCCTCTGGAACTCCCCAAAGTGGTCTCCTAAAACAGGTTTTTCAAAGCCACATCAAGTGACTCCAGCTGAGGCTTGTGTCAAAATGGAGTATCAGAGCTCAACTTGCCAAGCAATGGTACACAGCCTCCAGAAAACAGCCCTGCTATTTCTTATAGTACCTCCAGGTTAAAAGCATCAGAAAAATGGCAGAAGACACCAAGCTGAAAGGCTCACACTGGAGTGGGGAACTGGAGAGAGCCAAGAACCAGATCAAAGCTGACCGCGAAATCACGAAGGAATTCATCAGAACAGTGAAAAACTTCTTGTTAGGTAAACATCCAAGGAAAGTTCTTTCCGACTCACTTTTCTTTAGTACGTATTCCAAAGTAATACAACAATAGAAGGCTAGAAAGTGATCTTGCTGCATACATACCACATTTCTTCTTTTCCTCCTGATCTACTTATCTTTTTTCATTTTTTTCTCTAGTCTCTCTTTTTTCCTTCTCCCAGATGACTGCATTTCCTATTAAATTAATAGGGGAAATGGGAAATTACCCCATAGATCTGCTACGTTTTGATTGCCATATTTTATTAATTTGCTTAATTTGAACCAGGCAAATAATTCCCTCAGTTCCTGGTTTATCTGAGTAAAGGGCTACCAATATAATTTCATAGAATACATAACGCCCAGACATATTCAATGCATCCTCAAATTGTTATTCCACCCCCTTCTTCCTGGCCCAGAGGGGCTCTCTGTAGGGAGCGTGGGAATTAGGACACAAAGTGACAAACTGCTCCATGTTCTCCATAAAGCTGTAACTTGAGGAATCAAAGGATTCTGGTAGAACCTCAGCCCTAGCGAAAAAAAAAGAATAACAAAACAACAATACATGCCCTAAAACCTTTCCCATCCTTGCAATTGCAGATTTTTGTTATTTTTTTTTTTTTAGCAGATGCACATAAAAGAAGTTTGAATGTGTTGGTATTTTTTGTAATCTCTTGAATGTAGCTGATCTCATAATTCTCTAAGGACCGCATGTTGGCAGTCCTTTGTCATTCATACCTCCACATCCAAACAGCAGCCAGGGAGCGAGGGCTGAGGACAGAGGACTTCCTTTGTTCAGGAACATTTAAGTTATTTCACTGAATTTGAAGGAAAAACTCAATTTAAGCCATTAGCATTTCCACATATTTATTTAGCAGCACCTGACAATTTCCTTGTTGGCTCTTCTTTTGTGTTTCTTAGAAGATATATGGCATTTACTAATAACTGTAAAAGCAATTAGTCATTAATTTTTTTTTGTTTGTAAATTGACGTTTATGCACCGTAGCAGCTAAAATGCATACAGCTACATCGAATCTGCTGTACTGTAGAGCAACTGGTACGGTAGTTTTAGATGAATGTATTTTGACAGAAAGCAGCTCTCTGGAATGCACTGCTGTTTGCACAGCAACTCTCTTTTATTTAATTCTCGATAAGATACAAACATGTAATATGTTTCAACTGCATTATCACCCAAGGTCTTGTCTACAAAGGGAAGTGAGTAGAAAATAGAAGTGGTGATGAGACTTTGCAAGGCACTGACTCCTCCACCCCTGTGTACCCGCACCTCTTAGCACAGCTGGTACTGGGATGGGAGCACTTGGGAGGGAAGTCATTAAAATATGTTTTTCCAACTGTGAGTTCCCATCCTACCTCAGCCTGGCCCAGATTCCCCTCTGCAGCTTAGCCCTTCTCATTAACCAGGGTAGGAACCACATTCTGAGCACTGTGGCAACTCCAGGGAGGGGATTACCCCCACCGGCCGGCTCGGAGAGTCTCGCTCACAGCCCGCTCTCCCCAGTGCCTCTTTGATCTGGGGGCCAAGGGAGGAATGGGTTCTGACACATCTGGCTGCACCATGCGCCGACTTAAAACTCTCCATGGGTTCAGCTCTGCATCAGAATTTTAATAACCCAGTTCAAAGTGGGTTCAAATCCTCTGTTTGGCCAGTTCTGACAACACTAATAGCAGTACCTGGAAGCATAATATTAAATCACAAAATGTTGGAGATAATTCTTTTACCCTCTTGCTGTGCTTGTCAGCTTTATTCTGCCACATAACTCAATGTCTCAGCAACCATAACGATCCTTTGTATTTCTCTGGGAGGAAGCATGTGCTTCAGAATGTCCCAAGCTTGGTTTCTGTTGCAGATGAGAGCGTGCCTCCAGAAGACATTGAGCAGGTGGCAAGTTATGTCCTGCAAATAAACCTTCCCCTGACTCCGCGAGAGCTAACAAGCATGCTTGGCAAAATCCGAAGTGTTATGGCCCACTGTGAGAAGTACAAACTGAACGCAAATAAGAGAAATGGGAAAATGGAAGCAGCTCAGACCCTGCTGGCGGAGGCACAAGCTGCTGAGTGAGTAGATCCCCTTACTGACATCCTAACTCCAGCTGAGATGGCACTGCGGGCAGTACAACTGCTCCGTAGCTCAGGCACTGAGTGCTGTAGAAACTCTGGGGATTAAGTTCAGATTTCAGCAGATTTCAAACTGCCACTTTGCAGCAGCGAGCAGCCACAATGGCCTGGGCTGCAGGACGTGACATGCTGCAACAGGAGGCAGCTCCCGCCAGCTCCTGGTCCTGCCTGCTGAACGCAAAAGCCTGAGGCAGCTAAGTGCTTCCATGTGGTACCTGGGGGATCAACAATACATGTGGTTCACGGGGAGGTTTAAACATGGATGAGGAAGAACCAGCCAGAACCCGGGAGGGAGAAAATACATTCACCTCAGGAGTTTTCCTTACCAGCAGTGCTCCACCAGGCTCCAAAGTATCCATCCTCAGCTTCAATGCAGCAGCTAATGCATTCCTGCACAAGGCCCCTTACTGGTGTTTTGCTTTGCTGGCTTATGAACTACGTGGTTTTAATGGTTGTTGTTGGACTTGAGGGAACATTTCTGCATGTCAGCATGGCTGCGTTTGCAATGTGTTCTTGCTTTGTTCTCCACACCACAATACTACACATGCTTCTGTTTTTCCTTTTTAGCAAAGCAGCTAAAGCTCTTCTGCCTGTGGATGAAATTAATGACAAACTAAAAAATGTTGTGAGCTCCCAGGGACGCTCCAAAAACACCTCCATAAAGTTAAATGAAGAGATGCAAGGAATCAGAACACAAATCTCACAGGTATCTTGCTGTAAATCTTTTAATTTCTTTACAACGTACATTTTAGAAAAAGATAGTTCATCTCAAATTTTCCTCAATGTAAACGTAAACTAAATAAAACCAGAATGTGTCATCAATTCCACAACATATAGGGGTCTCCTCTTGTCTACCAGTTGCCATCCCCCTCCTTCATTACCAGGCTCTGCAGAATGGGTGGACATGGCATAAGAAACCACAGCCTCCAACTGTTCTGTTCCAGGCTGAGAACCAAGTGAACGTGACAAGCGACAAACTCAATGACTTTTCAGCAAAACAGTCCAAGGTGGAAGATGAAGTTGCCACACTGCAATCAAAAATGCTGATGAACAGGAATCAGGCTACAAACGTGAGAGCAGGAGCAGAAGCAGCATACAAGCAAGCTCAGAAAACTGATAACGTAAGCCTTTCAGTCACACATCAAAGGCAAAAAGATTCCTTACGTGTTTGATAGTATTTTTGATTCAGAAGTATAACTGCGTTACCCTGCTCTCCGCAAAAATCTGTACAATCCCCCAGGTTAAGTATTTCTTTTTTATTTTAAGGCTTCTAGCGGCTAACACTTCAGTTTGCTTGAATGAAAGAAAACATACACATTTCTCTGGCTACTCCGTGACATTTTTCCTTGCACTGCATATAAGACTCGTAGTCACCATGGGCACCAGTAAACACAACAGAGCAAATCACAAAACCAGATATTAAAATATGTGAGCGATGGAAGCAGTCTGGCCATTCATCTTGGGCTGTTCTCCTTCAGAGAGAAAACTGCGGTGGGAGTCACATGGAGGTTGGGGTTGGCCGGGTGCTGTTCAATAGCTGCAATTTTTTGAGAATGCATTGAGGCAGCTGGAAATTTGCTAAAATGCTGTGTGAGGAGAACCAGGCACCCGCAGCTCCAAAAGCAGAGCACAACTAAGCATCCAGGTTTTAATAAACACAGTAGAAATCTAAACAGCAGCCTCCAAGGCACCCTAAATCAGCACGGAATGAAGGCAGACAGTAAATATTCCTACAGCCAAAAATGATTAAAAATTTGTGCTACAGACAATTCATTACATTTGAACTAAGCATCATGGTGAAAACAAAATCTACAGGAAAGCCCTATCAAAAGAAATAAAAATAGCATGTGTTTTAGAAAATCTAAACTGCTTTTTCATTACATCCTCACCCCCCACTGACAGTCCAGAATGCTCCACTGGCAGTTTATTAAATCAAATTATACCTGGTTTTGCAAAGCACTGTTCAATGTACACCTACTATGGATTTTTTAAGATTTAAGAGATTGAGAGATTTTCAGTTTAATTCAAACATGATATTCAGAAAATGTATAAAAATCACCTTGGATATACCAGATTAATTATGAGACGCTCCTAAACCAAGTAAAGGGTTTTTGTTACAGGAATTTGATGATATTAAAAGGAAGTACACCATTCTTCAAGAAAAGCTGAAAGCCAAAGGACCTCCAAAAGTAACTCTAGAGAAAGTGAAGCAGCTGAAGGAAGAAGCAGAAAAACTGGCTGAAGAGACTGAAAAAAAAATTAAGAGGATAACAGGTGATGTTCTCCTTTCCATAGCAAGCAGCAAAAATTGTGGAAATTAAACGGAAAGCCTTTCCCACAGGTATTAGAATACTATGTTCACCTGACATGGGGTATAAAACAGTTTAACTAGTGAAAATCTCTGCTTGAAGCTTCTCTAAGTTTCCCAGCATCTGAATTGGTTTGTCTCATGTACGTTTTCTGATACACATTGGTTGCTATAAGCAGAGGTCAAGAAGTGTCCACAGAGGGACTTGCAGTGATTTGACTCAGGCAGTGAAAAAAACAGGACATGTGCAAAATCTGTGCAACCTGTCCCAGGCTCTCAGAGATGGGCTCCAAAACCGTAGCTGCAGATTTAGCCAGATTTGGTTCGGGCATTCGGACCCTTAATCTTTCCTCTGCAGTCTGCCTTTTCTTCCACTACCCGAGTGTGTGACAGAGAGCTGCAGGTAGCTGTTTTTCCATTAAAAGAGAAGGCACACACCCATGTGCAGAGCAAATTACTGCACTGTGGCTGTCAGTCAGACACCTTCTGCCTCAATTCCTTTATCATAAACAGCCCGGGCAGATAGGTAACTATGTTCAGGTCTCCCTGAAACCATCCAGGTTTGTCTGAGAAGGAAAACATTGAGGAAGTTTTGATTGCAGGTTAGGGGATTATCTGTGGCTAACACTGAGGGGCCAGCATGCTGCAGGACCCAGGCTGTCCAGCCCCTGCCCCTTTTAGTGGTGAGGGTCTGGGACCTGCTGGAGGCTACAGGGCAAACTTCTAGCACAGCTCATGTAATTGCACACAGGGGAGCTAATTCTGCTTGTAGTGAAGGTCTGCTCACCTCCACCGGGCATCTTTGGGCATAGGATGCTTCTTGACATCCAAAACTACCACGTAACATCAGCAGAGCTGAAGCAGAAATTGCATCCCAGGAGCAAATCCTTCAGAACAGGAGCCAAATAAATATTTTGAGCAGATACCTTGAGAAGAAGCATTAGGAGCGTTCCAGTTTCTCCAGACACCCAGATGATACATGCATTGGGAACAGACAGTGGATTATATGTTATTGCTCACTACCATTACTTTCTCATAGGTGTAGCTTCACAGGGACCAGCAAAACACTTCTCTAAAGGAGGAAGACCTAAGCCCATTGCATCCAAATTTTCTAGGCTTTATACATATTGGTGGACTCGCTGCTTCTCTGAGTGTTTCCATGCAAGCCAACTGCTTTAAGAGCTCCACGTCCTGCCCCATCCAGCTGATGGACAAAAGCACGTGCTGAGAAATGAACAGTTTTAAGGCTGTCACATTTCTCTCACTGTCCAGAAGCCAGGTTTCCCCCTCCAGTTGCATATATAACATTCCCCATTTGAAATGGGTTTATTGCCTCCAAAACTGTTGGGAAAAGGAACACTGTTAATCCCTGGATTTTACTTACACAACAAGTATGTGCATCACTGCATGTTACTTTACTCTTACAGATTTGGAGAAGAAGATTCAGGACCTGAATCAAACTAAGCAAGAGAAGGCAGAGCGACTCAGACAACTAGAGGAACAAGTGATAGCCATTAAAAATGAAATCACAGAGCAGGAAAGCAAGTACGCAACGTGCAAAAGCTAAGGGCTGGGCATCAGGTAAAGTGCAACTGAGGTCTCTGTGTTGACTGCCTCCTGAGCATGAGGTGGCTGTCTTCTGCACATAAATCTGAAGGTGTGTACAGTACTTTGGCACAGGGAATAATGTAACTTTCTCTTGGTTTTTAGTCTGGCTGAGTTTATATGGAATATAAACAACTTGTAATAAACTTCTAGTAAAACACCCAATTACGTAATCAGTATGCAGTCCTGAAGGGAACCCAAAAATTCACTGCTGCCTGCAGCCTGTGACTTCTTACTTCAAGGGGCTGGAAATGCAAAAGGAGGATTTCTAAGAGACCTCCAGATAGCTGCCTCAGAGGTGGCCTCCCAGCACCCTCAGTCTTGTTGCTGAACGCTCCGACTGCCTGGGGCTGCCTGCTGACCAGGACAGGGCCTTGCTGAGACAGCAACCCTTGACCTTGTGGGGGTCCCCGTATGTTCACCAAAACTATGCAGGGCCACCAGAAGCGGTGGGTAACAGGCAGCAAAGTCCCCAGTGCCCGCTGGATGGCAGTGCACAGATGTTCAACGCCCAAATCTGCTCTGAAATCACTGCTGTACTCCTTCTTTGTAAGTTCGTAAGGGGTGGCCCCTGTTTTTCATTAATGCACCCCAACAACTCGAGAATTGCTCCAGCATTTTGGCCTGAGCTGTGGATCTGAAGGCCACACATTCGAAAAGCAGTGTCTCCAGAATTCCCCCACACATGGTGCTTCACAGGAGTCAGGGTTCACACAGCAGTTTCTTGTAGCCGTACACAACACAGGATTTGTCCTAAATTCTAGTTTTGCATTTGTTTTTAATATAAAAAGGAGGTTAGGTTAAACACTACAGGAGTCCTAGGGTTGTAGAAAGACTAAAGGGAGTGAGGCCTCCGTTTCAAAATCTCACCCTTGGTACTCCTGAAGCTGAGCAGAGCAATGCTGGCTTTCCCTAAGCAAAAATGAGCCCTCTCGTCCCTGTCTGCATTGCCCCACAGGGAGCACCCGTCCATCACGGGCCGTGCATGGGTGCTGCGAGGAGCCCGGTGCTGCCCACCAGGCCTGGGGGGACCCTGAGGCGTCCTGGTACAGCACACGTACAGTGGGCCTCACCTCAGAGCCAGCCTCGTGTCCACCCAAGGAGGTGAAACCTCCGCAGCTATCCCTCTGCATTTATGAGAGCTAAAAACATCTGTATGTGGTGGGGGCTTCCGTGGGAACTGCCAGCACAGAGATCTCAGACACATTTCTGTAACTCCGACCAGCTGCGCCCCAGGGCAGCGTGCCACATGGGTCGCCCGTGTAGCAGCTCCCGCTGTGAAAACAATGGAACCAAATTATAACCTTGATATAACCTACCAAAGGCACTTGAATGCTGGTGTGTGCAGAACTTACGTTCTACCTTTTCCTTTTTCAGCCCTTTAAAAAATCACCTGTGAGGGGAAGGTTTCTGCGCCAGTCACAAGGCTGTCATCAGATAAGCGTATGTTAGATCGGCTTTGCCATAATTACATTGAGCACCTCTGTTAGCAGTCGGAGGGCACGGCTCACACAAAGCTTTCCAGGCAATGCTAGGGGAAGGAGCTCGATTTCCTGCAGGCTGAAGTGTGGCTGCTATGCTGCACCTGGGCCAGGCAAGCCAGAGCTCTTACGTTAAAATTACAATTACATATTAAACAAAACTGTTCCATTCATGGCTTCAGAAATCTGAATTGGTGAGCAGGAAGCTGAAAGAGAACTTCCTCCTACAAAGCCACTGCTGGCTGGACTGGTCAGTGAGGCTGTCGCCACGTGTCTGCTGACTGCCATGGCAAGGAAAAGTCTGTGAACATGAGGCAGTAAAAGAGGCCCGGAGAGGAGATGGATCCATGGGATGGAATCAGAAACTTTTAAACTGTTTTTGCAAAGTCAGTCTGTGTGAAAATGCTTGATCTGAATCAAACCCATTGTTTTTAGCTCCTCCCTAGTTCTCTTGTGCATAGAAGTGGCCCCAGAACACTGTCTATTGAAAAAAAATTACTGAAAGCACCATCTTCCCCTACACCATTTTGACTTAAATGATAATTAGCCAAAACACAAAAACAACCGAAAACATGTATAATCAAAGAGACATTTAATCAAATATGATCTCGTCAGCTGTTTGCTGGGCGTTCAGTCACTGCCCTGCTACAACAGGAGATAAATTGGGTCCCACTGAGGTCAGAGACAACTTTGAGCCTGCCACAGCACAAGAGGCTCTGCAGAGCACACTCAGCCCATTTTAGATCCAAGGAGGACAGCAGTTCTGCAAGACTATGAAACAGAGGAAAAAAAAGGAGAAAATTTCAATAAAAATTGGAAAAATATGGGACAGAAGAGAAACCAGAGGAAATGAAAACACTGTCGTTGCACGTAGGCTGGGAGCAATGCTGCAGGGCACCGCTGCCTCTCTGCCCTTTCTTTACTGCTGGAGCTCGCTGACCACAGCAGGGTAAAACATTTTCTCTAAGTAGGACAAATGTAGTTGTTGCATTGAACCGTGACACAAAGGCAAGCCGTGATTAACACGACAGGATTGTGAAATTCTATGAGTTCTGTGAATTCAAAAGACCACATTGCAAAAGAGGCTTAGAATAACAATACCTGTCCTGCCAGCTAGAATGGTTTAATTTCCTGGGTATCTTTAATGAAACAGAGCCACGAGTTCCTCAGAGGAGAGCCTTAGGTTATGTTCCGAACCTGGTGTTTAACCTTTAGGGCAAGTCACTTGGTATCTCTCTGTTTCTGCTTATCCATCTGTAAAACCAGAACGAGCATATTTACCTACCCGGCAGGGTTTTGTGGGACACAGCCCGCCGCGTGTTTCCATTCACCGACTGCAAACAGTGAGGGCAAAGTGTTCTTGAGGGACTCGGTGCCTGGCGAAGATTCACGCACCGCCTGTGCCCGCACAACAAGCCTCGCGCGCAGGCACTCGGCACCCAGCTCAGCGCGCGCTCTCCCGCAAGCCTGCAGCCCGCCGGCTCCTCCATTTCCAGCCTCCACGCCGGCTGCTCGCTCGCTGCTCGCTCGCTGCTTTCGGGGAGCAGCGGCCGCAGGCGGAGGGCGAACGCTTTCCTCTCCCTCAGCTCCCGCCGGCCCGCTCGCACAGGACGGGCAGGCAGCGGAGCTCCCGCTGCACGGACAAACTGCTCCGCTCTCCGGCACACCGTCCCGCTGCCGTCCCCGGGAAGGAGCCGGGGTGCTACCGGGCAGCAGCCCGTGGCCCCTCGCCGAGCCCCATGGCTGTCGAGCGTTGCCCGCGGTGGCTGCAGCCCCCAGCCCATGGGCCTTGTCCC
>VXAV01010073.1:3599-20094 GCA_013399715.1 Alectura lathami | reverse complement strand
AGGTTAGATGTTAGGAGGAAATCTTTCACTCAGAGGGTGGTCACACCCTGGCCCAGGCTGCCCAGAGAAGCTGTGGATGCCCCATTCCTGGTGGTGCTCAAGGCCAGGCTGAATGGAACCCTGTCCACAACAGCAGGGTTGAAATTAGACGATCTTTAAGATCCTTTTCAACCCAGGTCATTCTATGATTCTATATCATTTCAAAGGATTTGCATTGCTCTGTGCCTGCAGACTACTTGTTGAACCTGGCATAAACACTGTTGAAGAAATGCGTAACAGCCTTCACACAAGGCAGTCTGGGTCCTAGTTCAAACTTCTCCATGTCAGAGCCATGAGTATACTTTACACAAGCCAAGTAAAATGAGGTGGACATCACAGGCTCAAGAAGTCTTCTACTGTCAGACTGACTGTGCCAAGGCAACTTGATAGTTCCGAGTGCTGTTGTACATTTGCACAGATATGATGACTGCTTGCTTACAATAAATTTATTTGCTGACTAGAAAAAAGAAGAGAGAAACTCAGCAGATAACAAGCAAATGGTAAGCAGCAGCAGAGAACATCCCGTGTGATCAGTAACATTTTGTCTGGAATATAATCTTGGAAAAGGTAAGACTAAACTTTGCTGCATGAATTAAGGAACTCAGAACAGCCTGCTCTGTGGATAGCCCAGGAGCTGATTATCAGCCATGAAAACAAATCGCTGCTGTTTACATAAGTTACTGATGTCTGTGATAAGATGCGACAACTGCATGTGATGCCTCTTAGAACACCATGCTCTAACAGCATGCAAAATGCTCCTACCACTCCTAGCTATTTCTCCTGAAGAGCAACTGTTCAGATCAGTGGAACCTTTTTTTTTTGCATATATGATAAAATATTCAGCAGTATGGAACGAAGTCACTTCAAGCAGACAGGAGATTCTCACTACTTCAATATCCTTTGGGTGTCTTGGTTAGATGTTGAAGTTGGAAGTGTTCACTGATACGACTGGTTACAATAAAGCTAAGCAAAGCCTTGATGCAGAGTAGCGTTATACCCTAAATGGAACCATCAGTGCACAGGAAAAGATACAAGTGCAGGGACTGAAGAACCTTAACCTGGCAGTGACGACAACTCACGAGGCAGACCTGTAAGTGGAGGCTCAGCCTGATCTGAGCTCCTAATACAAAGGACAAAGATGCCCCTGCTGATCAGGAGGTAACTGATGCCAGTGGAAGGCAGGAAAAGGGAGAACTGTCACCTCTCCCCTCAACATTATCAATTACCTTTCAACTGCTACTGCACCATCAGCCTCGTTAACACAGCAAAATTGTGTAACCTTGACTTAAGATGGCATAAATGCCAAGGGAAAACAAGCACACCGCATGGCAGGGAAGTGTAATCAGCCGCTGTTTGGGTTGTCAGTGCTATAGTCAGTGTAAAGCTGGCAACTCAGCAACACTGAGCACTTGCCTCAGAAGGCCACAGAGGCTGACCTTTCTTCTCCAAAACAGTGTTAGTCTGGTCAACAGTGACTTTTTGGGTGTTGTTTCAAAGGCACTGTTATTATTTTGAAGTGTTAGATATCTAAAATAACACTTGACAAATGAGTACTCAGATCTGAAGGGTACTGGCATCCTCCACAGGAAAGATATACTCAGTACTTACTGTACACACATGAGGCCAGTGCTCAAGCTGACGGAGTACTGCCGCACTCAGCTCCTCCCTGTACGTCTCCTTGTAAATCTGGGCTATCTTTGTCATCCAAACACCGTTGCCGTACTTGCTCAAGATATCCATAATGCGGTTTTGAATTTCATTGACATTAGGAACAGAATGGCCAGAGGCAACAGCATGCGTCTCCACAACAGGCGTATTCAAGTTATCTGTTAAACAAAAACACAGCTGTGAAGTAAACACAGCCTTATCTGCAGAGACAGCTTTTTACCTACCTATGTAAAAATTAATAATTGCCAGTGGAACACCAACTCTAAAATGCTGCTCTCTTGCACAGCACAACTGTTTGAAGTCACTTTCTATTGGAAAGACCCATGGGAGCCTCATGACTCCGGCATGAAGCTGAATTTTCAGTCACCGCACAGTCTTTTCACAGGAAGATACTAAACCTTTCTTGAGAAAGGATCCTGGAACAGGATACAGAGCCTTCGGCCACTTTGCTGCTGAGAGGCTGCGCTAAGGCCATGTCCCAAGACAAACACAGGGTAATTTCTTTTCAAGCACAGGCACAGCAATACAGACACAGCAAAACATCCAAGTACGTTCATCTAAGTTCAGAGACGTATAACACAGACCAAAGATTCTCATCTTATTCTGAGGATATCCTAAGCAGAAGTCTGAATCCAGCACAGTCTTTCTATGTTACTTCATCCAAGAAACCCCTCCAGAGGAGCTAGGAAATAAGACAGCAAATGTTTAGCTACATCCAAAGATGGTTTCATGCACCACCTGCAGGAGAAAGGCAGTCACTGCTCCCAGCTGGAAGGTCACAACACTAGATTGCCTGTTCCCTCACCTCTGCTCTTTTTCTCCCTTGGGGGGGTGCATTTGCTACAGGACCTGCAGCTCCACAAATCAACCTGACAGGTCCCAAAGAAAACAACTATCATTTGACAAGCCTATCAACTAGACAGCTGCTGGGATGCAGGCAGGGCAGAAGGACATTTTCTGGATAGCCAGGATAATGTGCTGGCTTCATGTGGCTTTTTACTCCCAGAAGCCAGGATTTCACCATCCTCTGTTATATCCATAGGCTGGCAGAGAAGTTAAGCATACTCCTCCAGTTACTCACTCATACTGACTGGCTCAGACATTTACTACACAGATATTTTCCTGGAAGACAGAAACAAGAAGGCAGACAAGTAAGCACACACGTCTTCCCAGCACCATGACATCAAAGTCACAGGACTTGGTATCTTACCCAAACCTATCTCCATCCAAAACATGTACCAAGACATGCTTTTCTCAGGAACACATCCCATCTAATGCCAGTGATGTGGGCAGAAAAACACCTCTTAATGGGGAAGCTTACCATTTGAATCAACAGAAGACCTTCTGGACAAGTGAACCTGCAGCTCCTTTTGAAACCGTGGTGAGACTGTCAGTCTCTTCTCAGGCCTAAAATTGAAAAGACAATTCTTTTAAATCATCCTCCTGGCTCTAAAGAGCATTCCATTTACTTAGAAGACGTATACATGAAATATGTATTCCACAAACTTCTAGCTGGCTCTCTGCACAAACTCCCAGCGTTCTGACTTGGAAGACAGCTTGACTAGCATCAGCAAGGCAAGTCAACAGGCAGTTTCTGGTTTGTCTTACTGCCCCGATCACTGAGAGGAACAAAACACAGCATCTAGGCCCAGTAGCGCAGATGAAGCCCAGCCTTAACATTCGACGTATTCAGCCTCACTATTTGGTCCTTCTTCTGGTCAGTCTCAGTCCTGCTATTGAACGTGATTGTGCTCACCTTCTTGGCTGCCATGTCAGAATCTCCTGAAAGCATTAGGCTTCAGAAATCAGTAGCCCACCTCAAAATACACAGGAGCTCTAAGTCTTTCTGTGGGAGCTGCTGCTACACTGCTCAACTTGTTCCTCTCTAAAGTGCTCTCCAACACAAAGGACACAAATGTCACACTTGGAAGTATTCTTCTGTGCGTCCCCAGCAAGTAGCAGCTTACACTGGGACTACATTCAGCATAATGAGTTCCTGACAGCAGAGAGGGCACAGCAGCATATAGGACACCACTCACACTGCAACCAAGAATGAGCGAGAGTTGGAAGAAAGAGTTCAAGGACCATGACCAAGCACTTCCCAAAGGCACATATGCAAGGAAGAACTGCAGTGGAGCAATCATAGTGGCAAATGCACCCAAGCAGCTCTCCAGAGAGAAATGGCAAATTGCTGCAAGCCCCAAGGAAGCTTCAGGCTACAGCAGCCACTGGGCATGCACGGAGCAGGCTCTGCAGATGGTATGTGCCCAGGGGGCCCACGAGGAGGCTGGCTGCCTCTGGAGGCCAGGGACAACTTCGGAGGAAATCACCAGACACAGAAACATCAAGGGAGATTTTACCAGGCTCACCTGGGCTCTCTGAAGGTAGTGCAGGGACTAAGTACTCTGCTGAGGTTAGTAGCAACCGCAACAGGAAGCCAAGGCTAGCACGTCAAGGTGTCCTACGTGCCTTCACACTGACCTTTAATCAGAGCAGAATCACAAAGCACAGAAAGGTCTCTCACATTCACACCTCTTCTAAGCAGCATCTTCAAGATCTAACAAGACCAGCTACCCTTTGCTTTTTTGCTGCCCTCATGAAATGACAAACCTGCTCCTCTATCAGGTACGGGCTGTCACTTTTACCAAAAATAGTATTTCTGTTCTGGGACAGCCACTGTCTAGTGCATCATTTTCCAAAGCAGAAGAGGACAGACCAGCAGTGCTAAGCTGCAAAGGCACTTGTTAAGTCTCATCCCACTTGTGTTTCACAAGTATAAACGCAAAGGTCACCTACACCAAACCTAGGCAGACATCGACACCCAGCTCTTGTGGGTTATCTGAAGAGACTCTTCAACATTCTGCCTGCAATGCAAGAACATCCTCTACCTTCTGGGCACAGCTCACAGCCCCATACAAACTGGCAGCAGCCTCTCCTTCAGAGGTGTCTGTGACTGGCCACGTAGATCCTAAAAGTAAGCCAGGATCCTTTTTTCCTTCAGCCACCTCTCCATACGTTTATTTACCAGTATGGACAACTCCAAACTGGACAGACACCTGAGAAAACAGTCCCCTCAAGGGAAGCAGACTCAAAGGCTACTCGTAAGTCAAGCAGCCATCCGCATTTCTCTACCACAGCGCTTTCCTTCAGAGGAGAGGGAAGGCATGGCTTTTCCTGCTGATCCCCTTACCTCATTGAGGCCCACGCCATCCAGCTCAGCACTGTCCAAGGGCCAAAGACCAATCCCAGCAGCAGGGCCAGGTGGCAGCCACCAGCAAACACTGCCTGCAGCAAGGGGGACGCCGAGCACCTCCGTCTGTTTTCACTGGTCATTGTTCTCCAGCTTCAATGACCCCCACAGTTTGCTTTACAAGTGAAGTCCCTTCTTCTGTGGGCTTGCAGGTCCACAGCAGCATGCTCAGGACAGCACATTGGCATGGACTCAGACTGAGAACTGATTGCTGTCAGGCCTCTCAGACCTCACAACAGCACCTGAAAGGCGGCCGGGTAGGGCAGCGAGAAAAAACCTGCCACAACCACAGCTACCGTCAGCATCTCTGCCTCATCATCCAGGCAAGGAGGAGAAACAGCTAGTTTCTCTTCACCAACAACCAAGCAGCAAATCCCAGAAGCTGTGCAAAAATCTCACAGCAAAACACCACAGAGCACTGGAGAGGTGGAAGGCAGATTCTGGAAGCCACACTGCTTCCTCACTGTGGGGCTTTGCTATGTAATGCAGGGTGGAACACTGAGATGGTGAAGCACCCCAACAAAGTCTGTCACTGGAGAGACATCCTGCCAAAGCCAATTGCACAAATCTGCCATAGCAGGAGAGATGCACAGCAGAGAGGGAGAAAGATGGAGCACACTTCCTGAAAGAGCCAGACCAGTGTTGCAACTTACCTGGTTTTATTTTTAAGCATTAAAAGGTTTTGAGTACTGCAAAAAACTTCTGGCTTCCCAAGGACTCACCTGGGCAGAAGTGTAAGAGACTTTTTTGCTCCATCTGCCCCATGCCAATGGATCTCCGCCCTTCCAGGATGTATATAGATTCAAGAAATACAGCTCATCTGAACACACGAAAAAGGAAAGGTCTGTGCACAACTGCACCCACATCTGCCTAGCACAAGGGGACAGCCCTTCTCTCTGTGTCTCTCCAGTGCACATCTACCTGGCTGGGAAGGAGCAAGGAAGAACATGGGGAGCTCCATCCGCACCACTGTGGGTAGGCGTTGTGTTGCGAACAGACCCGCCAACCTCGATTCCGGCTGGTTCTGCTTGGGCTGCAGTCTTACACTCCTGGAGCTCTCCCACCTACTTCCTCGACCCACTGACTCCTGCTTTTCTGCCCCCTTTCCTGGTGACGTGCCTCGCAACCCAAACGCTGCCTGCCCCCTTCCCAAGGCACATGCCCTGCCACACAAAGCAGCACCACGGCAAAACGAGGCTATCATTGTGCTCCAAGCTTCTCATGGCTGGCAGCAGCCCTGCTGACTGCCTCAGTGTCACGCAGAGGATTACCAGCACAACTGCAGATGAGGCAGAGTGAGCACAGCCACAAAGAGCAGGCGGCAAGCGCTTGCCCTGCACCGTCAGCTGATGGCCCAGGGCAGCAGTAAACACCACGCAAAGAGAAATGATGGCCCAGCAGCTCTGTAAGCCACCTGGATTAGAGACGCTCACACACAACAGAGCTCAACAGCAGCACGGGGTGCTAACCCAGCAGAACAGCACCTCCGGCCTCAGCCCAGCCGGATGCAGCCGGGCAACTGCTGGCTTCCAGCACACCATGAAAGGCACAGGATCACGAACGCTGCCAGGGCTGAGGTGGGCAAGGGGTAACGAGGAGCCGGCTGCACAGAAACAGGGCCGTCACCACTCAGCAGCAGCCGCCCCCTGCACACCAACCCCTCCTGCTTTCCAGCACGACAACCGCACGACAGCGACGGCACCTTCCAGAAGGGCTCCAGCAAGGTCACTCCTGAGCTCCCCTCTCCCCTCACGGGTACCCAGCCGCACGCCAACAGCGGGCGCCCGGATCCCCGCAGCCCCCAGAACACTCAGGACACAGCAGCACCCGAGCGCCCACCCCACTCACTGCGTCTCCCTCGCGCACACTCACCTGTTGACCACCGTCACGTGCCTCTGCATGGGGACCTCTTTAGGCGATGCTCTCCCAGCGGCTGGAGGCAAGGCGGACCAGGCGCCCTCCACAGTGGGCTTCACCACACCGCACAGCACGCCTCTGCCTCTCGGCACGCGCGGAACGGGACTCTTGCCGCCTTCTTCCAGCATGCTCAAAGGCCTGGGCTGCCGCAACGTTCCTTCGGGCTTTCCTGAAAAGCGTCCAGACGCGGCCGTCAGTAGCGCTCCCCTCCGCCCGACCCCAATGGCCCTCGCACGCAGCACACCGCTCCCGCCCGGGAGCTTCTCCACCAGCTGCTAACGAACGACGCTGTCTCCTCAGGGCTGCCCCTCCACACCCACCAGCCCCACAGCATTTCCCACCTCTCCAGGCTCCTCCTGCACCATCACCGCCCCTGCCTTCCCCTGCGTGCTTTGAGTGCTCTCCTCCCAGTCTCCCTGCACACAACACCAGGTGCCAGGTGACACCCACCGAGGAAATCTGTGACTCAACTCCTCTCAGGCTGCCTCCGGAGAAGTGGGCTCGGGGGCATTTCCCTCCTTATCTGCTCACTGCACTGCATCGTCTGGGCTGCATGAAGTGATTCCAAGGCCGACTACCTTGCAAGGTGGGGAGCCAGGTGGGCTCACAGTCAGCGTCGCTCCACCGGCACAGGAGCCACCACTTTGGGTTCCCCGAACACAGCCTGGGCTGCTGGTGGGGTCGCAGCACAGTGAGCAGCAGCAAAGCCTTCCTTACAGGTGACAGCTGAAACACACAAACAGCGCACACTGCGCTGCAAGCGGAACGACAGCTCCTGCGCTCCACAGCTTTGGCACAGCCACCCAGGGCAGGACGTTAGGGCCGGACTGCTCCAGCTCACCAGCAGGCAAATCCGCTGCCCCGCTGCGAGACCCGCGCCTGCTGCAGGCTTCACTCTCGCAAGCAGACAGGCCGCCCTCGCACGGCTTCTTCCCAAGGACACAGCTCAGCCCCTGCAAAGTGCCCGCGGCTCTGCTCTCACTTGCCTCTGCCAAACTGAGGCCAGCCGGCTCCCACCTGGGACTGCCCCGGAGCTGGAGACAGGGCCCAGGGGATGAGCTGCCCCTGCAGCCCCCGAACACCAGGGGTGGGAACCAGCAAACCACCAGCCCCTGTCTCAGCTGCGTCCCCACCTGGGAGCTGCAGCCAGAGAGACCCCTGGGTCACCGAGGCACAGCACAGCCCCTCTGACACCCCTCCTGCACCCCCAAACCACTGACTGCCATCCGGGGAATTCCTCTCCACTCACAGAACAAGCTCAAAGGCCCCCTCCAAAATGCTGGCAGAGGAAAGTCAAGGGTCAGACCCCTTTGAGTGGCTATCCATCACTCTCAGCCTAGCAACCAATGCATGGCAAGGAGAAAACACAGCTTTAGGAGTCCACACAGAAAGGCACAGAGGTGCAAAGAGCAGACCCTGGACATCAGATGTGTCAAAGCATTCGGACACTCTCAACACCAGTAGGAACTGCATAGACAGCCACAGCAGATGCTGTGCAGGCTCCTCCTCACCCCGAGGACATGGCTCACCTCTGCCATCCCACCAAGAGCTAGCTCAGCATCTAAGATCGAGCAGACTCACCACCACGCCACTTATACGCATCTCAGACATGTCTCCCACAAAAGTTCAGCCAGCTGGAAATTAAGCCAAGTGCCTTTCCAGAGCATTTTTCTTTCAAAAACTTCCAAATCCTATTTGTGCTCGAGAAGGCCTCTCCCACAGACCTTGGCGTGCAAGCACTGACACCCTTTGTCAACATCACTCCCCACTACCTGGGACCTTTCAGCAAGAAAACACCATTAATGAATGTTGCAGCCTTCGTTGACACACCTCAAGGCAAAGACTTTTGGTTCTGCGTCTGCACAAGCCTTTGAGAAAAGCAGGCCCTTTACAGGTGCCCAGGGCTTACCTACTAGCGTGACAGGAGATGTGTTCTTCAGCCTCATCCGGCAGTTCACTTGCCGTCCCATTTTCTTCTTCGAACTCCTCTGCCGGGCTACCAGTTGAGCAATCTGCACGGTGTCAGGGCAAGCAACAGCATGGCAAATCATCTGTTTGGAGGAGGAAAGGAGTGAGGGTGGAAACAGTCACTGAGGCCCAAGCTCACCCACCGTCATCAAGAGGACTTGCAGCAGTTTCCACTTTCTGTAATCGCTGGCTCTCAGAGTCCAGCCAGCACTTCAACAAAAGATTCAGCTGCGACACAGGCGTCTGAAGACCCTCCTCTCCTTCCACAGTGCATCTCAGAAAACCACAGAGCAAGCAGCCAAACCTGCAGGCAGCTCTCCATCTCCTCCTGCATTAGGCTGGGCCCCGCCTGGCAGCAGCCCAGCTTCTCACTTGCATCCTACAGGCCCATGAACCCACTTCATAACACCGCTCTGCACTTCCTCCACCCCCAACCAATACAGCAGACTCCCAAGGGACTTCTCACGCCTTCACAGGCGAAACAGGACACATTGACATAGCAGGAGCATCCAGCAGCCACCCAGTACCCACAGACACCAGACAGGCAGGCTCAGCCCTGCAAACCACCACTCATGGGACTTCTTGTGTACAAAAAAAATCTTGTGTACAAATGGAACTACCTATATTTAACTTTGCACCTCTTGAGTGTTCACTGAGTACTGGTGAGTACCAGAGATACAGTCTGGCTCCACTTTTTTTTTTAAACTCTCCTCACAACAGCTATTAATACACATGGATTAGACTCTTCTCTGCTTTCACTTCTCCACAGCGAACAAACCCAGCTTTCTTAGCCCTCCAACACATGAAAGATGTTATAGTCCCCTCTCTACCTTCAAAGTAACAAGAACGAAGGTCCAAGGACTCTTCTTTCAGGGTGAGTATCTTGTTTAAATAATGCTGTTTTCAAACAAGCTTAGATGAAACTTTAATTTTGCACAGTGTTTGCCTTTGATGGAAGTCACAGAGTACACACAGAAATACCCCACAGCCTTTGTTCGATGTCCTGTTTGTCGGGATGGACTCCTGATGGTCCAATGCGCATACCAGGCATGGTGTATCTGAGTGTCAGGTGGCTCCAGAAGGCTAGCAGGGCATCAAGCGTCCTTGCAAAGCAGTGCTTTACTGCACCCTTCCCTAAGAGGCTGTAACAGCAGCACTGAGGTAGCCAGTAATGGGTTTCTGTTTGGGATTCCAGCCTTTCTGCCTTTTTTTTTTTTTTTTCCAGACACCACTTAGGGGTAGGTTGTTTGTCACTTTGTTTTTTTCCCTCCTGTCCCACCCCTCCTTGTTAATCCTCACACAAGGGATAGCTCCACAGTGTAGTGTTGGCATTCGGGTTTAAGAACTGAGAACCAGAGGTTTCCAGTTCCTTCTGCTGTGCTACGAAATATTTCCAAACTGAAAGCGAAAGACAGAGCTGTACTTCGGCACATGACGCGCAGCTCCCTCATGCTGTGCAGCAGCAGACCGCCTGATCCAGCCATCGTGGCTGCAGCTGGTCTGCGTGGCTTTCTGCTGCGCCTGTGAGCATTCAAGCCTGCAGGTCAGCAGCTCCCACCAGCCGTGCTGCTCTGCGATGCCCGCAGGAGAGCAGCTGTACTGGGAGATCACGCTCTGCGTCGCTGCACTGCGCAGAGAGGCTCCTGCTAACAGCTCTCTTGCGGAGGTGTCAGGCTGCCGGAGCAAACTCTGCCCGTGCAGAGCAGGCTGCTGTAAGCGGTGAAGGAAGCGCGGAAGCCAGCTGCTCACCAGCGCCTTCGTGGAGGTGTGATCAGGAAAGTGCTACCGGTCCCTCTGCCGGGAGCCTCTTGGTTTGTCTGTGTGGAGTGACTTGGTTCCTCCCCAAAGGCACCAAGGACACGCCTCCTAGGCAGAGGCTCACTCGCCTCTAAAACCTGCCAGGAGCTGCCGGCTGGCTTCCAAGCTGGTCACGCTTTGCCCTCGCTTTTAAAAGCCTCACCTAAATAAGAGGAAAACTTGGTCCCTCAGTGGCCTGTACCAGAGCGAGTCCTGCCTCATCTTGGTGGAGAGGTGAACCTGACATCCTCAATGCTTCACTCTTCCAGGGGTGTCTGTGCAACAACCCCGTGCTCCATGGCCTGAGAGTGGGTTTCGTAAGGCTGTGGTGAAATGCAACACAGCCAAGTGCTGCAGTTCTTCACTGGCTGCAGCTGCTTTCCTCTCACTTGTCTGCTGCTCCTCTGTTCTCTCCTGTTGCCTGGGCCAGCTGTTCTACTCTTGCTTCAGAAGGATACTCTCAGAACTTTGAAGGTGATGGCATTCTGTCTTGGTTTTTACATTGTTCAAGTAGCCATTGAGAAATAGTCTTTGCAAACCCCACACAAGCATGTTTGGATATTCACTTCTCCCTGCTCCTGCTTCATGCACACTTCCTTTTTATGTACGAGTTTAGTCAGCAGCTGCTTGTTCATTCATGCAGGTCTCCTACAACCTTTGCTTATTCTGCTTGTTGGCATAGACAACTCTTGAGACTAGAGGAGGTGGTCCTTGAAAAAGGGCTACCTCTCCTGGATCCCTCTTCTCTCCAGGGCTGTATCCTACGGGATTCTTCCTGACAAATTCCTGAACAAGATAAAGTCTTCTCTTTTGAGGTCCTTCATTATGATACTGCCTTTTATTTATTCCCCTCTCTTCACTGTCCTGAATGGCACCATCTCATGGTCACTGTAGCCAAGGCTGTCCACAGCCTTCACACCCCTGAACCCTTCTTCCTCGCATGTAACAACTGGGTCCAGCAGAGCATGTCCCCTCAGAAGCTCACCATTTGTGTCAGAAAGGTGTCGTCACCCAGCGCCTCAAGTCCTCCGTGAGGACCAGTGCCTACAGAGGGGAGGCTTCTTGCCGGTGTTTGGGGGAGGCATCACCTGCTCCTTCGGCACCTTCTTCCCCATCACCAGGGTTGCAGCAGCACCACCACCGCACCACCCAGCCTCTGCTCTGCCCACTGCTGCTAACCCAGCAGCTCTCATGAGCTCACCGTCCATCCCACGGCCGAGCTCCGTGCACCCTGCTGCCCTCACGTGGGAGGGGCTCACGTAAACTCCCCTTCCTCCGTCCCACCCGCGGCAGCAGGCCTGTTGTGAGACTCTCACCGCGGGTCCCTGTGACCCCAGCGAGATCGCAGCCCTGCCGAGGGACACAGACCTGGAACTGCTCATGTCGATGCCGCGTGCTGTCTGTAGGAGCAGACAGGCCCTTGGGAGAGGTGCTCAGCCCTGCTCACTTCTGACAGAGGCTGTGCGAGCTCTGCTCTCAGTCCTGTCTAGCAGGCGTTTCCTTGTGCGCTCGGATGCTCTGGGGACGGAGCGCTTTCAGCCCTGATCCATTGATTACAGTGTCCCTATCGTTACAGTCACCTCACACACTTTTCTTGCAGCCTCATCCTCTATTCTCTCACATGACTGCTGGTCAAACTCACCCCTCTCTTCATCATTCCTGGTTTAAAAAGGTATTTAACCTATCCAGCGTTGTCTGAGGGCAAAAGACGCCTCTTCTGCCTCTCCCCCCTCTTCACAAAAGATGCTCAACACCAGGCAGTCACCAGCCCATGCTGGGGCACAACTGCACTGGCCACCCTCTGAGGCTCAGTGTATTCCCAGGTTGCATTCTGGATAGCAGTCGCCAGAGGTGGTGCAACAGCAACATGGGCTCAGCCTTCATGAGCCCCTGAGGTTTTCAGAGTGCTTCCCCGTAGTTGCTTCAGAGCATAGTCAGCACACCAAAACCAAAGCGGTCCCTGCTGAACTACCTCCAGCCCTGTTTAGTAGCCTCCCCTCTTTCTACCCCCTAAAACTACAATTCAATTTCTCCTTGCTGCTGCCTCAGAGAAGGCACCGCCTCCAGCACTATCCAAGCGTCCACAGGGCTCTCAAGCACACATCGCATTAGAGGATAAGCAAGGCTCTCAAGGGAAAGGGAGGATAACAGATTACACCCTGCAAGGCCCAAGTTAGAAACACGTGGCTATTTGCCAGTGCCACCAGGCAGAAGCATTAAGTTGCAACATTACGTACTGTCCCAGAGGCACCTGCACTCATGCTCACTGATATACCTGTAGCCAGTGCAGACTTGGAACAAGCCGAAAAATCTCAGACTTAGTGACCTCCTGCAAAAGGACAAATTCTGACAGCTGCAAAAAGGCAGCAAGGGGAACCCTTTGCTTAAGAAAAAGACAGCCACATTTCCAGGTATTAGCACAAAACCCAAAGAGTTCCAGGACACCTCTTATCACACTCTTCACAGCTAACCATGAAGACCTAGTGCTGAGCTCCAGATGCCATCCTAACCCAGCTGAGCTAGTAAAGCTTTAATCACCATCTCTCCAGAGCTTGTATGACAACCGTGATTTCTGTCAAAGATCTGTGTTGACTTGGGGAGAGGAGAAAACATGCAGATTTGCAATCAGGAGCTTCTCATAATCCAACAAGGAGGTCTGTGGTTTTGGCAAGCTGCTTCCAAGCCCACCAGGACACACAGGCTATTGCAGCAAGGCCAAGGACTAAGGGAAAAAAACTCCCTTACCACACTAAATGCCTCTGCTGAGCTCTGCTCCACCACCTCCACAACACAAAACAAGAAAAAAAAAAATACAGAGGAACCACGACATCTGCATTGACTGCTTGTCCCCTGCAAATTTGCAAAGCGAAGCTGCATCAAAGCACCTTGCTTGCATGAGCTCCCCCTCACCTTGACAAGTCTTCACAGTCCTGCAGCACTGCTACTCATAGCAAACAAAAGAGCGCTGAGCCCCAAGAACATGTCAGACTTGTACACAATGGCATCTGCACCCGTTTGGCTGTAGAAGACGACGACTCCAGAACACCACACTGAAAAGATGCTCATGACATGTGCACAAGGCTTCGTGTTCTGTGAAGTTCCAGGACAATCTGCTAACATCCTCCCAGAGGAAGAAATGTTGAAACAGGGACCACAGCTCTCCAGTCACACAGTGTCTTTCCAGCCAGAACTCCTGCTTAGGGGGAAAAATCCCCACAACCTTCCAGCATTTGCAAACACTGCTTTCTGCATGCAGGGGCAGGAAAATAAGGGGCACCTGCTCTACACCACAGCTTCCACTTCTGCTAGCAGTAGTGCACCACACACAATTTACAGTATTTTTCTCAAATAATCTGTGACAAGGGCAGGGCTGAAACTATGAACTCTTCACACTTTACAAACAGGAAAGCCATTTCCAGCCCACTGCACCTCTCTTGATTATCACAGATTCTTACCTCTCCTGTTTTACTGCCTTCGATTCTGACCACTCCTGGGATGCTCCGCAGGTAGCCTTCCAGTGTGGCATGTCCCAAGTGCCTGAAGGGAATCCACTCACCCGTCAGTGATTTGTATTCACTCTGAAGCTCTGACAGGGGTATGCCATGTTTACTGGCATGAAGAACAGCTCGCAGCGTTTTCGCGATCAGGTCAGGCTCCTGCATCTTCACCTATAACGTCTCCACCCCAAAAGAAAAAAAAAAAAACAAAACAATTTTACACACACAGACCAACAATGCCAGCTTTACTGGCTCAGCCTCCCTCCCCAGATGAGGAAGGATTTAGCAGCTTTGGAGACCCAGCCCTGCCGCTGACTGCAGGGCAGTATGAAAACGCTCAAGGCATGATGCTGCTGGACATGGCAGCTGCTTGCCGCAGAGGGTGCCTGACACAGCATGCAGGACCCTGCTGTGACATTCCCCTTGGGCAGATGGCAAGGGTTAGGGCTTGTGCCACCAGAAAACCACCAGAGAGGCAGCGGTGGCTCCAGAACAGTGCTGCCAGCCAGCCACAGAGCAGAACGGCCACACAGAACAAAATGGCAGCTCCTTCCCACTAAATGGAGGCTGAACAACAGCTGCCCCTGCACCTGGATTGCTCCTGGCAGTCAGACATGGGCTGGGTGGCCAGAGGAGGGGCAGGCCTCCTGCAACACCACGGCTCATTGGGCTCCTTGCCAGCCGCTTGCCCACCCAGCTCAGCACTGGTGAGGGAGAAAGGTGTTTGTGTACAGGCCTGACTCGCCCTGCTTCAAGGAATAAACCCTCAGCTGCTTAATAAAACTGTATCCAAGTGGGAGCAACTCAGCAAATTAAACCCCATTCAATGCATGAAGGACAGAGCTGCATGGATGAAAGCAATCTGGTCCTGATCTAGAACAGTGAGGATGCATTTTGGGCAAGACCTGTTTCGCTTTCTGGGAGGAGATCACCCTGAGTAACACCCCAAGCTGAAAAGGAAGATAAACCCCAATCCTCAGCACAGTTCAAATGCTGCAGTGCATGTTCCAGCCTACACAGAGACACCAACAGCACCTCTGCTTTGGTGCACCCCATAGCCCAACTTGGCTGCTGGGCAAGAAAAAAAGCACTAAGTCCAACCTGTCCTCAGCTCCTTGAGTTATGTTACTTAACACACACAGAGCACCTTCCTAACCTCAGCTGCTCCCTGCGTGTTCACATAGCCTTATATTTACACGCCCACACACCGGCATGCAGCACTGTGTTTGCATACTTACAAACGTACACAAGCAAGGTGCTACTCAACCAGCTGCTACATACAAACTGCTCAGCAGGAAAGGACAGGGAAAGTTCAGCTTGTCAGTTTCAGCACTGACATCTCCTGTCTCACTGGAGGGCAGGCTGCCACTGAAATCACACACACTGACATCTCTGTGGTGGGGTGCAAACCCTCTACAGCACCTGACAGAGAGCTGTGCCTGCACAAATCCCCTCCCCACAGGCAGGAGGGCACTGCTGGTTGTCACCGCAGTTGGTGCCTTTCAGTGCCTCCTCATTCTGGAGCAGCCTCCACCACCTTCACAACGCTCCCAGCTCCAGCATGGGCCACGGAGCTGCTTTGCCCAGGAGGAACTGGTCACGGCTCCTTCTCCCCTGTGAAGGACAGGGCTGCTGGTGAGCTGAGCTCCACAGGAGCCCCCAGGGAGCCAGAGCGAGTGCTGGCCACCTGCGGCAGGGAGGGGCCAGGGGTCCCCTCTCCTGCGGGCCCACTCCGTGCAGCAGGCTGCCAACACGCTAAGTCTCAGCTTGACATCACAGTTACCAAAGACGCAGCTTTAAAGTGTGCAGTGGTGCTCCACGTCAGACATTCAAGGGAAACAGAAAGCATTTGGGAGGCTCTTTCTTCACTCTCTCATTTAAACAATATGCTCAAATTCTTTATTTCCTTATCACGGCTCTCGCAAGTCCTCTTACCCAAGGTAGCTGAACTGAACTCGCTGTGCTAACACCCACGTAGGAGAAGTTAACGCAATATCCATCACAGCTGGGCAAAGAGCAAGGAGGAAGAAAACTCACAGTAACGTGGGAAGGCAGACCCAGGAGCTGATTCTAAAGCAGGAAGGCTCAGCGAAAACAAGGCGCGTGGGGTGGCAGGACATCGAGCAGCCACTAAGTACGCTACTGGGCACGTCACTGCCAGCGAGCCGAGGCAGATCAGAGATTTCAAACAGCATGGCACGAGACGCATCGTCCCGTGCTACACCGCGAGGAGCAGCCACGAAGGGGACGCGCTTAAGCCACACCAGAGAGCAGGGTACAAAGGTGAAGCCGCGAGCGCAGCCGCCCGCACCCGCCCGCGTCCACCCAGCCGCGGGGCCGGCGGCACCGACGGGCAGCG
>VXAV01010072.1:0-15241 GCA_013399715.1 Alectura lathami | reverse complement strand
CCTAGGCTGATCTCTGATGCACTTGGTTTTAACCCCTTCCTTCTTCAAAAATATTTTAAAGCCCTCTCAACTAGTCCCACCAACTGCTGGGCAAAAATCCTTTTCAGCCTATGGGATAGCTGGGCGGCATCTGGCACCAGCTGGCAGGTGTTGAATAGACTGCCCCATGGTCACAAAACCCAAAGTTCCTCTGACGGCACCAGCCTCTTAGCCAGATGTTGATGAAAATAAATAGCTGATCCGAAGTGGAGCCTCTGAAAATTTCACAACACTTGTGCCTCTTCATCTCCACGGAAATCTTTAGTAAAAGGAGAAAGATTTATGTGATCTGAAGAGAAACCAGCGTATGCATCCTATGATGTCCAACACATTACATGAATCTTTAATGAAGAGATGTGAAGCTGTTGGAGTGGGTCCAGAGGAGGCCATGAGGATGCTCAGAGGCTGGACCACCTCTCCTGCAGAGGAAGGCTGTGTGAGCTGGGCTGGTTCAGCCTGGAGAAAAGGATGCTCCGGGGAGACCTCACTGTGGCCTTCCAGTACCTGAAGGGATCTACAACAAAGCTGTGGAGGAACTCTTCTTCAAGGAGTGTAGTGATAGTACAAGGACAACGTCTCTAAACTTAAAGAGGGTAGACTGAGATTAGACATTAAGAAAAAATTCTTTACCATGAGAGCAGCTAAATACCGGCACAGGCTGCCCAGAGCAGCTGTGGGTGCCCCATCCCTGGAGGCGCTCAAGGCCAGGCTGGATGGGCCCTGGGCAGCCTGATCCAGTGGGTGGCAACCAGCCCACGGCAGGGTGTTGGGGCTGGGTGGGCTTTAAGATCCTTTCCAACCCAAACAGTTCTGTGATTCTAATCCTGTGTTCTGAAATCTCTTTACAACACTTTCATCTGTGTTTTCCACATAACCTGGACTAAAGTCTACAACCATGTATTTATAACTTTTCAGATAAAAACAGCAGCATATTTTACTCAGGTGTGACTAGCACTAACAAATGCATGCTGGGTCTGGAATTAAGTTGAGCTGTGAAACAGTTAACATCATTGCCAATTAATTTGTCATGATTAGACTTCAAAGCTTAAATCCCTTGTATGGGAGAAATCCACACAGTTTACTGCTGTTGTTTCAACCCGTGTGATTGCCAGATCAAAAGACAACAGTGCTTCAATTTGCATTAAGGGCACTAAGAGGCAAAGGCCTTCCAAAGGAAAGTTGCCCAAATATCTGTGGCAGAGCTGGCAGACAAAGACAGTTTTCCCAGTGGCTGGTCCAGCATGCTGTCCAGTACCATGTCACATTATTACAGCATGGTTTGAGTTATGGGAGAATTTTTATGTCTTGCCACTGGGGATAGCTGAGGGCTATTGTATCAGCAGCTCTGGGCTGGAGGATTATTGAACTAGCACTCTTCCAACAGGTAACAGACCATAGTCCACAATTTTTACACTCTAAATGCAAGATACAATACATTAATTCAATTTTTTTTTTTTTAATTTATTTTGAAGGGGAAGGATAACAAAATGTTTCACAGCTGTGCTGCTACTTCTCCCATGAAGTGAGCTCTGATTAGAAATTAAAGAATCTCCTTAAAGAGGCCAATGTGGAGTGGGAGTTGAGGCCCTGTCAGCTCACCAATGTGCTGTTGTCCAGCCAGCTACCCAAGATCCTCCCAGCTCACGCAGGTTTCTCATGCAGGAGTTGGCATTGAGGCAGCTCGTCCTGTGTTGCCATCTCGCTCCATGAACACATCTCTTTTCTTCTTTGCTGAGTGTATGCGATCAGTGTGCCAGAGGGTCCATTGTGGTTATGTCCGAAGTTAAGGCCTTGTGATCTCACCTAGAATTCAAAACTGTTACAAATTAGAAGTGAGGAAATGGGCTATTAATATTAGTTAAAGTGTTATTTTTAAAATAAAAATTTATAAAAATCCTCAGCAGTATAAGCATATAGCAATAAATTTCTAAGGAAGTTGGCTGTCTCCTAGAAGATAATGTTACACTGACACTGCATTATTACTCTTTATTATAACCCTGGAAGCTCTTCCATATCCACAGTAGCAAACTCACCCCGTTTCTGTTCCCAGCTCTGAGGGATCTGTGTCTGTGCAATTATCACTTGCCCAGGGCTAGGACTGCAGGAGGAGACGGCTCCCACAAATCCCCTCCACCCTGCCCTCCCCACAGACATGCTGAGTGTCTTGGTGCCACCAGACACTGCAACAGTTTGCAAGTCAGCCTGCAGACTGTGCACATGGGTTGTGTCCCTTTGAACCTGCACATCGCTAGTCGCGTGAGCTGTGGGAGTGTGGGTAACAGCTGGGAGGAGCACGGTCTGCATCTGTACCTGCAGAGCAAACAAGCAAATCAAAAGCAGATTTATTTTTCAGATAATATAGGGGGAAAAAAAAAAAAAAAAAAAGAAGCTTTATTGAAATATTTTGGGGGAAAGAAAAGTAAAAACATACAAGAAAACTGTATTTCAGGGCTAAACAGAGCACATTGGAACTTACCATGTTGCCTTAGAATCAATTTAAAAGAATAAAACTGAAAAACAAACTGAAAAAAAATAAAAGAAAGAAAAGGTACACAATAAGCTTGCTAAAATAACCTCAGTGGATTAATCTAGATCAACAACAGCCAGGAAACAGAGAATTAAGATTAACTCACTTTGTTTTGCCTAGAGATTTCAGTAGTTCCCAAACAGCAGGCGATCCCACATACCACATACTTCATCCATGCTGCAGTAATTAGAGACATAGAGCTAAAGATGGAATTCCAGCCTCTCAATGAAAAAAAAAAAAAAAAAAAGGAAAAGAAAAATAAAATAAAAAAAAAGAATAAGGAAAACCAGTTAAAGAATATAACTGACTTCTGGGCCAGTTATGCCTTGAATTCAACATTATGGCTTTTTCAAATGTTTCCATTGTGGCTAGTCTGATCCTTCCTGATAAGTGTGATTTATGGTTCATTTGGAAAGAGTGTTAGATATTAATTTGGACATCCTGCTACCTCTGTTAGAGTTTTGAATACCTGTATAAATTTTTCAGTTTCATTAAACCATTTCTTCCATCATCTTTTTAAAACATACTGTATACAACAATTTATTCCAGCTGCTGATGAGGGTTTGTGTTGCAGTAGACATGCCTGCTGTTAGAACAAACACTTCAAAAATCCTCGTTCAGTTTGCCTCACAATGTGCACCAGAGGGAAGCAGCAGCTGTACTGCAGACTGGTGAACAGCCAGACAACAGCACGTGGGAAGAAATCAATTCTAAGTCAAAGCTTAAGCAAACTTATTTGTATTTTTATGCCTTTCAGCAAGAAAACTGGTGACAGCCTTACTGAGAGAATGTTTGAGTTGATGCTTGTTCTTGCCAGGATCTTTACTCACCTAAGTACTAATTTGTACAAATTTCATGATCTGTGTGTGAGCTGAATTTCTCCAGCACAAAGAAGCAGGTCAGGATAGCTCTGAAAATATGCTTTGATGACAGAAGCTGTGTGCAACCATGGCTGCTGCTGTTGTACTCTCCCAAACTGGGCACAGCAAGCAGAGTGAGGCAGAGAAAAACACAGATCCGCCAAGAGCTGTGCCCAGTGATGCCATTGCCCCCCTGTCCCGGCTGTAGCAGGGAACAGACACAAATTTTATTTTCTTGCATCTCTTTCAAAGGCCTTTAAGAGCTGCAATACTTTTCTGGTTTGTGTTGGAACCACGTATCCCATCCTTCTGTAGTCTTGTTTCTGAGGATGGAAGAAAGTGACAGTAATTGGCAGTAATGATGTGTATCTGAGAAGAGAAGAGGCCAGCAATCTTAGGGGGTGGAGGAAAGAAGTAAAGAATCATTATGGTTCACTTTGTGCAAATGAACTAACCATTTTATATTCGTGTACATTTTTTTCACTGTACAGCTGAAACTGGCAAAAGTTTCTGAAGGAATTTATGTATGATTTCCAACCAGAACATAAGCTATTCAAAGTGAATTCTGATTTTTCAGGCAAATTGTGCTGTTGGGCTCTATTCTACCACCCAACAAAACAACAAACGTTGAAGGCCAGCATCAGGCTTCTGCTGATCATGTGAAGTGGAACACGGGACTTGTCTTGAGCTGGCAAGCTGGTGTCAGCTCGCTGTGTTGGCTTGCCAGCCGAAGAAATATAACAGCTAGATGCCATTTGATCACTGCTAAATACCAGCCTGAGAATTTGCAGCAGACAGGACCAAAGATGAACGACATTCCATGTGTCCATCAGCCTGCCTGCCTGTCTGTGGTGTCTGTGTACAGCAGCAGGGTGATGCTGGCAGAGTTGAAATGTCCCACCAGTCCCACCAGTGCCAGCGGACCATCAGCACATGGCAGTGATGGAAGGCTGGGGGGCAGCCTCCATGCTAGGAGTAAATGGTAAGACATAGCTGTGCATAGTGCTTAGCTCATTCTGGTCTGGCTAACTGAAAGATCATTCTTTAGGCTCATGGTAATTCATCTGGTTGTTCTTTCATTCTTCTGTGGTTGTTTCCCTTGAGCCAGGTTGCACAGATCACAGTTCAGTGGCATTGCAACCTTCATAATCCTATGTGTTCATATAAAAAACCGAATAAATCATATTATTTTTCTTTTTGCTTTATACCAGGAATTACAAATACTTCTCTCTCTGACTTTTCTGACACAGCCAGGTAGTAATTTACATAGCTTTAGCTGCAGGTGACTGAGTGGAGATTTGGTGATGCAAGGAAGAGGAGTAGGAGAAGGAGGACAGGAGGAGAGCAGTCACGGAGCCCACCTGCTGTTGCATGGAAGCCCATCCACACACAGCGGGACTGAAGGAGACAACTGCAAGCCAGGACCTAGGAGGCACAAAAATTAAACTGTTAATGAACTAAAATTGTTCATTAGTTTTCTGTGTTTTTTTTTCCATCTGAGCAGAAAACACCTGTAACAAACTTGTGCTGAACTTCTTAGAAGCTTGTCTTATTTATTTTATGTGACCACAGTGGG
The DNA here is from genome assembly GCA_013399715.1 of Alectura lathami. Taxonomy (NCBI): domain Eukaryota; kingdom Metazoa; phylum Chordata; class Aves; order Galliformes; family Megapodiidae; genus Alectura; species Alectura lathami. The sequence continues at coordinate 10,239 of VXAV01010072.1, read as the reverse complement.
AAATGGACAGCCACTTGTTACAGTACCTGTGGCTCCAGAGCCTGGTGGTCATAGTGTGAGGTCACAGACTCCTGAATGATAAATAACACATTACGTGTTGCCAGGCATCATGAAAAAATCTTGAAAATGAGAACAGAGCATACACTGCTGGTTGCCAAGGTAGGCATTTAAACCTGCCTACCTACCCTGTTGTAGTTCTCTATGGAAGCAAGAGTTCCTGCATCAACTGAGGAAGGCCTTGCGTCATATGCATTACAGTTCACCACACTTCTGCAGGGAAGGTACAACACTGAAGAGGGATACACAGGATCTGTAAGTGTAATGTAGGACATCCTGGGATGGTGAGCAGCCCTAACATTGGTGTCTTCATAACTAACACAACAGCCTGCTGAAACCCTGCTTTCCATGCATTTTCCTCCTGTAGGAATTAAGATTTTAACCTCCTAAGGCTGGTTGTGAGCAAAAGGATAAAAATTCTGGTCTTTATGCCTCAAACATCTTGTGCTTGTGTAAACTCTGCGCTGTCACTCTGCTTTTTCTTTCTAAGGTTTTCACTGGTGAGGTGGAGTCCAAAGCACTTGATTTATTTTGAGGTATGATGTGTTTGCTGCCTTATTCAAATCCCTCAGTCAAAGACTAGGCAAGTGCTCACCTGTCTTCACTGCACCAGAAACTCAGGCACGTTTAACTTCAGGTTTTGCTGTAAATAAGGGCACTGTACCCTCTCCTGTACAGCACAGGAGATTTCAGAGAGCTGTTTGTTCAAAATGCCTTGCCTTTCCTGTGAACATGGGCTGTGCTGAGCCTTTGAGATAATCAGGTAGTCGAACAGGTTTAGGTGCGGTGTCAAGACTTCACCAGGAATTGGCAAGACTTCCTGGTAACATAAACTTGTATCTGTCCATTTACGCATTTTCATGTGCCTTGATTACACACTTTGCATGGGAAAAATGGTCTGGCTGAGACACGCTGTCACTGGCGGCCAGGTTATGCTCAGTACTTCTGCCACAGCTAAATATGCTATGCCATGCGCAAGCTGAAAAAAATTAGTTATTGGATGATTTATTTGCAATATTTGTTGGTCCTTAATATGACCCAGCTGACTTAATTCTAGTATAGTTCTTTATTATGCAGTCAGCTGAGGCTGTTTTCCTGGAACAAGTATCTCTAGTACAGCTTGAATGCACTTTTAAAGTAATTACTGTCACATGTTGTATATTGTTATGGTCCAATAAGCACAAAGATCTGTCAGCTAGGATGCTCTGATGATAGGTTAGGTGTTTGCTTTTGTTCTTCTTTTCATTTGTTGTTGTTTTTCCCCAGCTTTCCAAAAAAGTTCAAACTTTTCTCTGCCCATCCATTTTATCTTTTAGTATTTTCATCTCAAGCCTAGCTGACTTAACAGAGAATTGGGAAATAGTTTTGCATCTCTCTATGCAATTTTAGAGCCTGAAGTGCATTACTGTGAAGTGTAGCACTGGCAAAAGCCCTGAAGCTGATTCTTTGACCTGTCTCCCTCTTGGAGTAAAGGTGATGGAAGGCTAAACACTGGGGACCTTCTGGCCTCACATGGTCCTTGCCTCATACCACGGCACTACTACAAAGCCTGGATAAAAATAAGTTTATGTTCAAATAATGTTTCTGTTTATAAGGATGGGGAAGGATCCTCAAGAAGATTGAACACGTACTAGAGGAGAACGATCGCAACAAGAAGAGCTGAAATACTTGGAAGCCACCATTTTCTAGTACTTGGAGGGAATCCTTCACCACCATTTTTTCTGCTTCGGAGACATGCTTTTTCCTTTAAATTGGTTAGGGTCAGGATTATTCTGATTGCTAGTGGCTTGCTGTCTTCAGAAGTTTTGCATTTCCTTGTTTGGAAGGAGGCAGGAATGTTTCTCAAAATCTCTCAGGGGTAATGTAATGCTTGTCTGGATATTTTTTCTGTGATGCAAACTACATTCTCAAGCTGAGGATTTAGTTATTTCATTGGAATCTAGAAACAGATGTCGTAAGGAAATTTTATGCTCAGAGGAGGTCTAATTGAAAGTTTTCCATCAAAACAATTTTGTCCAGGGGAAATATTGATTTTTCAACAGAGTTTGGAAAAAAGCACCGAATACACAGCACTCAAAATATTTTGATTTGGCATACACTACTCTATTCATCCTCTCCATTTTTCAGTGGAGCCAGCTGACCTGGTATACCAGACCAAGGGCTTCTAAATTTATTGTGATAAGATCATGGCACGTTATGGGTGAGGTAAAGGCACTGGGGACTCTGCCTGGAGAGAACAGGATCGAGAGACATGAGACTACAGTTAGGGTGACTCATGTTGGCACCATTTCAAAATCAGCTTGCTTGGTTTTAAATTGAAATATTTTGTTTTTCACTGCAAGGGAATTTTTTTCACCAAAAAGCATCATATTTTCAAAATTTCCCCCTTCCCTAAATCCCCTTATACAAATACTGCTGAAGAAATCAGACTTGTAAGAGCATAACACATGCTCAGGATTTGAACTGTAGCTATGCCTGCTCTACTGACCAATTTTGTTTAGTTTTTCTGAATATTGCTTTGCATGATGAACACTGACCTGACTGTGTTAAATAACAGTATTCTTTTATGCTATATTTATTATAATGCATAGAATCATCATCTCACCCTACATTTGAAAAAAAACGATTTCTAGGAATATTGCCCAGCTCTCTGTGATAAGTTAAACAACTTTGGAAAACGTTGGTTGAACCTGAAATGATTCTAAGTTTGGGAATACCCAAACTTTGGGTTTGCAGTTGATACCCCTGAAGGAAGGGATGCCATCCAGAGGGACATGGACAGGCTGGAAAAGTGGGCCCACGAGAACCTGGTGAGGTTCAACAAGGTCAAGGGCAAGGTGTTGCACTTGGCGAGGGGCAATCCCAGGTGTGTGTACACACTGGGAGAAGAACTCCTTGAGAGCAGCCCTGTGGAGAAGGACTTGGGTGTTCTGATTGATGAAAAGCTGGCCATGAGCTGGCAGTGCGCACTTGCAGCCAGGAAGGCCAATGGCATCCTGGGCTGCATCAAGAGAGGGGTGGCCAGCAGGGAGAGGGAGGTGATCGTCCCCCTCTACTCTGCCCTTGGAAGGCCTCACCTGGAGTACTGTGTCCAGGCCTGGGGCCCCCAGTACAGAGGGGATGTGGAGTTGTTGGAGCGGGTCCAGAGGAGGGCCACCAAAATGATCAGAGGGCTGGAGCACCTCTCCTGTGAGGAAAGGTTGAGGGGTTGGGATTGTTCAGCTTGGAAAAGAGAAGGCTCCGGGGAGACCTCATTGCGGCCCTCCAATACTTCAAAGGAGCTTACAGGCAGGAGGGGGACCGACTCTTTACACAGGTGGACAAGGGGGAATGGGCTAAAACTGGAAGAGGGGAGGTTTAGGTTGGACGTCAGGAAGAAATTCTTCACTGAGGGAGTGGTGAGGTGCTGGAGCAGGCTGCCCAGAGAAGCTGTGGCTGCCCCATCCCTGGCTGTGTTCAAGGCCAGGCTGGATGGGTTCCTGGGCAGTTTGATCTAGTGAGCTAGTGGCTGGCAGCCCTGTCCACGGCAGGGGGCCTGGAACTAGGTGATCTCTGAGGTCCCTTCCAACCCAAGCCACTCTATGATTCTATGATTCTATGAAAATCAGACATAAAAAAAAAAATTACACATTAATCTGGTGAATGTGAAGATTAATTGAAATTTCTGTAAAATTAGAAAGAAATAGGATAAGGATGAGATGACAATGCTTTGCACTGGAAGAACTAGTGAGTTGAAGGTTTGTCACTTGCCAAGTTGTATAGAGATTGGTTTTGGAAGCATTGTTCTTTAATGCTTTCAATGATGATCTTGGCACAGAAAAAGGGAAGAGTGAAATAATGAGATTTAGTGATAGTGATACTGTGAAATTGGAACCTGTTGTAATTTTGGGGAACATCACTAAAAATATAATGCAGAATTAAGTGAATGAATTTGAAAACTGGTCAACAGAAGCAGGATTACAAATATAGTTGCTATAATAAAAGGATAAAAATGTGTCTTCAGAAAAATTGCGTACAAATTTTCAGTGTAGAATAAAGCAGAGTGGTAACCCTACGAGAGAGAACATCACTTGGTTAGCTCAGCACATTGCAAAATGTGTGGAGAAATCAGTCCATAAATTCATCAGTATCAATGTCCAGGAGGCAAAGAAACTATTTGAGTTGATTGACATTGTTGACAAAAAGAAAAATAAAGGCTTTCAATTAGCTGTGATGAATCTGGAATAGAGGAAAGATTAAAAGAAGTCATGTCTTCTTTTGGATCAACTTGAACTGTAAATACAGAGAAAAGTGACCTTTTCTAGTGACCTACAGTATTAAAAAATGCAGTGTGTTGCATTCTTGTTGCTTTTATTATTTTTTAAAGCAGTGGCTGCAATTGCGGGTAAGGAGTTCAGAATCACCAGTCTAAGCCATATGTGCTCATCTAAAAACAATAAAAGAACACCATGCTCTTTTCTTCTATCTACATCATTTTCAGTGTTTGGCCTTGATAACTGTATTTCGAAAAGGTTGTGAAATATACCCTGGCTGAAGTGTAAAAAACAATGCCTACATGGAGAACTCATATGTGTTTTTAGATGACATTTCTAAGTCAAAAAAAGTCTGTTTTCCTGAAAGAGTGGAGTAACCAGCTGTGCCATGTATATTTCCATTTGTTTGAGCTGACATAATCTGACAAGAAGGTCATTACACCCAAAAGTGTTCCATACTTACAGACCAGATTTTCATTTTTTCATGCTACAGTGACACAGAAAACAAGAGTAGCTCTAATACTAATGGTAGAACTGAATAGATGCACTGACACTTCAGCATCCAACCTGAAAATCTGGCAGTTTTTCTCTGATGTTAGCAAAATTTGAATAAGCATAGATCATCAGCAATACTACTGAAAACCTTTGCCACTTGCTGTCACAGCAGGTTTTGTTGGTTTGACAGGAGGTTAGAAGTCCAGCATTAATGATAAATATATATGGTTTGAAAGATAACGTTTGACAGTTAGTATATGTTAATAAAAACAGTAGTGAGAAATGACAGTACGGTCTTAAGGCTGCAATAGGGTTTCAGACATGAGGCCAGATAACTTTAGCCTTCAGTTTTCTTCTGGAATTGTTGATGGAGCGATGGCAATGGGGCAGATGCCACCTCAGCCTTTTGGTTTAAATCCTCAACCCCTCATCCTGTAGATGAACCTTGCATTTACAGCTAGCTATGGTAACACAACTGAGGACACTTCTGCAGGCGGAATACTGTCCTGTATTGGCCATGCTACAAGTTCAGGACTATATGCTGGGTTTCTCTCAGTGCAGGATAAGCTGTTCCTGCCCAGAATGTCCTCTGATGTAGATGGACCTGTTTCACAGCAGGAGGTGAGACCGTGTGACATCCAAGGTCCCTTTTTAACCTAAACTATTCTGAGATTCTAAACATCAGATTGGTTTTTGCAAACAAGTACCATAGTTTTTTCTTGTGCTGGTACGTTTTCCCCCCAAATACAGAAGTATTTGAACACAAGTATTTGTATATGTCAAACAAGATATTGTACTAAGTAAAAGTGTTGCAATTTTGAAAAATCAGTCTTTTGTCCCAAATAATTGTGTTTGTAGAAATGCGATGTACGTCAGGTATTCCATGTGCTCTCTGGGGACTCTTTTCAAACCCTAAACTTAAACTGTTACTTCTCTTCCTTCAGTTTGCATTGATCTTGCAGACACCATGAAGATGTTCCCCAGCAGCAGCATAGTTACTAAATGATCATTATTAGTCAAGACTGAGGGAAACAAAAAGGTAATTTTGTTGTGACTAAAGACAAATCTTGGCATGTAGCTTCTTTGATTGTGGAGAATAATGGTCAGTAAACAATTTCTAAAGCTAAAGGCTTGTTGGTCAGTTTTCTGTAGTCTACTAACCCTACCGATTTTCTGATGCTGATTTTTGGGTAGTTGGTTCTAGAGAATTCCCCAAGCTGGCCCAGTCAAGTAATTTATCTCAAGTCCTTCATAAGCAATTTATGGAATGTCATACATTTTTCTTTTAAATGCAGCCTCCCTAGCATCTCAGAACTTTATTTCATGACACAAAGACACAGGCAAATATGGTGATACACCAGATGCCATTGTGGTGAGATGAATATGCTTTGCAGGATTAAACAAGCTCTGTGGCCATGATGATCCTGCAGTTTTTTGTACTTTCTGACAGCCAGTACTGAGCTGTGAAGCTAAGGCAGTGGAGATATACTCGGAGACTACACGGTGTGTACAGGCTCACAGACAGTAATCTTGAGTAGTAAAGAAATTTCTTGCACATTAACACACTTATCCATTTTACACTATCCTTCAAAACACAATTTAACTCAGACACTTTTATGACCATTATTCTCTCTTTGAGTGATTGAAAATGTTTCATTTGACGGGTCTAAGCTATAGAGACTCTTGTAAAATTCAGCTAACATAGGAAGAGAGACTAAAGCTCAGCTAGAACAGTGGGCCACATTTTCTCTGCAGAGTAGAAGAATCTTTTTCCTAAATTAAAATTATTGTGGTTAATATGAGTGAAGAGACAGGCCACAGAGCAGTTCTGTCTCTGTACCATGTGCTTGTCACTGCCATGGTGTTGGGCCTGTGCCACAGCACAGGTGAATGCTCTGCTTGTGCAGAGGCTTCCTTAGAGCCTGAGGCCTCCTGCCTCCGCTGGGGCAGGGACCTTGCTTCACGGCCCATAAGGGGGGCAGCTGGTGGGTCCTGCAGGGTGCAGGGCTCACCATGGTGTGAAAAGCACAAGCCTGCAGCAAGAAAGGATGGCCCTGGGGGCTTGCAAAGAGATGGCTGGCTGTTGTGGTGGACTGCAAATGCAGATCTGCACCATCATGTGCTGGAGGCCAGATGCATGTGGGTGAACTGGCCTCTGCCCACGTCTGCGAGTGCCACTGTGGACTTGCAAGTGCCACTGGGGAGCATAGAGCTGCACTTCCTGGTTTGAGGCAGCTGCTGTGAGGGTGAGGGGGAGGTCGAGTGCCCACCCCATGTGCATGAAGGCAGTCAGTAAGGTGCCGTGCTGTTTGAACTTGGCGCTAAGTAACATCAAAAGTCATGACAGGTGCAGTTAAATCCCTGGGTGAAGTCACAGCAGTAGATAGTGACCGTGGGCTTTACTAACTAGCATGCTGTGAGTAAACCTCTGTAGGTAGAGTTTAGCCAAGATGAACTAAATCCATTGCTCATTTCTCCTCTGAATGACAGGCTGCAGTCAAAAGCATATTAATTCACTTCTCCTAAGGGAGGTAATTTTTCTGGTGAAAGTGAGTTCTGTATGGAAAAAGATTAACCAACCACAGAAGTCTTGCTGCTTGCCATCAGAATTTTCTCCCACCTTCCTTTAGATTTTGCCTTTTGACCATTTGTTCTATTTTCATATTTTTGCTAAATGTTGGCCACATCTTATCCAAAGAATTTAAGAAGTTTAACAATCTGTTCCCAAGATATACCAAAACAGTTGCAGTGAACTCTATTCCCGTCACCTTTAAATTGAAAGTGCAGAGGCAAAGGAGATGACGTTTTTAGCAGGAAAAGGATATGCTAAAACTGCCGTCTTTCTGTAATGGCAGATTTGTTATCTGTGATTAAGTCACTGTGAGGCTTGTGTTTAAACATTGACTTCTAGATGACTAACTGCTCTTTATCAGCCTAGATTTTTTAAATGTATTTTCTACTTTCTAGTTGGTGAACATTTGTGAACAATACTTTGCACTGCTTCTCAGTGGAAGTAGCATATATGGCTGAACTGCAATTAAGCTGTTGATTTTAAATAGCTCAAGGGGTGAGACTGTTTAACTATCTGCTAAAAGAAAGTTGAAATGAAAGCTGTGGTCACCTATAGACAAAATGAAAGCCACCCTGAATTTCAAGTTTAACCACTGTTGCATCCAAAGGATTATGGTTTATGGTTTATGGTTTATGGTTTATGTCTGCCTTAACTCTCAGCAGCCAGTTAACATTTTTAGTGCCTCATTCAATCTTTAGTCAGCTGACATGGAACCAGGGAAGAGTACAGCTTACATAAAGCCAGATCCATTCTTGTTTTGCCTTTCCTCCGAACACTCCTGGACAACTAGCACGCAGTTCAGATTCAGCTTTCCACTGTCTACTACCCAGCTTTTACACAGTGATATTGTAAAGTACTAAATGGTTTGGAAACCATGGCAGCTTCTGGAGCTGACGTTATTTCACAGATAGAAAATAATTTTGCATAGCAGTTCAGAAAAATGTTTGGTTTACGTTCCTGATTTAGGAAAAGAATGCCTTACCAGAAATTGCCTCAGTGTGTGTTGATGAGCAATGCAAGTTGCATTTTTGCTGACTGAGAGGGGCCTGTGGAATCAATTTGATGCAGTTATTCTACTTTATTTCCATGCACTGCCATATTCCAAAATGAATGCTGAGTGCAGAGATGTCCGTAGGCAGCACTGCCTTATGCTCCACAGGGTCCTGTTCTCCTGTGCAGCACAATGCACACACAGAACCCATGCTGTCATTCATATCTCTCTGCAGGGAGGGCTAATACAACCACATCGAAATGGCCTGGATGAACATTTCTTTCTGCAGTGAAATCAACATGAAGAGACTCTGTCCTCTGTCATCCTTCTCCTTTTGGTTGTTCTTGTCCCATGACAATCTTTCATTTTTGCTGCCTCAGTTACTCGTGGGCTGCAGGTTGGAATAGGTCAAGTCATTAGCCCAGGTTAGTGGTGTGAATAGTAACGTTTAGCCCTAATCTGCTAATTGAATGACCGTACACATGGCTGCATTGACACAGGTAAGAAGGAAGCGCAGGAGTGGGAACAAAGAGGAAGCAGCTCTCTGAGAGAAGTGTCACACTTCATGCTTGCTGGTCAAAATATCCTCAGAAAGCACAAAACAGGAGAGAACCAGATCTTCCATTGCAAGCCTGAGCTGCTGATGGTAGCATGCACACCCAACAACAGTGTGCGAATAGATGGGAAAATATTTTATGCTGATAAATGTTTATTAAAGCTCATGCTGAGTTCTTCCCTTAACTGTAAGCTAGCCAGTTTAAAAATAGGTGAAAAAGGAAGCTGGAGGTTTGAAGGATTGTGAGGCTTCTAAAGGATGCCGGGAAGTTGCGATGCCTACTGAAGCTATCAATAACAAACAGTTGAAGGCAGAAAAGAAGCTGGTAACAATGATTTTCCTAAGAAAATAACTAAAAAGCAGGCTATGCAAAAGTTTCTGTGATTTGAGGAAGTGAAACTCTGGCTTTTAAAAGCTGAATGCCAACTTGCTCTTACTAGAGGGGATTCAGCATCCCTGCAGAGGAATTCAGCCCTGCTGCGATATGTTTGCTGCAGAACTGTAACTTTTTTTTCCTGGTTGTTCTTCTGAGAGTCTGTTCTTGGGCTGGCCCTGCACAGGATCCAGGCAGAGAACTGAGGCATCACTGGAAATGAAGTAAAACAGCAGGCAAAGCAGTGAGGGGAGCATATAGCTGCACAGGCTTGCTGTGACATGTGCCCAGTTATGTGGCTCAGTCTCCTTAGATGTGCAATGCAAGAGGTATGAAAAGTATACTTTTAATAAGCCACTAATCCCTCCTGACCAGACACAGAGCACCAGAGGCTCTGGCATTACACCAGCTTCATCCTCAACACCCTCAAGGGACCTCTTGCCCAAGAGGCCTTCAATGGAGATCCCTCACCTGCCCTGGGGTCCTGGTGCCATGGCTGCTCCATGAGAAGCAGTTATCACGTACACCACCCTCTGATGACAGATACCTGCCTAGTGGAGCAGTTACTAGGTCTGCTGCCTGTGTCAGCAATGGTCATACATGGGGATGGATACTGCCGTGCCTCTTGAGCATCTGAAAAAAAAAAAAAAAAAATTGTGGCTGGTAACATTTTTCATTGAAGTTTGGCTGTGAAGGCTTGCAGGACTCTGGTCCTCACCTCCCGACAGGGTGCACGCTGCCACCACTCCACAAGTGTCATCTTCTAAAAAACATGGCTGGGACAATACCAGGGGTGTACAAGGGACAGTGGGGATGTTGATTTGCCTTCTGTATGAGTGACACAAGCATGGTAAGATTATGGTTCCCTCTAAAATTCTTTTAAACTTTCTGCTGTGTTCATCAGTTACACTGCTTCACATGTTTTCTTCTCTTTTTTTTTTT
>VXAV01010068.1:39528-57680 GCA_013399715.1 Alectura lathami | reverse complement strand
AAAAAAAAAAAAAAGCCGAAATGGAGATTAAATAATACACGACATTTTTATCTAAAGCTTAGCTGCCACGGCAAAGCTTTCGTCACCGGGATCTTCTTTGCCAGGAGTATTTTCCCCTGCAGGCAATGCTGTTGGACTTAAATCAGCAAAAGCCATTCATTTATGTCAGTCTGTTCCAGTTCTGCTTTCTGTTAAGGCACACCAAAGTTCTCTTCCTGTCGTGGGTGCTGGTTAAAAATGGCTATTTCACCATCTTTCATCCTGCTCTCTGTTCATGTAACCTAATGAGCATCAAGCCAAACCTTGCCCTGTTTGGGCTAGGATAACTCTAATTTCCCCCACCTTACCTTAAGAGAATAAAAAAACACTATTTGGCTTTGCAGGTGGGAGAAATTCAAATGTTTTACCTGACACGGAACATTTCCATGACAACTTTTCCAAGCCTATTCAGGCTCACACCAGAGACACACACATATTTTTTAGGGTTCATAGTTTCAACATGGCCATGCACTGAAAAAAACGTTCTAGTGAAGCGCCTGTCAATTCTACAAGCCAAATACAGTCAGCCTCTGCACAATCAACATGGTGTTTTCAAAGAGAGGGAAGAGATGCAAGCTGAACTTGGACGCTGGTGTGCCCTTTTCCTCCCCGTTCCCTTGAGCAAAATTCCTGCCTGCCTCCCTGTGCCAGCCTAGAAATCCTCCTTCTTGATGCCATGTTCTGTTCAAGGGCCTGAAACATTAATTAAGCCCAACAGTCTTCAGAGACGTTAGCAGAGCTATAAAAAGGTTTCTGGAGCGAGTGGCTACTGAAGGAACTGGCACCTGATCAAATTTTTAAGAGTTATGCTGTCTGCTTTATGAATAAACCAAGGAATTATCAGTTTTTGAGAGTCTCTAGCAGTGCTGTAGCTCTTGGTGTCTCATGTACATACTGACAGCCCTGATTTGTGGATTCAGCCTCTACAGCGTAATGAACCTAAGGGGATATAAACAGCAAAACGATGGAAATCCAATTCCATACCTTAGCCAGAAGATTTACCTTCTTCTGGCAATTTTGTATACCTATTTTGGGAAGAAACTAAAACCTGACTGGAAGACTAGGAGAAAATAATTCCATTGTTCCTCATCCTTCCTGGGTCTTCCTAGCCCATCTATATACAGCACAAATATATAACTGAATCCAACACAAGGATAACAAAGGCCTCACAAGAATTAGTAAAGAGACCATGAATTTGGCACTGGATTCTCACAGGCTGACAGCAGTTCCCTCCAAGGCCAGGACCCCTTCAGGGGGAGCTGCCCAACTCTGNTACAAAACTATATGCCAGGTATTTTAGAGTTTGGAGTTCTTCTGCACGTAACTTTTTTTTTTTTTTTTTTTTTTTTGTATCAAATGCAGCTTTGCGACTGCCTGCTCACTGCATTCACAGCACGAAGGAATCAGCGCTTCTGAAAGTGTAGCTACAGAACAACAGCTACTGGTATGCAAACAGCACACCGCAGGGGAACACCTCTAACCCTGTCAGATGTCAGCATCCTGAGACTTGGAAAAAAAAAAAATCCCACTGAAACAACCAGAGATCACCTTGCAAACACAGAGACTTCAGACCATCTGCACGCAGACACTGTTGAACAAACACAGCCACATCTTCCCTTGCTCAGAAACAAACTTTTTGCAGAGAAAGCAGGAACTTACCCAGCACCCCTGCCCTGCACTCCGCTCCTTGGAACACGCCTGCAGCCAGCAGAGGAGCCGCCTTCTCCTGCCCTTGTGTTGCTCGGCGTGGGGCTCGGTGCCAGGCTTCCCCTTCTCCTCCCTGCTCTCCTTGTGGCAGCAGCCAGGGGCCTGCAGCCCCGGGATGTGCCCAGCTCGGTGAAGTCAGCTCTGCTGCAAGCACAAGGCTGCGTGTCCCCTGCCAGCAGCTGCTGCCCTCCCTGCAGCAATGAGAGCAGCGAATTCCTGCAAGCCCGCCGAGCCACCAGCTGGTGCGACGGGTTGTAGAAGCACTTACACTTTTCCCATGAAACCTCAAGTAACAGTGTGATGCCATCCTTCCTCAGCTATTTCGCTGCATGCCCAAGAAGATAAGGCACACGCTGCTCATTTGGTGTTTCAAGCAGAACAGCTGATCTCACAACATAGCAGCCACTGAGTCAGTACCATTAGTTCCTAACACAAGGATGGGCCACCTCCCTAACCTCACCAGCCCCACTTCAAAATATTTGGGGTACCACACAAGGGCACAGAACCAGGGAGCACTCTGCAAGCTTAAGATGGCCACGTGCCTTAGGGCTCCTGACAGGGAGCACAGAGCCCAGCTGCCTCCCATTCAGCACAGAGCTTCCCTCACCAAGCCAAACCCACTGAACCATGGAACAGGGTGGATTGGAAAGCGGGTCTGGATATGCCAGCAGCTCAGAGATGTTCTGCGGTTTTCTGGAGCCTCCAGCAAGATCTCTGCCTGCGTGGGAATCCCAGACCTCCACACTAAGACACAGACACCTCTGAAGCAGCATGCTGCTTTGGTTTGCGCACTGCAGGTTCCAAGGACTGATTCTTACACTCCACAAGCCACGGCCCTGTATCTCAAGAGCCCAGCTTGCAGGACAGCCACTCCCCTCGCTGTCCCTTCTGATGCCCAGCCTCTCCTCCTCCACAGAGGAAGGCAGCAGGGAGGCAGCTGTAACCACCATCCCCTCCCATCCTACCTAGGGAAGGCTTCTCAGACCTAGCGAGGGCTAAAACTAGAGGAACAGAAGTGGTGTGCAGCCCCTAAGATCATCCCCAAGATATTTTTGAGTTCCTAGCACTCAGTTGTATTTATGGAGACTCCAGGAACAACCATATGCACTCAGAGCAGGTAGCATCTGCTCCTTGTGAGATGAGTCACAGTAAGAAATTCCCCTCTATTTTCTAGGAACCAGCTGGGCAGCCAATGAACGCTGCAGTGATCTGAGCGTGCACACACCCACACACATCGGCAGAAATATCTCCTAACAAAAAAAAAAAAAGCAACAAACCACACATTGGGTTGACATATTGACTGCAGATTTTAAGTAAGAGAGATTACAATTAGAAAAATTATTTTGGGAAAATACTGCCCAGATTAATTTGAATGCAGCGTAACTTTTGTCAAGATACATTAAGGACAGAAAAAGCTGGAAAAAGTTATTTAAATGAACTTGAGGACATTTTGTGTTAGGAAAGTAGACGTCCAGCGGAACTTGGTCACCACGTGGCATTTGCCTGTATCTTCAAGTGCCACATCACTAACGGCATGATCTCCTGCCAAACCTGTCCCTCCTCAAACTTTAAACAGTCTCAGCTCGCCACCCCCAGCTTCAATCTTACTCAAAGCTATGAGGGATCCAACTCCCCCTCACCTCGCGATTGCTCTCCACTCCACAGCACTACCCCCAGAACCTCCTCATTTTCTACCACTCCAAGGGACAAAACAGTCCTGCAGCTGCAAGGAAACGGGAAGATACCAGATTTCCATGAAGATCCAGGCACTCCTGGAGCACTAGCCATCTACTTCAAGCTAAGATACATTTTTGGTTTTGTCTTCTAATCCGATAACAAGGGCTCCAACATTTGTGTGCAAGCAGCAAACTAACGACACTTCCAGATAAGCCCGCAAGCTCCTAGAGTTACTGAACAGCAGCAGGCTCACCGTCAGAGTACGAGACGGCCTTCTTGGGTTACCAGGACTGATAAAAATCCAGGAGGACAAGAGAAATTCCACCTCACCTTCAAATACCTGGAAGTTACATCCCCACCCAACAATAGAGTGAACTTAAAAATCCACCACCACCAAGAAAAACAAACAAACAAACAAACAAAAACAAACAGCAACACCCTAAGCCATGAGGCTGAACTCCATGGAAGGACAGCTGCTTACATTGACAAAGATTCACTATTTTTCACCATGAAAGTGACTGCAAAATGGGTTACTGGCTTCAGGTTTTGAGTATTAAAAATGATTTGCTAACTCAGTAACAGCCATAAGAGCAAATATGGGTTTACCTAGAACTACTGCCCAGGCTCATCCAGGCTCCCTGTACAACCAGGGACCAAAACCCAAACCTATATTCTTTGAAGCAACAGGAGAGTGCAGCAGATGGGGAAGGGGGCAGCAGCCTAGGCAAGTCTGCCCTAGCATATTTTAAGCTGTCTTACAAGAAACACTACTGAAAAACAGGAAAAAAAAAAAAAAAAAAAAAAACTTACCAAACATATTTCTGGGAGTCTGAAGAAAAAACTAGCAGGCAGCTAGCTGTTAGAGGAAACACCCTCAGCAAGAAGGCAGTCATGTTTGTCTGTGTTTCACCTTTCTACTAAAGTGACACCTGTGCATAAAAATTGTACTATCCTAGCAGGTGTGTACAATGTAAGCACAATTGCGTGTGTTGTATGAAGTCTGCCAGCAACACCGCCTTATTTTCCTCTCTAGAAAGAAAAAAACTGCAGCCTTGAAAGTAGCTTAACTGTTCTGTGGAAAGCACCACACCACTCCTCCCCTCACTCAGGGCAGCCACGTGAATTGATATTCCAGCACCAACAAGGTTTAGGATGCAGTAGATACTCCAAGCAGTGAGGGCTGCAGGCACATGACATGAGCCATCGCCACAAGTTCCACCTGGAGAATACCTGCAGGATACACACAATGCTCCAGCTGTCCCAGCTCCCAGCCGACAGCGCTGGCGATGCACTGCATCCCTAAGTGCCCTTATTACAGGGTCCATGGAGAGCTCAGCATCGAACTGTTTTCCACACTGCACAGAGTACCTACAAGCCCAAGCTAAACTGCACCAACGGAGACTAGAAACCTCACATCGCAGCTCTTCATTGACTTACCATGGATGAAGGGAAGATCCAAAGGCACTACCTGTGCTGGTGTAGGATCTGTAAGTAGATGTAAACTGGTCTTTTGCACATAGTATGATTCAGCTACCTCACTGCACACATACAGAACACACACAGCACCGAAGTACTTCTTAAAGAAAACAAACTGAAGTAATTTGCAAAGTTCTTCACTTTGAAGACCACCAACTCTCAGCACTGGGCATCATTCACACCTCTGGCCAACAGGTGAAAATGAGTACTGACTTTTTAAAGCAGTACTTTTAAAAACATTTCACGCCTATTATTATTCTCTGAGCACTACTCAGAAAGACCAGACCACTCCCATGGCATGTAAGAATAACACAGCGGGCAGTTATTGCACCGCTCCCCATGTGGATGTCCTCTACTATGCAGTACCTACGAGCAGGGAAGTTTATGTCAGCGGAACGTGAAATAGTTCCCAAAGCTGTAACTCAGGTATCAGGACCAAGATTAGCAATTAATACATGAGCTGAGCACAGGAGGCCCCACCACACGAACAGAACTGTTAGAGTATTTTGTCATCCAAGATGGGCCAATGCCTTAGAAACTCTAAGGGAAGTAAATGCAGTAAGGCCATTTCATGTCTGAATGCTTCAGACATTGAATCACTTATTTCTATCATTGCATCAAGTCTGCCGCCTTTTCAATCATGCATTCAATCCAAAAACCAAGTGCACACCCCAGGTCAGCACCCCAAACACCCACTCTGACAGCACCCCAATGCCTGCTATCAGCCACTGCCAGTAAAAACCAGCCTCACTGAGAGCGAGATAAACTAACAGCCAAAACAAACACAGAACGCCCTGCAAACCTCAGAGTGACCCAAGTCAGCTGCTGAACAAACCTGATAGACATTAGAGGCTAAAGACACCGGTGTCCTTCAGACGGCTGTGCTATCTTCCACAGAGGCACAGACAGAGCGCACACTTCAAGGACAAGGAACAAGATGACCAGCACAAGAAGTGAACAGCACCGTGCTCAGCCCAGCCACATTCTGACAGCCAACCCAAATACAGCCATCAAAATGAACTGAAAGCCAGCAATGTTCTAATGCTCAGAAGCTACTCAAACACATACCACATTATATTCGTTTTCTAGTATGCAGCTGTCCTTGGAGGTTTTGGGGGTTTGGGATGTGGGTGTAAGTAAGTCCCACCACAGAGAACAAGCTCCTCCATTACCTGCTGTACTTACACACATGCAGATAGATCTGGCAGCCTTACATGTGGGTTCCAGACATCCATCTGAACCACCAGAGGTTTCTTGATTCAATCCAGTAAATGCATCATTTGGCATATCATTTAGGAATGAGGCTAAAATATTAAAGCTGCTTCTGAAAACAGTGCAATATGCCCTGATTACTATACAAGCCTTCTGGGAAGCTACAAGGAATTCAGCTGCCATTAGACATGCTTCTTTAGTTACCAGGCCTTTACTCACCCAGAAATGTCATTTACCTCCTGTACTTCATTTAGAGTTAGCTTATGCAGCCAAGAATTGAAAGCATTTAATGTCAGGTCTTACTTACTATCAGACACCGCAGATCCCAATGCTGCTTCTTGAGGAAATTAAAAAAAAAAAGAAAAGGTGAAAGAACCATTGCAAACAGGTAGACAGAGCACTAGCACACACAGTGAATGAATTGGTCTTGGGGGGACATGAAAATGAGAGCAGGAACAGCAGATGCTCCAAGGTCTCCTTTAAGAGGTGCATTAGTAGGAGAGGGGAAAAACTCATACCCAGGATACCCCCGTTGTGCTGACAGAGGAAACCATGCTCTGATTAGAAGTCTTCAGACTTCCACAGTCAATTCGAGTCAGCATTAGACAGCTTAAAGCTGTCTAAAAATCATTTCAAAACACATGGTCGAGAGTAAAAGAGGACAGAAACTATATGGTGCCCAACATGGCAGCATTTCCCTATCACGTCAGCACTACACCAAGCACTAAAGGTTACCACGAGCCATCATCCACCTCTGTTCCTCAGCTTCCAAAATTATAGCAGGATACTCCCCCCCACATGCAGAAAGCTCTTCATCTGTTCTGTCCCCACTGCTTCAGAGCTGTTGTGACAGGCAGCAGACGTGGCCAGTGCCAATGCAGTTTCCAGGGCGCGGATGGTTTCACAGCTGCTGCTTGCGTGGCACCTACCTGGCAAGCAGAGGGCTTCCACCTATAAAAAGCTTCCTTAGTTTTCCTTCAAGAAAGCCTGGATCAGACACAATTAATGCTGCAGAAAATGCACTTGGCTCTGCACAACTTGGGCATGCTGAGTTTTGGTAGGCATTAATGGCATACAATATGGGAGGAAGAGGCAGGGAGCCAGGAGAACATTGCTGAACGCATTAAGAAAACTTGTTATTTTTAACAGCGCATTTTAAGACCGGCAACCCTGAAGCAAAATGGCTGGAACATTTTCTTCCATCGGTGTTCTGATAGTGCATGAAGAGTTTCCAGAGGGTGGATATTTTAGGCCAGTACAGCAAAACAGGCTGATCTCAGGAAGGAAAGCTCACCTACTGCGACCAAATCAGCATGGGAAAGACAAGTTTACTCATCCACCATGCTGCAGAGCTTAAAATGGAAACATCCTATACATCCTCTTTCAGGCCAGGATGAACACCCAAAAAAATAAAAATAAAAATCACTATGACAGTGAGCGACTGGTGGAAACTGATGGTATCTTCCACCTCTCCTTCCTACCCGTAAGAAGTCCTTATAACCACACTGTTGCATGTTTTTGCAAGGAGGGTGCAAAATCAGATCCACTATTCTTACTTTTTTGCCTTCAGTGACACTCCTGTGTTGTTCCAGCTGCAGAGGCTGATCCTGAAAGGTCTCACCTTCCCTTGGAGTCCCCACTATGCTTGTGTCCTTAGCCATGGATGTACACCGGCAAAAACCAATAGCAGACAGAAACACTTGCAACTGGCGGTTCCCAAAGACTTGAAGTTCTAATGGATAAAACTGGGGTGAAGAAGTCATCTGCTCAGTGCATTTTGATGTTAAAAAACAAACTTCAAAACAACAAACTGACAGCTTCATTTATCATTCTGAGAAAAAAAAAAAAAAAAAAATCACATTCAGCATGAGCTACTTTAGAAGCTAAAAATAACCAGCCAGCTGCAATTCCCACCTTATGTGGCCAGGCAGAAGTGCTTTGCTCTCCCCTCCCCAAGCACACACATGCTCACTTCCTTCTTCATTGCAACATCTGAAGCTGAACTTGATGCTAACAAGCCACAAAGTCCTGCCCAGAATTTAAAGTCACGCCCTAGTAATTACACAAAGTAAGCTCTTCATACAAAAAAATCAACTTACTCAACTTCAGTTTTGCTTTTAATTCCACAATACTTTGACTGGTCGCAAACAGAAGAGCCATTTTCCTTCCTGAGGCTTGCTCCCTCCACTCGGCTTCTCATTAAAAGAAATGACAGAACACAAAGTAGCCCATCCCACTGTAGAACACAAGCACGTTAATTGCCCTTGCTGTGCTGCCAGTCAAGACCAAACTCTCCTGAACACGCTACCTTTTCAGGAGAATATAATGTTCTAGGCATATTTGGTCTTCACATTTTATGCACAAAACATTAAATGGGAAGACAGCGACAGTGGGTGCAGGAGAGAAAAAACAAACCTAGGATAACACAAAACTCAAATTCAGCTGTGCAGGAGACGTGTCACTCTCAAAAGACGGTCCCAGACATCACAGTAAATGCACAACAGAAGCAAAAACCCTCCAAAATCTTAGCCAGCTTCCAGCACAAAGGCAACGTGTTCCTCCTTGCCCTGCCCGCTCTAACGAAGAGGAAGCACGCACATTTTGTGATCAGAAGAACCCCTCTACCTCGCATACCTTGGCCTCTGAGATGAGGAGAAGACAGAACATGTAACAGCCATTCATGAAGTGCTGTGCTGCACTGGTGCCCTGACACCAAAAAGCACAACTTAAACCCCACTCAGCCCAGGAGATGGCTCAGGGCGCTGGGGCTCCATCACCCCTCAAGAGGGAATGCTTCGTGCCGCGCACCCAGCCTTCCCCACCGCAGGTACGTGCCCCTCCTCGGCCTCTAATCACTAAGGGCAAAAGCCTGGGTTTAAATATCCATTTTACTTTTTATTCCTTTTTTTTTTTTTTTTAAATACCAGCTCTGTGTGAGCTTTGCAATAGCTTCCTTAAATCAATCCTCTGTCAGGGGAGGTGGATTCTGCCCTACATCCCCCTTCCACTAATAGTACCAGCAAACACTTGTGGTTGTGCGGCGTTCGCAGTCAGCACTAGGAAGTTCCTTCTGCCCTGCAGCCAAGGCGAGAGCAGCAGCTTCACGTCCACAGTCTCACCAGCTCCTACACAGCTCCTGAGCTGCAGGAGCACAGAAGCGTAGGATACAGAGGGAGCTTCATCCAGACGCTCGGCCTTCAGCTGAACATTGCAGGAGTCCTTAACTCATGAACGGCGACACAAATTCAGCTGTCCTTTTTGTTCAAGGCGAGTGGGAAGAAAGATCACAAATGCGAAAGTTCTTCGACTTCCTCTCTCTGCGCCCTTGAGACTCGCCCACAACTGCACCGACGACAGCTGCAAGCACCCTGTGGATGGGGAGGCCCTGCCACCAGCAGCCCTTTCACCGAGGTGTTTCCTTCTTCACGCATCCACCACAAATTCCCTGGATGGCTTTGAAAGCCAGGTGTGCTTAGCAAGGCTCGAAAAGCTTTCTGCTGTGCCGTCCTGCTTTGTAAAGAAAAAAGCAAACAAGCTGTCCTCATTTGTATAAATAAAACAGTCTATTTGAAGAAAATTAGTATGTATTGGTGCTTCCTTTTCTAATTTTAGGCCATTATACTCCAAGTAATTCTCATTCTTCAAGAACACACAGGACTGAATGTTTAGAAACCTTTCACCTGTGTTCTATCGTACACTGCGAGGTCCTGACATTCTAAAATCCATCACATATCTAAAGCATGAAATAAAACTGTTTGCCAATATCTGTTTGCTTACTTATCGTCATCCAGTCAATTCTGCCAGTGCCCATGAGACAACCATTCTGCTTTGGTTTTTCCCTACTTTTTACAGGGGTGATATTTTTCTATGTAGGCCATAAAACAATGAACTAACATGCAACAAAATATGTCAGCTTTTCAAAAAAGCCCTTCCTTGTTTATATCACAAAGCTGAACATAAAATCCTTTCTATAAAACGTAGGTGCAAATGTTACTTGTAAAGCTCAAAACTTGGGTATCCTATAGAAAAAGATTCAGAAAATAAGGCAAAGCACAAGCAAGAGAAGAATGAGTGATTTCTGACCCAGGTTTTCCAGCGCAGTTTGCAGCCCCAGACAGCACAATGCTGCCAGACAGGTCTAATGCACAAGAAATGGAAAGCGAAACCGCCCAATTTACTCAGCAAGTCAAACGGAGCAGTGGTGTGGGGCCTTTTCTGTTTGTTTATTTTTAGAGAGATCACTCCCCATGTAACTGGGCTGTACTGGCTCTGCAGCAGGGCAGGTGTCAGCCTCACAGTCCCATGCTCCCTCGCATGCTGAACTTTCTCACCCCAGGACTGCTGGGTTTGCCCCACAGCGTGGTTATCCTGCAGCTGGACCAGCTTCCTGACCCCCACCACGCTGCTAACACCACGACTGTGCCCGCACAGCTCAGTGAGGCAAAGGAGACGCTACAGCAACAGCTGGTTTTTCATCAGCACCTGCACAAGCCTGAATTCATATTAACTTACAGTCTCACGAGTTAAAATTAAGTTTCATGCTCCCAAAACGCAGAACTCTTGCTCCTGAAGCCCTTTGCTTCAATGGGAATCTACTTCATATTTTAACCAATACATTTCACATCTCTTAAGTCACAGAATACAGTTTACACACATAAAGACATGAAACCCCAAAGGCAAATAAAACTAATGTTGGATTTAGGTTTCAACTTTCAATGGTGCATCTTGAGTTCAAGTACAAAAGCATGGTGCTATTAAACTTTAATAATTTCCTTAAAATTCAATAGCATACAATTGCTAATGGCTGACAAGGTGATTTAGTTTTGGGGAAAAGATAAAGATATCTGGTCTTTCCTATAATAGCTTTTCTCTTTTTCTTGCATAGTTGCTTGTTGCAATACTTACCAGAAGGGATAAAATTCTGGCAGATATTTTATAAACAAACTATCAAATAAATTAAAAGCTACAATAGGAACATCCACGCAGAAGCACCACAGGTTGTCAAAAGAAAACCTGAGCTTGAAGGTTGCCAAATCTGACGAGGTCTTTATATTTGCTTTAAGGTTGCCAAATCTTACTTGCTTTACACCTTTTAATATCAGATACCAAAATTTCTGTTGCCTGATAGGTATTTCTCTGATTTCTTCAATCTACAAAGTGAAAACATGGCAGATTAAGAGAGTTAAGCAGATGCAAAGGAAAATTTCAGTGAAATATATAGGAGTTCTTTCAGCAAGAAGGAGCTAAGGGCTCACTAGTGGCAGCTGCCAAAATTCACTCAGGCTATGGCCTGACCTGCATGCAAATCCAGCTGTGAAATAGAACCAAATTGCTCAGGGCAGGCACAAACCTCAACGCATCCCCGTGGGTGCTGCCCCAGACCACGGCAGCACCCCAGTACTGCACAGCCTGCACCCACACTGGGTAATTGAGGGTGAAGCAGAACAGCTACTGCTATCGCTCTGGCTATTAAGGCTCCTTAATGAAGGGTCTAACAATAACCCAGGCAGAACCAGTTCTCTCCTTGCGAGGGCTTTAGCCATAATAAGCCCCTTGAACATTCCTGCAGTGTTTTCCAGAGATCTCACAGCATGAGACTACCTACTGACTGCTCTCACAGCCTTGTGAGGAAGCTATTAGTCAACCTTTTTTTTTCCCCTTCCATTTAAATACAGATAAAAAAAACGGAGGTAGAAAGCTAGCAAACAACTTCCCTGTGGATACACAGCTGACTAGTGGCATGCAGAATCCAGATCTTCCAGATTCCAGCCCTGTCATCAGCCAGGAGGCCATCATTACGAAGAAAGAAATGTGTCTGGTCTTATAAACAGCATTTGAATACAAACCTTCCTCAAGTATTTGCAAGCAGCCGACCTCACACACCAGCAGAGCTGCTGGGGCATTACCTGGGCCCTTTGCTCCCCCCCAGCGTCCCCAGGCCCGGCTCCAACGCCGGCCTGTCCGTCAGCGATCCTCTCAACCACCCCTGCCTTGTGTGGGCTCAGCACGTCAACAAACAGCAAAACTGCTGAAAAATATACTGTGTCCTTCTAAAAAAAAAATAAAAAATAAAAATAAAAATAAAAAAAAAATCACCAGGTGCCCAGGAAAAAGAGACAATAAAGAAGCCTCAGCGACTTCGGTCCCGCGTTCCCCCGAGGTGACGGCTGACAGGAGCCTCGCTGCAGCGCAAAGGGCCCCGACAGGAAACGGTCTCCGACACACCTGGAACTCGGAGCCCTCGTCTCAGGGAATATTTGGTCAGCGTTTAGGATTTGAACCATTCCGATTGGGTATCACACGTCCCTGCAGCTCTCAAATGCATGTCGAGTGTATTCCGATTCATGACATTCATACAGTGCTACAAAGAGCTGCGTGACAGCTTCTGCCACCTGCAGCGCGCCCAACCCCTGGGCTGCATTTCTTGCAGCACGATACCAAGCCTGATAGTGATTTTGTAACAAAAATGTCTCTAAATGCTGCTTCCATAAGTGTCTAATCTGATCCGGAATTGTGTTTTTTGGGAAAACCACCCCAAAACTCCAAGTTGAACACTGCAGAAACAGAGTTAAAGTAAACAAAGTAAAAAATAAGATACTGTGTTGTTAAAAAATAAATAAATAAATAAATCCTGTAATTACTCATTTGTTCTAACTTCAGGTATCTGCATTGCTACCTCCTGCCTACCAGCAAGCCCCAAACACAGCACCTTTACAGCCAGAGCTGAAGCTCTCCCTGTATGGGAAAAACTAAAGCCAGAAGGATTGTCAGCTCCTCTGGGGACCCTGGCACCGAGGAAGATGCACACAAATTCACACCAGCAATTACGAGAAACAACTGCCCAAGTGGAACAGCAACTTTTTTGTTTCTATTCCTCACTTCAGAAGAAAAATGTGGTTATAGGCAGGAGAAACATACCTGCCCTCCTTTTCTGGCTGTCTGCTCCACAAACGAACCCACAATTTCTGAGCATGAAATCGTGTGCCTCCACCACTTCAGCTAAAGGCTCAACTCTTAACGCAGAAGAGTCGAAATTCATTGCCTTCTGCTCACGATGACAAACTCACGGCATTAGCATGCGCTGAAGCACCGCCTGACTGTGGCGAAGCGGATGAGACCTGACTCTCAACAGAGGCTGTTTCCATCCCAGCTCACATTTAGGTCTCAATTATCTTATCTGCTCTGCCACTCACATACTTTCCAGATAAGAAACGTTTTTCCCCTCCTCTCTTGAAAGAAGCTTAGCATTCAAACTGAAACTCCAACCAACACTGAGATCAAAAATGTTACAAATTAAAATTTTGGGCTAATACTTCTAAAAATACCCTATGTACAGGTTAAAAGTGGGAAACAGAGTTAGCTGATGTGCTACTAGACTCTTAATAAAACCAGTATGTTCTGCAAGCGAAGAGGGAATATTTTCCTGATTTCAGTTTATTCACATGGTTTAGGTCACTGATCAGTTCATATGAAGTTGAGAAACTGCTTGAGAGCTGGGAGGGGGAAAAAAGCCTGTTTTCCTTTTCCAGCCTATGACTAAGAATGAGGCAAGCAAAGGGAGGATCTAAGATGCTGAAGGCGATGGTAACAAGAGGTCACTAGTTAATTCCCTCAACTATAGATAACACTTCCTTTTACTAAATCAGATCAGTTTTTAATGACGTCAATTTTTTCCCCCCTTTTGGTTACACCATACCGAAATTTCATCTGAACCAGCCACAGTAAGTAAACGCACAAACAGATGCGAGTACCAAATTTGCCATAAATTCTGTTTTAACCACAACTAATTTACTTGAACATTGAAGTCAAATTTTTCTTTAGGAAAAAAAAAAAAGTCAAATGCAAACACCATTCTAAGGTTCCTGTTTATGGCTGAAATCATTTTGAAAAAGCTTAGTCAGTGTATCCTTACAACCAAGTATTTATTATGTGTATCACTACAGCACCCATGAGCTCCAGTATGCTGCAGCAAGAGCTAAAGTCATGGCAGAAGCGGTGCCTGCTCTGAAGGTAATGAAATCACCTGAAAGATGAATCATTAAGAAACCCAGGAGAGCACGAGGAAATGCACGACTGGAATTTATGATCTCTGCCCGCACTGTTGTACACTTTCCCCTGTGCACTGGGAGAATCAAGGTGTGCATTTACTCCCTCCACCCACGTCACTGAAAAAACGGAACCTCCCTAAGTCATGTAAAGACAAAACAGAACACAAAAACACCAGAAGGAAGATGTTTTGGCTAGTGAGACAGGAAGAAAACCATATATTTACACATTCTTAATACCTCTGCTCCCCACAGAAGACAAAAAGTTTCTGTTTTTAAGTTGTCGTCCAAAAGAACAAGAGCGAGCCGTAATAAACACCCCCTGGATGGCTAAAGGCTGGGTGAACTGTCAAGACAATATACTCAAAGCTGTTTCAGTCTCAAAAAAAAAATTGCATCTCCTAATGAAACATCCAGTGAATTCATACATTTGCTGCAGTACAACAGCAACAACCACAAGTTTTGTAAGAACGCTATTTTCATTTAAAGGAATTATTTGAAGATTTACCACGGTAACACAGTGCATCCAATACAATCCAGCAGCCCGAGTTGTTTACAAAGCTTTCTGCTCAGTGTCAATCTAAAAATCCAAACTTTTTGCTGCGTAATAAATCAAATGAGTGCTCTGCGCCTAACATTCTTCAGCAGTACCATATGCTACGTACTCCCATATGTTCCATTACAAGGAAGAAAAACATCATCTCAACATGAATCATCAGTGAATATATTCTTGTAAATCTGGCTTAAACAGTCACAGTGTGCAAGGGCAACCCTAAATAAATCTGCTCAATTTTACACCAGATTCTGTGCAACAGAATCTCAGAACACTTACTTAAACCAAAGGGGAAAAGAGATTTCATGCAGAAACTGAGAACAATATTTGCATCTCTCCAGGAGACTCACCACGCACAAAATTTGGCACAAGTTCATCAGTTCCAACCTAACGAGGACATCCTGCTCATCTAATGGTGATAGTATCTGCTAGCCATAACACCTTTCATCCTGAACTGCTTAACATCCGTGAAAATGCATACACTGCACAGGAGATTCATTCCCCTCAGTGCTGAGAAGCAGTTACTCTGGACCATGGGGTATGCCCGACCCTGGGTAGTGGTTTGTGAGAAAAGTAAAAACCAAAACAAAACACGGGCTTTTTAGGCACAGGGAAAGACAGGTAGGCAGCACAGAGTTTCCTACAGTGGAATTTATCCAGAATTCTGGAGTCAACATCTCTTCTCTTACAGTGACAACTGCTCAGACTACACACAGACAGCTTGCCCTCTTTTCCCAAAGACAGCACAACCAGCAGCACAAAGGCTGCCCGTGCTGAGGCAAAGCCATGGCCTGAACGCATGGCACACCGAGGTCAGCATGTGCCCTTCTTTTGAGGAATCCCTCAGGCCCGCAGGTAACCCATATCTCAGTCACCAAATGGCAGCAGCAGGGGCAGCAGCTCCAGGGCGAGCTCTCTGCCTGTGAAGAGCTGCTGCTGAAGGTTGGTTCATCAGGATGAGCTAGGTTCTCTAGCTTTGCCCAGTTAACCCCATGCTCCAGCTGTGCCTAACTACACTAACGTTCAGAAGACAGACTGAAACTAATACACAACAGTGAGAATCCCTTATTTGAAAGTTTCTTGTAGTTAAGCAGCAAAGCATGGAACTGTGTGCTCCCACACAACGATTGGTGTCATTAAATTCGAAATAAACCAGAGTCCATTTTGACCCAATATTAAGGGTGGGGGAAAAAATAGTAATTACATCAACATCAAGCTATTACCTGCTCAAGGGACTAAGTGCCAGCTTCATTAACAACTCCGACAAACTTGTTTTGTAAGCTCCCTATATTAAATCTGAAAATTCCCTGTCCCTACAAATTAAACTAACAATGTCTTACACAAAGAGAAAGTCCAATAAATGCAACGCAACCATCAGGATGAGTATATAAATATGAAAACATCCAAACTGCTCAAATCAAATGCATTCTTTTGCCATCCTCGGTATGAACAAGCTTACCCAAGGCACCTAGGCAAAATAGTTCCGAAAATCTTTTTGACTTCACACAAGTTTTTTTTTTTTTTTTTTTTTTTTTTTTAAAAAGAAGCACAAGTCCAGTTATTTTCAATCAGAGAGCAAAAGTCGCTGATCCTTACAAACACCATTTTTCATATTTTCAACAAAGTGAAAATTAAGGACTGCAGAGGTCAATGGGATAAGCACTACAGGTCATGTTGGGAGCATTATTCTTTAATGCTGTGAAGTGGGGCTCTATAAAGACCCAACAGAATCTTCCACGGTATCAGGAATAACATGGAGGGCACTCAGGGTTCCTATATCCTTCAATAGCTCAGAGAGGGAAGACCACACCCAACCAATTTTCTTTAATTTCTATTTCAACTTTCCTCCTCATTAATTAGGAGCTGAGGTTCCCATAGATTACAGTTCAGACATGCAATACCGATGATGATTTCAAGTGGTGCACGCCACACAGTCAGGTTTCGTGTGCTGTGATGCAGCCACAGCAGATCGAAACGAGAAGTCCAGGTGTCTGCTACCTGTGAGACAGGCAGAGAGGTTACACAGGACACAGACTCCCTTCTTTTTCCTAAGAATACCTAAGGAACCAGAGATTCATCAGATCAGTACTTTCTGAAGCATGCTTCACCGAGGGAATTAAAAGAAACCTACCACAGTGATTTCAGAGACTGATAACAGGACAGCGTCAGGGAAACTCTCTGAGCTGCCCTCCAGAGAACTAATGAACAAGCAGGTGCAGCGCAATTGTATAATGTTTATTACACAGCACCAAGCCAAAGACAATCAAATCATGCTGGTTGAATCAATGGCCTTCAAATAAGGAAGCATTTTGAAAATAATAAGCACAAAACACACTTCTCGGCTATTTTTTCCCCACGCTGTTTAAAAGCACATCTGTTAAACAAGCTGAGCAAGTGGTGAAGCTCTGTGTCACTGCTCCAACCCCCCCGATCCCACGCTTCTTGGTGCTTCGCTGGCACCGCAGCCCCTCGCCTCCCCTGCCACTGGGCTTCCCAAAGGGCCGGTGTCAGCGCAGCACGCCCCAGCCCGGCCGGGGAAGAGCAGGGCTCTCTCTTGCAGGGCGGGCAGCTGATTAATTGTTCTGTTAGAAAACCACCCCATCCCGCAACACATTACAAAAAACAAGGTTAGCAACAAAAGCCTGCTGATGAAAGCTTGGTATTTAGGATGCCCATAAGCAGGAATAGCTCATTGTAAAAAGTTTTGACAGGTGAGGGTTTTTTAACTGATAATTAATGAAGGTAACACAGCGAAGGGGAAGCGCGTACAGAGAATCACTGTAAGCAACACACACACGGAAGAATTAGTTCACTGTCTGCAAACCCTCACAGCAGGAAGATGGGAACAACCCAGCTCAAGTTTTCCCTCAAATCGGATGCTAGAGGAAGTTGTCTGGTGAGCTATATGGTGAATTGTGTGATTCATTACGGGGCAAACAAGAAACACCAATTTGACAAAACCTGAAGAAAGCATACATGAATATAATTACAGTCTGCAGCCTCACTGTGGGCATACAAAGCATTAACACAGCCATCTGACAACTCAACGTTAAGAAATAAAGTTTGTGAGCGGGTATTTACATCCCGAACACCCCCTGGCCTGTTTCAGTACTCCTCGGGAAGTCAGATTTAGCCAGCGACCAGAAGCAGCACAGCCCTGCGGCCAGCCAGAGCAGAGACCGAGCACGGCGCGTTGCTCCTCCCCACCGGGCACCCACTCCCCCCACGGGAGAGCACCCCGCGCCCTGACGCACCCACCTTCTCCCTGATTCATCGGGCCAACGACCGCTGCCAGAAGCGGCCGCATCCCTCCGAGCACCGCGGCCTTAACGAACTCGGTTAACGCTCGGTTGAAAAGACACGAGCAGAGCTCGGGGAACGGACGGGACCCCCGAGACACCAGCACGGTCGGACAGCTGCACCCCTCCGAGCTCCCCCCCCCC
>VXAV01010068.1:22288-35538 GCA_013399715.1 Alectura lathami | reverse complement strand
GCTCCCCAGGGTGGCGGGTGCGCGGGGACAGAGGAGGGGAGAGCGCCGAGGGGTGCGGGGTTGTACAGGGGGCAGCGGGGTGGAGGTGCTGGGGAAGTCTGGTGTGCGCAGCCCGGGGGTGTTTCTGCGGTGCGAAGGGGCAGGAGGAGGGAGGGAGTTGGGGTGGAGTCGGGTGAGGGGGTGAGAAGGTGTCAGAGGAGAGAGCGGTTTGTAGGAGGGTCAGGAGGGAGGCTGGAGTAACAGCCGAGGTGCCCTGGTGCAGTAACGCACAGGGGAGGTGGGAGCGGCCCTTCGGCGGTGCCCGGTGACAGGGTGTGAGCAGCCAGCCCCCTCCGCCACATCGCATCGTGTCGGCGTGCTCCTGGCGAGGAGCTGGAGCCACGGCCGTGGGCCGTCACGGGGGTGACAGCGTTGCTGTCACCGTGCTGCCTGCAGTGGCTGTGGCCGTGTGAGCTGTGGAGGTCCCCCGTGGTGAGCTGGACACCAAAGTGTTATTCTTTTAGTCAAAACCTTGGGTAACAGTTGTATCTTTGTGTCAAATTTTATCTTAATATAAAAAAAGCCTAGGGTATTTGGTGATAGCTTCAGTCAAGGCTCTCACAGGTTTGTCCAGGGCCTGGTGCCTGCTGAAGGGGGTGCAGATGAATTCCAGGCTTTGCAGCTGTACCCTGTCTGCTCCAGCTTGCTCCTTGGAGAGGAAGGGGCGTGCACTCTTGGTATCCTGAGTCAGTGAGGCTTAGACAGGGCGTAAGCTTCAGTGCAGATCTGCTGGTGGATTGATGTGGGATAACTTGCAGGTCCGGGAAGGAGGTGAGGTGGTGCAGCTCATTTCTCCAGTTGCCCATCTAGCTGTGTATTTGAGGGTAAATTGCCTGAGCGTGGGGTTTGTTAGTCATTNTGCAGATTTTTTTTTTTTTTTTTTTTTTTTTTTTTTTAATCCTGATTTGTTGCAACAAGTCGTTCTTTACCTCGTGTAGATACTGAGGATGCCAGTGAGACTGACCTGGCCAAACATGAAGAGGAGGACTTTGTAGAGATGAAAGAGCAGTAAGTTACCCTTTCTAATGAAAAGGTCATTTGTTTGGGCAGCAGAAGCAGCAGAATGCCAGTCTTGTCCAGGACGAGGGGCTTTTTGGAGGCTTGAAGTAGTTTCTCTTCATGTTGAGGTGCATTTGCAGCACTTTATGCTTGCTTACTAGCAGAGATGTGTTTTTTGTACAGGCCAGGAAGACCTGGCCTGTGTTAAACCACAGATACGTGAGAAAGGAAATGCAAGCCTGCAGCAGCACCAGGAATAGATTTGGGGTTTAGTTTTGGTTTTGCTTTTTTTTCTTCTGCTGTGTGTACTGGGGAAAGAAGTGTTTTTTATATATATATAGAAAGGTGTCAAGACGTATGTGGGGAAATGCTCTCTGTTTTATAAGTGAGAAACTAAGAAACATCAGGACTTGGCAAAGTGTCAGAGTGATTCTATTGTAAAGTTTCTGGTGTCTGTAGATCTAAACGTCATGATAGGTTTCCACATTAAAAATAAATAACTCCTTTTTTTGCTGACCTGTTGCGGAAATAATTGCGATGAGTGCACTGTAAAACTGATGGGCTTGCAGGTTTTTAGGCAGAATGGTGATCTCTCATTTGAATGATAATTACTCCTTTGCTTGTTTGTTTCCTGAAGTTCCTCTGGAAAGTTTTTAATTCAGAGTGAGTGCATCCTAAGGGAAGCAGGTGGTGAAATAAACCACGTGTGGTTGTTTTTCAAGGTAAAGTTGTGTTCTCTGTCTCGGCAGGATGTATCAGGACAAACTGGCATCTTTGAAGAGGCAACTGCAGCAGCTGCAGGAAGGTAAGCTCTGAGGGGGGGGTGGCTTTTCTGTAAACAAGTTCCAGCACTCTTGAACACTGAGATTTGCTTGGAGAGCAATTGCAGAGGTCACAGAGGGTTGAAGATTTTTGAAATATTCTTTCCTGAGTGAATATTGGCTCTCTGTTGTAATGCTTAGGGAAAATGTCAGCTACTTTCCATCCTTCTTCCCTGTACACACCTGTATTTAAGCCTCTGTGTAGTGCAGTAAGCATTTCTTAACAAGTCTTTTTACTTTCTGAGAAAACAGGGAAAATGTTTATTGAAACAGGCGAGGACTAGTGTCCCAATTTCAGATGTGACTGTGATTCAGGGCCCTTTGAGAAAATGTTAATGTAAGAAAAAATAAAAATTCCAGTTGAAATCCACAACCTATTTCAACTAGGTACTCTTCAGGAGTATCAGAAAAGAATGAAGAAGTTGGACCAGCAGTACAAAGAGAGGATACGGAACGCAGGTAAGCTGCATTGCCTTCCAGGGTGCTGCATGCAGCCTGAATGCACCATCCCTGTAACCCCTGGAGAAAAACAAGGGTCGTTCTGTCCACTGAAGGCAGGACAGTCCCTTGCTGGGACAAAGGGTTCTTCCTCGGAGGGCAGGGTGTTGGTTTTTGAGTGTATGAAGCGTATGTCTTTCTTTCTTGGCTGATTATTTTTTCTTCCTTCAGTGTTGTTTGCAGAATGTTTCTGGAACACGAATAAGCAGTTCTAGTCTCCATTTGTGTGAAATAGCCCACATGAAAATGTTCAGTTTTTTTATCTGGCATCACACCTAACCTGCAGTCTTCCGTGTTGGCTTGTTCTTTCGTGCAGCTTGTTTGAAACCTTCAAGTGCACAGGAGTAGGAAGTTAGGACTGCATGCTTTCTCAGAGATCTTTTTTGTGCCCTACAACAACGAATATAGGGGCTTTGCTGGAACTGTCACCCTGTGCAGCCGTGGCACTGCCTGGGCTGATGAGACCACCTGCAAACTTGTGCCTCTGGCTGGCCAGGAGCGGTGTTGCAGCATCGGATTTCTTCCACAGGGGGGCAGATCGTGATAACTTTTGGATTTTAGGATAAAAACCGACTGCCTGGTGTTATAGGAGGAATGGTCCTTTGTGTTTACCACTCCGACATTAGCGGTTGGTTTTCATTCAGTTCAGATATCAAAGCAGCAGTTCAGCTCTGTGAAGGTCACAGGCTTCAGCATGTTTTGGAGAAGCTTTTACTGTTTGAGGTATTTCCAAAGCTTATAATGCTGGTGAAATACGGTGGCTTGAGGACTGCACAGGTGCCTTGGTTTGCTTTTCCTGACACTATCCTGAGTGAAGTTTTCAGTGCACTGCGTCCTCCGGGAAGCACAGGAAGGGTCTAAGTCTGCTCAGCTCCAAAGTAGGAGTTGCACGGAGCTCAGTGGCAGGACTGTGGCCTGCCACGAACTAAGCTGGTGCCACACGCTGAAGCTGAGCCCTCAGTGATGCACAGCAATTTCCTTGCCTGTTTTCTCAGACACGAGTGGCTTGAAACCAGACCCGGGTGTTAAATGGAGGAACCTGGCTGCCGCAGTGTTATTTCTGAACGAGTCATTGCTGACAGCCATGAAATTGGTCTGAATGGTGAATTCTTGCCAGCCATGCATCCAGCTTTGGGTGCCAGGCTTCTATCGGGGAAATTTGTACCTGGAGCTGGTTTATTTTAACAAACAATTAAGCTGGAAGAAAGATGGGTGCTGCTGGAAAGAGTAGCGGAGCTGGAAAGAGTGGCTGGGCTGTCTGTAGGAAACCTCATTTCACCATGTGTATCTGTGGGCTCATGTTCTCATGGCTGCATTATTTTCAGCATAAAACGGCAAAGTTAGGGCAGAGCGTGAATGACTGAGTGTACCCTTTTGACTGCAGTGTTGAATGACTTAAAAGGTTAGGGAAGTAATTCAGTGCATCTTTCAAGATAATAAGTTGAGCCTTTCTTGTCTTTCAGAACTGTTCCTCCAGCTGGAAGTAAGTACTCTTACCAAAATACGTGTTAGCTAGGTGGAAGGGGTAAAACCTGCACTTTCAACTAGTCCTTGTTTGTTTTCTGTTTAACGTTATTACCGTTGGGTACAGAATACTGTTGGTATTACCTGAAGTAATTTCCAGGCTGTCATTAAAATAGAATTGAAAGAAATAATATTTTCTTGGACTGCTGCGTGCAGGCTCTGCATTGGTTGTTTAAGAAGCTCATTGAAGCTTGCTCGAGGTGATAACTGATAGTGGCTCTTAAAAATCTGAAGAGCTTTCTTCTTGAGATTTGGCATAGTGTGCACCATTAAAGTGTGTTTAAAAAGAATTAATTCTTTTGCTGATAATAGTTCTGCTTACTTAGTCACTTTAGATGGTTTTCTGCTGTATTTGAATATTGATAAGCTGTAGAACTGGCTGTAGGTTTGAACTGAAAAGCTAATCAAAGCACAGCAGTTGAAAGAAGGTGTTGCTAAATCATTGACGTGGGACATTGGTTCCTTAGCTAACCCTTTTATCTTCTGATTTGTATTAGACAGATCAGGTGGAAAAAAATTATGTCAAGGAAAAGAAGGCAGCAGCAAAGGAGTTTGAAGATAAGAAGATTGAGCTTAAGGAAAATTTGATTGCAGAGCTGGAAGAGAAAAAGAAGATGATTGAGAATGAAAAGCTAACCATGGAATTAACAGGAGGTAAGAACAAGATAGGCATCAGTCCTTTGTCTTCCCCACTTCACTGCTGCTGAGAAAAAAAGATTGTTTTTATTTGTTAGAAAAGGAAATGCTGCTTTACACAGCTAGGCTGACTTTAACACTTTCAAATGTCAGCAGGTGTAGAACACAGCCTGGTGGTCTTTCAGTGGGGAATGTAGGTCATAATAAAATTGTGATCTGCATTACTGACACGTAAATCAGACTTGTGCCAGCGAAGGATCAGGGTGGACAAGCTTTCTTCTTCCCTTTTTCCCCTTTCAAAAGGCTTCCAGGCATTCAGTGTCTACAGAGCTGTGGCTGTTCTGTGTTTTCAGACAGCTTTGAATTGTAGAGCTGAGGTTTCCTTTGGCATACTCTTTGTGGGTGGCACTTCTTCTGTTGTTAATCTTTTATCGTGGTATTTATTCTCTTGATGTGCGGGACAGTCATCCTTGTTCACCCTTGACAAGGAGCAAAGTCATTTTATGTGTGTTGAACGTGCATAGCTGCTCAGCTATGGGATGTCTGGAGGGAGCCACAGAAGCTTCACATAGGAGTGCTGTCAGAGTGCGATGCATGTGTGCTTCCAGATGAGGACATAATTTTCAGCACATGGGAGTGGTGAGGTGATGGGCTTAGCATTACAGCTGTGGTCTCTTGCTTGCTGGTTTGAGCTATCTCCACAAATTAAGGAATGATGGAGAGTTTGAGAGCTGAGTGATGGGGTTCAGGTAGGCATTTGGACAGGCTGTAGTGCAGATAATGACTTGAGATGTTTCAGTTTTAGACAGTTGTTTTAGACAATCTTTTCCCCCAGTGCATAATCTCCAACTCATTTCCTAACAGCTGTTGCTCTGGATGTTGTAAATTAGGTTCGTTTTATACAACATAATTGGAAACTGTAAGATCATCTGGATTTAAACCCTGCGGACTTGTATCAGACTGGAATGCATGCACAGTCTGGGTAGCTTTGACAGGCCTCGTACTCTGGCTTGAAGTCATGAAAAAGAACAGCTGATTTGTAGCTGACGTTTTATGTGCTGTTACCTATTTGTGTCGTTAGCAAAAAACTCCAGGAACTCTGCCTCTTAGGGATCTGTTAAATGCAGGTGTTTGGCATTAGCATGAAGGAACCTTTCCCTGAACCACGGAGCATCGCTGTGCTGCAGTCACCTGGTCCTGAAGGACCCCCAGCCAGCTGTGCTGCTCACAGACAACGACAGCTGTGACCACTGCACCACAGCGCTGTTCCTGAGCTTGTGTTCACTACCAGCACTTCCAGCTTGGAAGCTAGAAGCTCTCATGAAAAAAATTCAGTTTTCTGTGTGAAAGAGAAGGAATGACTTTCCTTGTGCCCTGTGTAGAAAGCTGCTGATCCTTGCTCCTCTCCCAGTGGCCTTACCGGCTCTCCAACCTCGTTGTCTGCAGATTCCATGGAGGTGAAGCCCATCATGACCAGGAAGCTGAGGCGACGACCAAACGATCCAGTTCCCATCCCAGACAAGAGGAGGAAACCTGCCCCTGATATCCTTTGACAGAGTCATTGTGTGCAAAGTCAGTGTGCTGCCAAGTGCAGCAGTGCTCTTAGGGACAAGAAGGGAAACGAGGTGAGATGCTGGGATCAGGTCTGAATGCAGGAAATGCTGGAGCACCGTTTGTCATGTGTATTCTGTGATAAACTAATATACTACAGCCAGTGTGTGGGGATTCTAACCTAAACTTCACAGTGTCAAGAGATCGCTTGGCCTGTTTTTTTGTGTCAGTGAGATTAGTTTGAATTTCTCTGGCATTTTTTCACAAAGGAAAAAACTTTAAAGGAACATTATATGTAAACGTTGAGGCAGTTGGTTCCATAGATAGGAATTGGCTTTCCCCAGGAGCCAAACCTTTTCTTGTCTCAGGCTGTGACAAAACATTTGCCAGAAAGATCATATTTGTCATATCAAATTACTTTTTCCAATTCTCATAAAGGCTTCAGAAGTCTGATACAGAAAGATGTATAGCAAAATCAGGGAGCACTAGATTTGTTCTTTGAATTAAAAAAAAAAAAAAGTAATATATAAAAGCAGATTTTCAAGAAACAGAAAAACATGTTCATGTAATCCTTCTCTCCTGCCTCCTTGCATGTTTTCTATAATTAAGATGTTCTCTGGCTTCTGGAAATACGTGATGATGGGTACTTCTTCCACCTGTGTATTAAATTCACCTGGGAAGGAAGGCAACAGTACTTGCTTTGTAGGGGTTTATTATTAGATTCCAAACTTGTTGGGCTTATGGCAGATTAAAGAACTTATCTGGTGACTCACATTTTCTGAAGGTAACATCAAACCTTGAACTGCTGGAGTTCATGCAGGATGGTCATGAGCAGCTCCGGTTTTAATTAACCTCTTTTAGTTGAGATTCTGGTCACTGTTTCTAGAAAATACATCTGTTTATTAGTGCTGGTATCTCAGCTGAAATAAATGAGTTTCACAGCAAACGTGGCTGATTAATTGATGATGATACAGCAGCCACAGTGTGAAACCCTGCCTGCGTTTTCTCACTGAAGAAAAGACTGAAGTCCATCAGAACCCAAATCCTTACAGTGCAGCCCGGTAATTGTGTTAGCTTTTATACTTCAAATCTTTTGATTGAACAGCTGTTTTGAAGAAATAGTGTAGATTAAACTTGGAAAGAGGATTCAGTGCTTGAGTGAATACAATGCAAGAGTATTGTTTTCCTTCTGTGCGCTTAGATTTTTCTGATGTGGAATAGACACAGAAAGAGGAGCAGCAGAAAAGAAAAATAGGAAGATGTGGTAGCGAAGCTATGCAAAATGTCAGTGGATCTCTAATGAGGGTATAGTACACTGATTTCTGTGTTCTGACACTTTATTTTGGTTTCAGAGTTTGTTTTCAGGTGGGCAGTAGGATCTTGATTATCCCCATCCGCACAAGGATGTTTGTGTGCCTCTGACTTTATTTTCTGGTTTGGTTTGTTGATGTTGTGTGGATTTTATTTTTTTCCCCTCTCTATTCCTGCCTATTGAGTTGTGAAATGCTGACTTTTTTTTCCTGGCTTTGGGTGGCATTCAGCTTAATTGTACAGAATTGGAAGCAGGTCTGTTGCGTTTCAGCTCCCAGCTTGTTCTCTGCAGCAGCGCAAGATGAAAAACATGGAAAGTGCTGCTGATGCCAAAATGCTGCTGATGCCTCCACAAAGCACGCGTCAGTGTGCTGAAGGTGCTTTGCTGATGGTTCTGTGGGAATAAGTTGAGTGGTGTTGCAGTGTGTGCTGCTGAATGTGAGGCTTTGCGGGGGCTGACTTGTACTGATCCAGCTGAAGTGTAACTCCCGTATTAAAATCTGGTGCGACTTCACAGAAACCTTCTGGTGCATGGTTAGTGAAGTGAGATGCCGTTGACCTTTAAATTCCAGCCTTGCTTGTCAAGAGCTTTAGAGATCCTTAATTCTGGATACCTCAGCTAAATTATTTGTTGACTGATGAGCAAATAATGGAGGACCTGAGAACCCTGAATAAGGTAGGGATTATGGCTTGATTTGTTTATTTTAGTTCAAAAAGAAAGCTAGTTTTTTCCTTGAAGAGAACAGAGCTGTCTGTCTTATGCTCCTTTCTGAGACGTGGGACTATTTCATCCCCACAGGCTTTCTGAAGAAACACAAGAAAAGATTTAGCAAGATGGTATCTCCTCCCTTCAATTTTAGTAGGTTTAATTAACCTAATTACAATGATTGTCATCTGAAAGTGTTACCTTTTGTCAGAACTGAGTGATAAGCTATCTTAGAGTGTTCCTCTCTTCCTCTGCGTGGCTGAACAGATGTTAACACAGTTTTCTGTGAGATCGCAGCCTCTGTTCCCAGCCTTTGTGGGATTTTCTTTTTTTTTTTTTCTTCTCCCCAGTCTCACAATAGTTCAGTAAACTGGGTAGGGTGCAGTGGGTGTGTTTATAGTTCAGTTTTTTCTAGGTGAGGTTATCCTCCTGCTTTCTTGCTAAATGTTTTAAGGCTTCCATGATCTCCTATATTAGAGGCTGCTCATTAAGGCTTTTGAAGATGGTGGTGGAGCTGCCTTTTGTGGCAGCTCTGGGGGTCCCTCTGATAATTTACCTCCTGGGTTTGGCATTCCTTGAGCAGAGTTGGATGATGCTCCATGAATGGAGTGTGTGAGATGGATTTGGGTTTGGTTTGGTAGACCATCTGAATGTCCTGAGAAAGTTCAGCTTCTAGACCTTTAGGAGACTATCTACACCTTCAGCTGTTTGTGACTCACTGCTCTGGTTTTGGTATGTCACTTAACTGTGCATTTTTTTAAAAAAAGAAACAGAGCATGGGAAGGAAGACTGCCCAGAGTTATTAGTGCAGCCTTCCTTGGCTGACGTCAGATCTCTAATGCCTCTTTGTTCTCTTTCCATGTAGCTTAAATCGCCCAAGCGGCCAGGTGAGTTGGAGCTGGTTCACAGCCCTGCTTTGAACAGAGTGCGCTTCATTTCGAGATGGTGGTACTAACATGCCTCAGTAACCCTGACCCTGTTTTACTAATATACTATGAATTAGAATTAAAACGTAATCATGGATTCAGTGTCTATCACCTGCCTATAAATACCTATCAAGTTCCTTGTTCCGTGTCTGTAAATGTTACAATTATTCATCCCAACAGAGAGTATTTTTCTGATGGAAATCCTAGTCTGTAGCGTTCTGTGCTTATTTCTGCTTCATGTGACCTTATTAGCTGCGGTTCTGCAGTCGGATGTGCTGCTGCACGGTGGGCACGTGCTTGTGTTTGAGTGCTCTCTTGTGTTCTCAGCCTCCCCCTCCTCCCCTGAGCACCTCCCAGCGACACCAGCGGAGTCACCAGCTCAGCGGTTCGAGGCCCGGATAGAAGACGGGAAACTCTACTATGATAAAAGATGGTAAGTCCTGGTAAGCTTCTGTCTTCAGCAGTCTGAGCCTTCTTTTGTGACAAGACCAAGACTGCGAAGAGGAGTTGCTTTGTTGGAAGAACCTGGGGACAAAACTTCTGAGCAGGCATTAGCTACTTCCTCCAGGGATTAGTCATTATGACTGTGGTAAGTAAGTGTAAAGTGTTCAGGCCTTTCTGCAGTAACTGCTTGGATAAAAGGAGAAATCTTTTCCATGGAGTCAGTTCTGTGCACTGTGACACTTGAGAGATGTTTGTGTCAAGCCTAATCTTGGATGCAGGCTGGTGGAGCAATGAAGCTGGCCTGCTGGCTTACAGGAGTTCTGCAACTGCAGGTACAGCTGCTGCCAGCATATCCACAATCCTTGTGCTCTGTTCTGTAGGACACTGGCTTATCATTCCACGAGGTGGCAGATGAAATGTTGTGCACCAAATAAGCACAATGAAAGATATTTCTAATAACAAATCCTAATAACCGCAAAAGATCAGATCTGCACAGGAGAGGCAGCTTCAGGACTGCTGATTGGATTTAGTTCTGAGTTTTATGGGCATGTAGCTGTGGGAGCCTCACAAAATGGAAAGAAAACAAGATTTGTGCAAAATTTATTACTGGGCCTTAAAAGGAGACATACAAAACTAGATAACTGAGGGGGAAATCTAGTGCCCCTTAAGCAGAAAGCCGTTTCCAAGTAGAATGCTAATTTGTAGCCCACTTTGGTGTTCTGCTTGCTCAAAATAATCAGAGGTGAGGTTGTAATTTTCTCACTAAAACTAAGTTTTGAATTTGTTGTCTAAACAGCAGCTATCTTGTACAGTTGGTCAATTTTTCCTTGGCTTCTGGAAGTGAAGGACTGAATGTATACAGCTCTGAAAGAAGCTGCTGCCTGGAGCTTCAGCTTTCTTGAAGCATAAACCAGACATGAGCAGGCTACATGTCACTTCACAAATGCATGCAGTTCTTTTTTTTTGCTCTCAGAATTTTATTTTTTCTGTAGAGCTACTATCCTCTAGGGTGAATAAACTGTTCCTTAGAATTTTTAACCATGCAGGTTACTGTGGCGTTGCATAACAAGAAAAATAAGATGGAGTTTGGTGTGATCAGTCAGGGAAAATTCCCACCAAGTTGAAGCTTGGGAGTGCTTGTGTGAGCCCAGACCAATCTCAGCAGCATGAGCTCTCGCTGAAAGGTGTATATCTGAGACACAAAACATTAGCAACAGAGACTTTCATCTGCTGACTTCAGTGATCATGAGGACCCCACTGTCAGGAATCCAGTTGTTGCAGTCCTCTCTTCTTTACTCATTTGCTGGTGGAAGTATTCTGCATTTTTTGACTAATACTCCTGCTTAGATTTTGATAGTAATACTTGTGTAATGTAGCTGTTATTTTAAAAGTATTTTAACTCTTGATGGTGGGAGGGTATTTTTTTCCAAGGTGTGAGAAGGCTGTAGCTGCTGGCCTGCACCAGAAAGAGATCTGGCAGCTCAGGAGTGTCTGCTTCCTCTGTTTCCTGACAGCAGCCAGGACGGACCATTATCTCAGTGAGTGTTTAAGGCTAGTGAGGCCTCCCTAAGGTCTGGTGGAGGGATTTTAGAAAAGCATACCTCCAAAGCAGAGACTTTGTGTAGGGAATTAGGCTTCAGGTTTTTTTTTTTTTTTATCCTCCTGTTTATTCCCTGCTCCCCAACAGTTCCTAAAACACAGTTTGCTCTAAAACAACCATTTGCTTCTTTCGCTTTAGCTTTGTCTGCATGCAGTAATGCAGAGTGATTTCTTTCAGTCATCTGATGGAGATGCAGTTGAAAATCTCAGCCTTTCAGCAAAACGTTTTGTAGCAGAAAGTGGAATTATTTCTGCTTCCCTCACTTGCTGTAGTGGTATGTTTTACCCACTACAAAAGCAAGAGCTGTCTGGCGCTTTCTCTCTTGAAAGCCAACTTAAATTCCATTAAATTTTTTCTCTCAGCTCTTTTCCTGTGAGTTCTACCCCTTTTGTTCCCCTTAGCAAAAGGCTGAGGCCACTGAGGTGCACCGGGTTACTCCAGTTGACATCAACATGCGCAGAGCATGAGACAGTTTGAGATCTCTGCAGTGAAACAGTGCTGAACTAACTTAGCTTCCCTTTCCTGTGCATAGTTAACATAAATTTCACTTTTGAAGTGAAATCCAGGGACAGAAGGCAGCTTCATGTCTGCCATTAGCTTTAGGGTTCACTAATAATCAAAAAGCGAAAGCTTTGGGTGAAAAATTGTTCCATGTTCTGTGCCTGCCCTCGAGAGTTTTCATTAGCAGTGGTGTCGTCTGCACTCTGAAGCGTTTGCGCTGATTTTATCAAGACGATCAGTTCTCCTTGCTTAAGCACTCCCAGCATGTCATGGTAGGACACTGCTGGACTGGTGTTTCCATCTTACCATAGTGAGGTCTGGTTTGTAATGGCTTACACAGTTTCCTTTGCCTCAATTAATGGTCATCTGGGCTCAATAATCTGATTTTTTGGCCTGTATCGTTGCTGTTATTGCACTGCCCTGGAGCCTGCTGATAGCCTTTCTGTTAAAATGAGGGAGGAAGAATAATGGTTGGGCTGAAGTGTCTAAAGGCTGCAGGATTTGGATTTTTTTTAATGACATCGCCTAGCCTGTTGGTAATTAGTAGTTTTGGAATGCCGAAATCCAACGCTATCATTTTTGTTGCTGGCAAGCAGTGTGAAAATTCCGAGTACACGTGCCACTGGAGAGAGATTATGGGATAACCGATTGGAAGAATTCCATATTTACAGTATGGCTGTTGCAGAAATAACTGTAAAGATTATGCAGTGGCTTGCGTTGTGACAAGTGGCTGTCAGCCAGTCAGGCTGTGGGGAGCTGCACGCTGAACCGATCTGTGGTGATCCTCAGCTTGGGTTTCCCTGTCAAACATGGACCCCTTCTTGACTAGGGTGCAGGTGGCATTACAGTTATGCTTCTATAACTGCAGAATGTTTTGGTGCTTTCTTGGTTAAGAGTACTTACTCACCAGTCATGTTTCAGTGCAACTGCTTCTGCCTGCAGAGCTCTCCTCAGCAAAATTAACAGAAGCTGGGGATTTTTACCTGGTGTACTGTGCAACATGGTGAGGGTGAAGAAGGCAAGGCCACGAAACCAAGCGATTCTGTTACGAATTTCGGAGGCTTTGGACTTTGTTTTGTACAGAATGCTGTAAGAGAAGTATATAGCGTGACTGAAACATGATCTAAAAGTGGAAAATGTGCTCAGACACTTCCTACTTGCTGGGGATGTGTATAGCTTCTTACAGAGTCAGTTACCTATCCCTTTGATATAATTTTCGGTATTTTCACAAAATAAGGAAGTATTGGAAATTTGAGGTCTGTTTAAACAACAGACTGCATGGCTGGACTGAGTGCAAGAACAAATCTGAAGTGCACTAGTGTTCCAGTTATTTTTTTTTTTTTGTTGGGGAGTGTGAATAATCCTTGAGGATAGAATTTGCTCTGTGAGATTCTATCAGGCGTGATGTAGAGTTGCTGTCTAAAATCCGTCCTGTGTCTGAAGTGTGAGAGGCTGCTTTGGCCAGCTATTGAAGCGCGGGGTTATTGTGGTTCAATGTCTTATCTTGTGTCTTGGTGCTCTGCCCCTGCCTCTTTCAGATAAGAGATCTGTTTTAAGTAATCTGCTTTGAGAATTGAATTCAAATTGAGAGAGCTTCCCGCATTCTGAAGAGCATTTAAATGCCAACGGTGTGTGGAGGATCAGATGGCAGCGGTGTAGCAAAGATGGGGAGAGTGGTGTGGAAAGAAAAAAAA
>VXAV01010068.1:0-22281 GCA_013399715.1 Alectura lathami | reverse complement strand
AAAAAAAAAAAAAAAAAAAAAAAAAGACTTCAGATTTACTTCAGATTTATTCTGTCCAAATGCTTGTACAATCCTGGCTGTTGTTTACTTCTGCAGTCTGTGGATGGCTAAGGGTTTCATGTGTTGTTGTTCTTTATTTTTGTAGGTACCACAAGAGCCAGGCCATTTACCTGGAGTCCAAAGAGAACACTAAGATCAGCTGTGTGATCAGCTCTGTGGGCGCCAACGAGGTAGGGGGCTGCTCAGCTCCACAGGAGCAGGAAGATGGTGGCTTGGTTCAGGCAGGTGGACAGCTGCTTCCTGGGGACTAAGGGAGAATGCTGCTTTCAGAGAAGATGCAATTTTGATGTGTAAAGAAGCTACATATGAGATGAAACTGAACTGAGATCTCTTCTTGAGATCTGGCATGGGAAGAGGCTTCCTGTGTCTGTGAAGGATGATCCTACATTCTGCAAGTACTAGTTGGGCAGGCAGGAAAAATGGGGAGAGCTGTGATGGTGCATCTCCTCGAGGCTACATTGATAAGTTTCATGTCCATTATTAACAGAACATACAGCTCCTATCAATGCAAAATAAAAATAAATCCTGTTGGGGAGCCAGGAGAAGATAAGTAAGAGCTTTAGTTCCTGTAAGGGCAGAATGTTCCTCCTGCTAACCTGAGTACGTATGTTGTAAGGTAAGCTGGCATCGTTCATCACCTGCATGGCAGATAGGGGGGTGAGGCATTTGTCAGAGGCATTTTCCTGTTGGCTAATGATTAAGACTTAGAGAAGCAGGAGAGGAGAGAGCTGTGTGCTGAAGATTGACGTGAATCTCGTTGCAAAATAAGCTGGCTGTGTGAGCAGCCTGTTGGCTGGGCAGAGGGAGCGGGTTGTTTCTTGAGTGCAGGTTCCAAGCACTCTGAGGAAAGAAGCAGCAGACGTGACTGTGCT
Organism: Alectura lathami; assembly: GCA_013399715.1. Classification (NCBI taxonomy): domain Eukaryota; kingdom Metazoa; phylum Chordata; class Aves; order Galliformes; family Megapodiidae; genus Alectura; species Alectura lathami. The sequence goes on along the minus strand of VXAV01010068.1, from coordinate 21,349 downwards.
TCTCTCCCATCAGGCATTAAAGGAGCTTTAATTTGTTTTGGCATCTAAGGGAGAATACTTCATTTTTTCAACAAAACGAGTTGCAAGTGGTATCTGCATTGTACCACAACTGTTCTCCTTGCTGTAGCAGTTGTGCTCAGTGGTTGGTGGTTCAGATGAAGTAGCAGCAGCGTTGCTGAACAGTGAAAATGTGGCAATAGAGATGATAATCAGAGAAGGTAGATTTTAATATCTCCGGGGAAATAACTGAAGTACAAATGCAGGCAAATATTAAATTCATTTCATATTGAGGACTTCTTCTAGTAAGGTCAGATTATAATTAAAATAATAGTTAAATCAATCTACTATGCCAAGCCTGTAGCTAATGATATCTGAATAAATAATTTTGCGTAAATTGTACTCTGACACTGACCTTACAGCCCTTTGCAGTGGGAAATACTGGGCTGAAATCTGTCCTAAAATACTCTAGGACTAAGAGCTGGAAAGCTCGTGTTTTCCCTGCATATGTTTAAAGCATTAAAATAATAAAATGCAGTGGAGTTTTGTTCAGATTTGATTTTTGAAGTACAGGTATTTGGGTCAAAACTTCTTGAAAGTAAGTTTCTTTTTTTTTTTAAATTGACTGCTTTCATGGAAGCAATTTGCCCTTTGAAACATACTATATGTCTGCAAGCCATATGAATTCTTCCATGCAGGTATTTTGAAAAGAGGCCCTTATCTTCAGATACAAGTTGTTAATACATTGTGAGAAATACTTCACTGAACAAAATTTGAGTAAGCTTTTCATTTGACAAATAGTTCCTTGTCTGAGCAAATCCCACGATAGATTATTTTTATGATCTGTGGACCTAGAGAGACTTATTCTTGATTAGGTAAAGCTTAATGCCAGAGCTCTGGTGAGAGCTGTTGCAGAAGGAAACTTTGCTTTCCTGATGATGCTTGGGAAGAGTAATTACTTTTGATGACTGTTTTGAGCAGAAAGTTAGTGATAGGCATTTGCAACCTGAGTAGAAAGCTAATGTGGGGAGGGAGGAGGAATTGAGCCAGATGTGTGTGCCCTGAGTGACAGCGATGTTCGGATCTGGCAGTAGGAATGGGTTACTTGGCTGCACATTACCTACCAAGGGANTTTTTTTTTTTTTTTTTTTTTTTTTTTTTTTTTTAACCCAGTGTTGCCCCTGCCCATCTCTTTCTCTCTCTCCCCTGCAGATCTGGGTGAGGAAAACCAGTGACAGCACCAAGATGAGAATCTATCTGGGACAGCTACAGCGAGGTGTCTTTGTGATTCGCCGACGATCAGCTGCATGACTGTATGCTCTTCCTTGGTCTTTTTTTTTCTTTTTTCTTTTTTTTTTTTTTTGTAATTAAAACCAATAGACAAACCTCTAATGGGGAATGGCAGTCTGTTCACTCTCATCTTAGAAGCAGAAAACACTGTCATAACCTCTTATGAGAAAGTTTGTGGCTGGCCACATTACCCCCAGTAGTCCTAAAATCTTGGTGATACACAAACACTGCCCTGGACTGTTTCTGGACTTTGCATCAGGCTTCTGTATGCTTTCTTTATATTTTGAGTGACTATTTAAGAAGACCTTGCATCGTATTTTTTTCCATCATGATTTCATGGTGCATAGATTGGACTTCTGTGTTGAAAACAGCACCACGTCTGTGTTGTGAATCAGAGCAGTGGAAGAAACTTTGCTTGTCGGGACCTGAGGTTGTTTCTTCTCCTTTGTTTTGTTTTCCTGCAAGGCTCAGGATGTCGGGCAAAAGGAGATTAATCCTGCCAGCTTTCAGCTGCAGCTAAGATGTGCATCTGTAATATCTGGTGTACAGCATCAGCTTTATTGGGTGAACTTTTCAAAGTCTTGTGTGCTGAGGCTTTTTTGTGGAAGTCTGATTAGTTTTGCAATTGCTGAAAATCCAGTTGATTTCAATGTAGCTAATCTGAAGCTTCCATTTCTCTTCATATTAAAAAACCCTTCAATGAACAAGTGAAGAGTGTGGCTGTACTGCTAGCAGATGCCTGAAGTAGGCAGATGACTCTAAACCAAAGGGTAGATTAACTAGACTCTGCACATGCCAAGACTGTATAAATTAGGTGAGCATTGCCACTTGTGCATCCAGATGAATGAAGGGTAAATACCAATTTATTTACCGATGCCTTGAGAGTAATGGGCCATGCTGAAATGATGCTGGCAGAAGACACTGGATCTGTTGTGTCCTCCAAAGAAGTCTGGCACAGAGTGGAAAGCAGCACTGACGTGATCCTAATGTACATCTGAACCATTCATTCCCTGACGCATCGTACACAGGCTTCCCTTTGAAGGGTGTTTTAATTGCTGGAGATAATGCTGGATTTCTGCACTTAGCTCCAAAACCACAAGAGTCACAATGTTCGAGTGATGATATTCACGTATTCCTTCCCAAGGTGTTTAAAGATCAGACTCTGGCATTCCTCAGTCCCAGCCTTGCTGCAGGCTGAACCCACCAGTACGTGTGACTGCCTTGGCGCAAACTGCACAGCCCGCTGGCATCACTGCCAGATCTTTGCCTTCTGTGCAAATCAACTTTGTGCTCCTTTTGATTACTGCTCAAAAAGTTGTAATTTCAGCTTTTCTCTGTCTGTTACTTTGTGAAGCGTCTTTTGCTTTTGCTTTTCAGCTGCCTGGTTCAGCATCAGTCTAGCCTTTTTCATATCTGGATAAACAGAGTATTTTAAATGCTGCTTCCATCTCCTTTACTCGCTGCACTTGGGCGGCAGTCGCGTCCGAGTAACCGATGTGCGTGTGTGGGGCTGGGGTCGAGCGCTGTGGCTGAGCTGGTGAGGTGCCTTTATGGCTGAAGCACCTCGCATCTGTGTCTCTTGTGTTCAGAGTACCACAGCACACAGTGTCATGGTGGGGAAGGGTGGGTGTGGCTGTTTCCCGCCCCTTAAAAGCATGCCATCTCTGCTGCAGGGCTGTCCAGGTGGAAAGCAGCAGGCTGGGTCTTGTCAGGTTAACGGCAGACTGAATGTAACTTCACGTTCTGTGTGCGCGTGACGGCTTTTTGTAAGGTGGTGATGTGCCAAACAGGATTTGTCACTGAGCCTTAAAGTGGTCATCATGGTTCCTACAGTAAAAAGCACTAAGTAAATAGCAGGGTTTTTTTCCTGCCTTTATCATTTTATGAACGCACATCTTTGGGGAAATAGCTGAAAACTTCAGTGCGGTTTTAGGAGGATATCTTGCCAGCCTGCTAACAGCAGGTGATCTCTCTACTGCTGTAGTTTTACCTGTTCTGGGGCAACTTTAAAGGTATTTGTAGAAGCACGGAAATGCAGCAGTTTTCTTAGAGCCAGTGTGATACAGGTGCACACCGTTTTAGCTCAATTATATAGCTTCAACAGTGCCACTCAATCTGGCTCAGCCTCAGCTTGCCATCCTTGTCCCTGGATTGGCCTTTGAAACTTAAATTTCTGCTTTTGACAGCCCAGAGCATGGGCCTGTAGCCCTCTTTTTGCTCATATTAAACTACTACATTGCAGGTACTTAGTTTTAAGGCTGCTTCATGCTTAGTTTCTAATTTTAATGCAAGTCTTTCTTATAGCTGATCAGTGTATAGATATCAGCTGTAAAAACAAGGATTTCCTGCCCCTGGTTGGAAAAAGACGAGTTACCCAAGGAGATGAATAAGGTCTTGCCTAACTTCTAAGAGAAAATTGGTTTTTGTCTGCTATTTGCCTAACATCAGTCTTTTGAAGGACTCAGACCCTCAGGGAACAGAAGTGGCTTTGCAGGTATGAAAATATTTAATCCTTGTCATCAACAGCGTTTAAAGTAAATTTAAGAAATGTTTATAACTGCTGGTTATGGTAATTTTTAAAGAAAGGTGCACCTTCTGCCACTGCCAGACTTACTGAGGGCTGGATTGTCGTTGGCTGTGTTAAGCACTGTTCTCATTACACTGAGAAATGGACTGTGTATCTGCAGGGCAGGGGGATAAGACTATTTGGCACTTGATCTGCCTTCAGATACTCAGACATGCAGGAAGCCAGATCAGTGAGCCAGTGTCCAGTGGCTTTTTGACATCATGCTCACTGAAAAGTTTCAGAGGCGTCTTTTGCCTAGTGTGAATGCTGATAAAAGAAATTCTTATTCAGCTCATGCACTTTGTCTGTGAAGATGCGAAGATAGCAACAGAAGGTCTGATTGTTTGCAATTTTTCTTGTGTTACTGAGCCACTTCAAAAATGAAACCTAAAAGAGCAAGAAGTTGTTGTGACCTTTGTGAATAACTGTGATTCTTCCTCTTTCAGGAAAAGATAGTTTAAAACACCTCATGGATTGTTATTCCGCAGAAGCAAATAGCAACCACAAAGTGATTAAGAAAATCTGAATGGATGTTCAAGGTTTGCCGTTCCTAGTTCTAGTTTGCCCATTTCAAAGACTCATTATTTAATATACTTTTTGGTATTTAGAGAGCAAGAGCAGGTGTCCTGTATGAATTTCATGAAGGTCTGTTGTCACTGAAGCTTACACTTCTGCAGTTGAAGAATTCCACTGCTTCAGTGTTCTGCTGAGTTTGGGAAGCGTCTTTAACTTTTAACATCATTTTAAACTTCTGAAATGTTGAATCGCTGTGTAATACATTAACTGTTTCATTACAGTGGAGCCAGTGCTGGTATCTGGATTTCTCTTCTTTGTGCAGGTGTACTTTTCCCTAAAGCATTCGTGATTTCAGTTTAGTTAATAAATGTGTGTAGAACACTTTGGTTTATATTTTTTCATGGAGAACTTTAAAAACAAACAAAAAAAAACCAAACACTTCGGTTTTCCTCTTCCAATCAGATGTTAAGAAACAGGTGGAGGGGGAGAGTGACTCGCTGAAATCTGGAATCTTGCGCTCTGGCACCAAAATTTCTCCAACATTTAAGTGACAAAATATGTAAATGCAACATACCTTCAGTAGTGTATGTCAAAGCAGGAGAGGTGTCTACACTCCCATCCTGTAAAGGAGGTTCTGAACAGCCACGCTGAAACCTTTGGATCCGGGAAGGCGAGGCTTTGAGCCAAGCCAACCATTTTTAGGCCTTCAGAAACAGCTACTGATTTATTTGATCTTGAATTTGCCCCCTGTGCAAACCTTCAGTTGCCCACTATGCCTGAGGTAGCTTTGTCATTTTTCAATTAATTATATTTTCCATCCATGTATTCTGTCCCAAATCCTGAGAGGAAAAACTAGCAGAACAGAAGGTGATGAGGCATACATTTTTCATTTCACTTTATTAATGCTCCTTATTTTTATTGAGTTAGATTTTTTTTTTTTTTTTGCAGTGATTACCTTCAGATCTCTCTTGCTTATTTGACTATACCAGATAATGAAAGCTCAGGATCTGTAATTAAAATGACTACAAATGCAAATCAATGTTAAAAATGGTGTCTTAAGGTTTCTGTTTACTTATTAAGTCCTGTTTGGAACTGGTAACAGAAATGAGTCAAAGTGAACAGATTTATTGCACTGCCTGACTGTGGGTTTGTGGAGTGGTTGGATCAGGAGGCGTGGATGCAGCTCCATTTCTGCTCGCATCATGAAATAAGGTAGGTGGAGTTTCTTGTCTGGTTTGGTTTCTTTCAGGAAAGTAGTGGATATATGGTGATACACAAAGAGCTGATTTCTGTTGTAACAAATGCTTGGAGGTAGCTTCTGATGGTGTCAAGTTCCTGATATACTGAAGGATTGCTTGTTATGGGGAGGAAATATCTTCTTGCCCGTGAACAGGATATTAGTGGCTGCGTAGTGATCATGCGAATATTTTTCCTAATGCAATTAGGAAGCAGTGTTCCAAACCCCATACATCATGAGGCATCAGGTAATGTAGAAGGCTGAATACTAATGATAGTAAATCAGTTATATGTAGTTGCACAAAATTAGTATGGACACAGGAGGCAAACAGTGCATTGGAAGGGATTTCTGTGGTGGTGTCAGAGCTGCTCTGGTGCCGTGAATGAGCCTCTTACGTGGTTCTGGGGGAGGGCTCAGTCTCCAGCATGACCTTGCTGTCCCTCTTTGCTTACTGTTGTTCTGTGGCTTGGCTGGCAGCAGGGGCACTGCTGGAAGCCTGCTGTGAGCACCTGCACCGAGGGGTCTCCCTTCCCAAGGGGAAGGCAGAGGGCTGCAGCCCTGCCATGCCCCTGCACGCTGGCGGTGGGCGTCGGGAGGTGGAGGCTCAGCAGGACCGTGACAGCACAGAGGCAAGCAGTCGCAACGCTGGTTGCATTAGTGAGGAGGATTTCCATTGCTTAATCAACGGAGTTGATGAGGGCTGAGGTTCTGCTTTCTCCCCCAGCTCTCAGCCTGGCTCGTTCAGGGAAACCCGCACGTTTCATCTCCTCACCCCACGGACTTTGCTCACAGTGCTGCCATCCACTCTCATTTCCAATTTCACACCGACATGCTCTTGACGTATTTATAAACGAGCTCCTATGTCAATCCACTAACAAGCAACCAAATACATTCCAGTGAAGTGTTTTTCTACTCTGTCTCCTGTTGCTGTGGCAATCTTGATTGCTGCTGAGCAGAAGGGGTGGCAGAAGCCAGCGTCGGTGCCGAGCATCGTGCTTCCCGCATGGCCGGCACCGTGAAGAGCATCCAGTGCCTGCTGCTGTCTCTCTTGGCAGCGATTCTACCCACATAATATTTTTGATAGGCAAATCTGAAAGGCTCCTACAGAAAGGAGCAAACGAGAACATATGTGATCACTGAGCTGGGGAAGCTGAGGCACAGGAGCGCAGCGATCCGCTGAGGACGAGCTGTCAGTGGCTCAGCCAGCAGTCCCCTTCTCCTTCCTTAGCTTAGCTTTACCCTGGCTGTTGGGGCAACTTAATCTTCCTTGGGGTTTTGCTGTAGGATTTTGAACATGTTGGATCTTCCTCTGCACCTCTCAGCATGTAATCTCCAGTGGTACCCACTGTTCTCGGTCCAGCTGAACGGGCTGAAGCTCAGTCTGGAACAGGTGACCAGATGCTGTGTGTCAGTTACTGCCAATCAGCTGGCCTTTGGTAGCTGGCAGTAAGAAGCTGGTTGCCTATTCTTAATAAAATGGCATAAACCATGAGAGCATTTTTCCTTTGCAGTAGGTGGGGGATGTAGGGATGGTCTGTTTGTGTGATCAGCTGACAGGTGGTAACTCACAGGGGATAATTAATTGTTTGCTAGTGCAGGGTGGTGAGTAGGTAACAACAGTATCAGTGAAGATGCTAGTGGAAAAGGAGGGCTTGTGGTCAGGTCCTCTCTGAGCTGTGCCACATGAGTCCCCTGCAAGGTGACACTGCCAGGAGGATCCTCCCCCTCCAAGCTCAAGCTAATGAGCTAGAGACAATTAATCCATCTTGTTGAGGACCAGCAGCTTTCCGCCTCCTGCCTGTGGCTTGCCACGGCATCATGGAGCTAAAGGAGAAGAAAAGCTGCCTGATGTCTGTGGGCTTTGGTTTGCTGTGGAGGTTTTCCGCCTCCAGCTTGGGGAGAGAGGGAATGTATTAGAAAATCAGGCACTTTTCAAGTCTGGTGTGTCAAGAGTGTTGGAGTGAGGAGCAGGTCCCTTGACTGACTTTCCTCCTTCAGAGAGTGTGAGCTGCTGTGAGTGAGCAGCGGCAGAATGACGTGACTTTGGTGGCCTGTGTCACCGAGGTGGCAGGCATGCTGCCTGGATCCGCCCTACCTGCAAGGCTGTCTGCGATTTTAGGAGGAGACATGGAAACGATGTTGTTTGCAGGCAGCTCTTAATCTTGCTGCTGCAACATACCTCAGGCTCTGGGAGTAAGGGTGGAGGGAAGGCAACCTCTGTGTCTTCTTGTAATGCTTTTCTCTCCATACGTTCTCAAAATCCTTGTTTCCAAAGCCAGCTGTCTCGGCAGTGAGGGTTAAGCACGAGTGTGGTGCTGGCAGGATAAGGAGGATGATCATTGAGCTTGGAAACCCCTCCCTTCCTCTAGGTTTTGAGGACTCTGTGCAATTTACAGGGGGTGGGGGGAAGATGTCTGTACTGAAGATTTGTCAGACTTGTTCCTGGCAGATGAGTTGTTCGATCGAGTGGCTTGACATGTAATTCCATGCAGTGTATAGATGTTTGTCTGATGTTTACTCAGAGGAAGAGATTTCCTCCCCATTCTAAAAATTAAACTTTGTGTAATGGTGCATTTGCTCAGGGAGAATGAATGTGAAGATGCTGTCAAAATGTCAGGTTTGTCTGGAACCAGGGTCCTGCAGGAGACGACTGACATTGGTGCGTTCAAAGACGTTTCGTTTAGAAGTACTGAAGTCCTCAGCCTCCTGGGAGCCACGTTAATTGAAGTAAGATGCAAAGCCCAGAAAGGAGGTGCTGTTCACACCTGGAAAGGCAGAAGTGCTTGCAGAGAGAAGGTCAGAATAGGTTATTTCGACTCTAAATGACATCAGAAGGATGTGAAGAACTGTTCTGAAATAACGTTTTTCCACTTGAATAATTTTAGGAAAGTCTGGTTGCATATGGTAAGACTAGGTTTCCCCTTGAGAACTTCGTTTTAGTATTGAAATAATTTGCCAGATAATGCTGTCTCTCTTCTGAAGACTTGGAAGCTTTTATAACAGTGGAATAATTATTCTGTATATGAGGATGCTGAAGCAGGAGGACGGTGGTTGTTGCAGCCCACATTCAGAACTGCTGGCAGGAGCTTGCTATTTGCCTCAACTTTCAAACAAGCAAATAAAACCGCATCTGTTAAGCGTCCTTCCTTCACAAAACTCACTTGCTTCATAAACACTAACGCTGACTTGTGTAACAGCTGGCTGGAGGGGTGAGTCAATATTGCTCACCTTGAGGTTTGGCCTTGTAAATACAGATTGCCTGCTGGAGACCTGTTGTTTGTGTCAAGGGTCAGCATAAACAGTGTTTGGAGTTTGCTTTTTTGGAGGGAACTTTCTGTTGCAGGGATTTGTTTTGGCCCTCGACCCCATCTCTTCTGCCATAAGCTTAATGAGATCCGTTGTCATTCTCCAGGGAAGCTTTCAGACTCACCACTGTGGTTTTGAATTGCCTTTAAGTAAAAGGTGTTCTGTTTCTGAAGTGCCCTGCGCAAGGGCTCTAGAGCGCTCTGTGTGCAATCCAAACAGCCAGCAGACAAAGCCATTAAATGTGAAGTGCCCAAGCATGATTACATGGCAGAAAGCTGCAGAGAAGTGTTTGCAATCGAGTCCCAGAGGAACAGGCTTTGTCTGAAAAACCACCATCAGCAGGTGGTAGCTGTTGGAAAAAGTCAAGGTGGGTCTTGCTGATTGGTCAGGGTGGGTGGCTTGTTGCTTGCTACAGTGTCGAGGGAGAGGTAGGAAAAGCAGAAAAGAGAAGATGAGAGCTGGGAGGAGGAAGTTTTAAGCAGGCTTCTGCCTTTTTCTCTTCTGCTAAGGCATTGTCTCCCTTGTATCTAAGCCACTTGAATTTGCGGCTTGCAAGACTGGTGGCCTTAGTGTGGTACATCCTGCAAGCAGATGTATGGCCTCGATCTCTGATGATCCTTGGTTAGATTTACAGAGTGAACCCCCAGTAAAGAAGGGAAGCTTGTGGGGCAGGTGGAGGGAGGCATCCGCTTCAGCAGAGGACATCAGCCTCTCCAGCAAGCCATTCAGCCCTGCGTGGGAGGGCAGCGTGCGGTGTGTGGTGTTTTGTGGAGCTGGTCCCAAGGGGAGGGATGATGTGGGCATGGGATGGGAGGTGTGATGCCCCTCTGAGAGCAGGGCTTGGGAAGGGAGAGCATTTCCTTGGGGGAGGAGGGGAAGAAGGAGAAACCTGCTCAAGGAGCAGAGGGGCTGCAGAGCTGATGGGGATGTTCTGAAGCAGCTCTGGAAACTTGGATACCCTGTGCCTCCGAACAAACTTTTATCTGTGTCCTGAAAGCCCATCCTCATGTCCTGTCATGTCAGCAGGTGACACAGTGGCTTCAAATGGCAGCTCTGTGTATCTCATGCAACTGCTGTGCTACCTCTGAGCTCCTCCAGCTTGGCATCTCTTCAATCCTGAACATGTGACTTTTTCCCTCTTGGCGCCAGCTAGTGCAGCTGCTTCCAGGGTGGGGAGCCCTGCCTGCATGCTCCACTGAGCGAGGAGAGCGCTTGGAGGTGGATGTGCAGTTCCCTGCTGTGGCTCAGAAGGCTATATCTGTATTTTTAGGGTGTTTTTTCCCCCCTCTTATTTGAAATGGGAAGAGAAGATTATGGCACTTGATGATTTAATCAAGATAATCTCCAGATAAAACATGCTTCAGCTATACTACTGGGAGTTGCTCATTTATGCTGGCGTGCTTCTCCAAAGGTAAATTAAGTCATTAGTTTTAAGACTGGATTGGGTACGTGCATCTCAAAAAGGCAGTTCAGTAGTTTTAAAAGCTTCTTGGCTTGGCATTTCTTGGGAGTCAAACTCTTTCAACACAAGCGTCATAAGAAATGAAATAGAGTTGCTGTGCTTAAACGTGCAGCCACTAACCCAGTGTTAAGTGCCCTCAGTGCTGACACAGGACCTGCTGAATGCATTGTGCCTCCTGCCCTGCCTCCTGTGTTGTTCTGCCAGCTCCTTAGCTCAGTGAGATTTTGCCTTTGGGCTGGGGGACCAGCGATTGCTCCTTTGATCCAGCCTATATCCTGAGCAGCCTTTCTCCACTGCAGGACTGAGCTGTGGTGTGTGTTGAAGGAGACCTGGCCAGATTGCTGGAGCACGGGGAAATCCAGGGTGAGGCATTGACCTGTGCTTGACACTGCACCTGAGCAGAGCTGTGCTGTCTGTGTAGCCCAGATCCTGGCTGATCACCTCGTCTGTTACCACCCAGGGTAAGGAGGATTGCTTTTAGAAGACTTTTTTAGGAAGCAATTTCTGGGCTGTTAAGAATGTGATAATGAGGTGCTGTGTACATCCATTTTTGAGCACTTTGCTCTCCCAGCCCCAGTTTAGCCCGTACTTTAATGCTCTCCATCCCAGGAGGATGCTGTGATTGCACTGCCCCTGTTTTTACATCTATTGTTGAAAGTGTTATGTGCACAGAAGGAGGGAGCAAGGAGTGTTGGTGCTTCCAGGAAAGCTGATACACAGTTGAATGTGAAACTGCTTGGCTAAGTCAGGCTGTGGGGGCTCTCACTTCTCTGCCCAGTAGTAGAAGGGTCAGTAGAAGTAGGATGAGGATCTAGCAGAGAGGTTACATCTGGGTTCCTTGAATGGTGCAGAGCAGCATGGGGTTCAGAGGTGGACTTTGGTGTGGGCTGCCCACAAGCCAGCTGAAGGCATCAGGTTCTGTGCTGAGAACTGCAGTGGTATGAGGTGGTCTCAGGGCTGGCACCTATATGCTATTTCCTCTTTATATAGCATTTTCTTTATATAGCATTCTTTATATAGCACTTTCCTAGTGCTATTTTGTTGGTACCATCCGAGTGCCCAGTGTGTTGCTGTGATTCCTTGCAGCCAGTCTCGTGGAACTGTGAAACCTTCCACTGCTTTGCTTCGTCTCCCTGGGCCATCTGTGGCACCATGTGTCCTGGCTGCATGGGCTTTGTCTGCTGGTGTGAGTGCTGGTGGCCTTGGGGACGCAGCTCTGCTGGCTGTCACACACCCGCCACTCGCACCAGCAGGAGTTTCTGTAGGGCAGAGCTGGCTCGCTGCTGGGGTGTGGGGTTTCTGGCCACTCCTGTGAGTGGGTTAATGCAGCAGTGGGAGTTGGAACAGGGATGAAGCCAGGAGGTTGTGAGCCTTTTGGAGGAGAGGAAGTCAGCACGTGTCCGACGGCAGCTCTCTTTCTTGCGCAGGACTTTCCATTCCACTGCTGTCTGGCAGTGCCTGTGCAAAAGGCAAGTCCTCCTTGCTTTCTGAAATTCATTTTTCCTGTGTGAATACATAAAGGTGTTCTTCTGCTTGGATGTGTAGAGGCAAGTGTGTGGAACATTTTCAGCTGATTTATTGCAAGATGTTAATGCAGGTGTGGTGACACAGCCCATTTAGAAGGGGGCAGCTCCTGGAGGTTTGTAGGCATTTCAAGATTAAAAGCAGCTAAAATGGCCCTTTGCTTCCCTATAGATGGGCCCATTGGTGCATTCAGACTCTTCTTCCCTTGTAGCACCCTCCTGCATCTCCTATAGCAACAGGGTTGTGTTCCCAGCTGGGGTGTAGCATTCTGCAGGCATAGAGACTGGCTGGGAAAAAAAAAAAAAAAAAGGTTGGGCAGGTAGCTGTGTTACTGTGAGAGAAGATGAAAAGATCCCCAACTGGTATTTGTTACTTCTGTATGCAGACATCAAGGATCTGTCACTGAGAGAGCAAAAGGGGGAAAATATTATTTTTGGTTTGATCAGGCTGTTTTCACTCTTACAGCTCCGCAGGCTACAGCCTGACTAGACATGAAGTGTGCTGTCAAATGCTTTGTCTGCTTTACCTTTCCCTTTGTGCAGATTTTTCACAAGGGGAGAAGAGCTTTTTTAATTATAAAGTAAAGGAAGTGTTTGTAGTCTCTCACACGCTGACAAACACAGGGGCAAAGCTGATATGCAAAATGAATTTTGACTTGGTTAATGTCTCTTTCAGGCCGTTGATGTTGCGTCTCTGTGCCAATCACCTGAGGCTTGCCCCAGGGCCAGGGGGAGTCAGGCAAGTCTGTGTTTGGGAGCAGGGTCCTTGCTGCCACGTTGGGGTGACCTGAGAGCTCCAAACTGCTGTCCTTGGCCTGCAATATAGAATAAAGACCCAAAGCAGCCAGGTTTAAAAGCCAGAGCTGGAGAGGGAATCCCTCCCTTTTGGGAAGGCAGCACTCCATGTCAGATCACGCAGGCTGATCCATTTCCCCTTTCTCCATCTATACGGGTTCCTAACAGAGATCAACCCAAGCACACAGGATCATTTATTGAGGTGTTTGTTTGAAGTTGAGTGGACAGGAATCATGTTTCAAAGCCGCAAGAGAAGGAGCTTTTAGCTGTCTTTCTTTTTCCAAAATAGCAACCGCATCACCACACACCATGGGGATGTCAGGGCGAATCTGTTTCACTGACAACAAGATTGTTCTGTCTAGACTGGGAAGCGCTGTTTAACTGACTGAGTCTGCAGAATAATTTAAAGGCAAAATACTTCACAGACATGAAGTTTAAAATAAAGAGCTAGCTTGACACAGATGATGCCTGATGGATAGTTTGTGTGGGGGTGGCATGGCAGCTGGCTTTGAGATGCAACTTGAGGGCAGCAACTGGCAGATGTCATTCAGCTGCCCATGTGCAGCAGCCAGGGACACCCAGTGTGACCTGGTGGCTGCTGAGCTGTCACCTCTCCCAAGCAGCCTTCACTTCTCCCTGCCCTGCTACACCTTCAGTGAGGCCAGGCAGGGTGGTTTGCCCAGGGCTGGTTACTCTGTTCCTCTGAATTGGGCACTGTGGACGTGTGTGCCTAATTCTGCCTTGTGCAAGGTCTGCACTGGGGCCTTGGTCGTGTCTCAGACACCTGTCTCAGACACCTGCTCTGCCAGGCAGATGAAAAATGTTCTCTGGTCCTCACCGCAAGCCCCTTCTTGGTGCCTGCAAGGTTCTCCTACTGCCATACCAGCCCCAAGAGCAGCTCCACTGAGGCAACTGTGTGGATCCAGTGCAGGACTTGTGCACCGTACTTGGATCTGCCTTGATTTGTGTTTCTCAAGGTGGTCCACCCAGCCCTGTCCACCCCTTGGCACTTTGTCCCCAGCGTTCTGCTGGCTCTGAGGCTGCCGTGGCTGCCGCTGAGGGATGCAGAAGCAGAAGGGGCTGTGTGGAGAGGATATGAGCCTTGCATTTGCCATCTGTGTGGAGGGGCTGGCAGCCAGGGCTGAGACACAGAGATGCGGTGGTGAGATTGCAGCCCAGCTGGCATAAGGAATTTACTTTCTTCTGGCAGAAGAAGAAAGATGAAATATTAATAGTGTGGCTCAAAAGGCTGGATTTTTTTTTTTTCCTTCCTTTGAGGAGGGCTTTTACTCAGCAGTGCATCGGTGTTGCTTAGAGAAGCAGCATCCGCTCGGAGCAGGAGAGTTGCCAGTCATCCGGGGGGAGCAGGATGCGGGCGGAAGGAGAGGCATGGCTCTGGGACGGGCTGGTCTCAGCTCAGGGCCCGGGACTCAGGATGAATGCTGACACTTCAGCTCCACCACAGCCTTGCAGGCGTGTGCTTTAGTGTTGGTGGCAGGAAATTAAAACTTTTTTCTTGTCTCTGTCTTCATAGGTCAAGGCCATGCCCCTCAGTCTGCAGTACAAGGATGCTTTCGTGTTGACCACTCTGCTTGGATTAAGGAGTTGCAAGACAGGAGAAGCAGAGGGCTCAGCCAAGATGTCTGTCAGCAATCTTCAGAAAAGTTCTGCTGGGTCCTGACTTGCCTCTTCTAGGATTATGGTGAGTCTAAGTGCATCCAAGAGTCCCTGATGGCTTTTTAAAGTGGAGGTCATACGAGGCTTCTCTCACGGCCAAGCTGCTCCGTTTGCTTCTGCTGATGAGCTTAGGGATGGTCTTGGGGCAGATATGTGCTGTATCCTAAATTCCATAAAATTTGAATCCTCCTATTTTTTTTCCCCAACTAGTCACATGACTTTCTGTGTGTCTTCATGGAGCACTTCAGCCATTGGGTAGGCAGCAGGAATCAGCATCCCAAATGGGTGCATTGGCAGGGGAGCAGAAAAGGAGAGATCGCAGTGAGATACAGGCAGTGAGGAAGAATCAGGGTCTGTGCGTTTGCCAAGTGAGGAGCTGGAAGGAACTGGAGTTCAGGGTGTTCAGAGCTCTTCCTTCTGTTTCTTTGACATCTTTTTTCTGCTGTTGCTGTGTCTTAGCTGGTCTGTGCCAGATTCAGAGGTCACAGGGGAAAAGAGAAGATAGAAGTAGTGGCAAGCAGTCTTGGAGCACTCCTAACTTAAAAACTTTGCAAGCTCTGGCTGTGAATGCTACTTATCTGCTGATCAAGGACGTGCACAAATGAAGCATGCTGTGGGCAAGTCACTTGCTCAGGTTCAAGAAATAGGGTGAGCAGTGAAATGGGGTTTGACACAGACGCCAACTCCAGCCTTGCCTTAATTGTTGGCTCTTGCCTCATCTTTGGCAGAACAGGGTGGGGGCAGACAGCAGAAGGGGGCCCTGATGTCCGCCTTCTGCAGCCTTGCCTTCTGTGTTCACCTGCCTGCCTCCTTGCTGCTGCTGCCTCTTGAAAGACCATGTGATTAATTACACTGCTCACAGCCTCTGAAAATTTATTTAGGGTTTTATGTAGGCTGCTGCTTACACAATGGCAAATCTGCCGTGACTGTGTCCCAAGCAGGTGGCAGCTAATAGGTCAATAAACTGCACTGCACCATTAGAGCTGTCGAGCTAGGCTGCTGCGATGCAGGCAGGTACAAGGGAGAGCTGCCATGCCACGGAGAAGTCAAGACAGATCTGTTTCAGGAGAAATGCGTCTGGCTATGCTGGTTTTCAGGAAATTGGTCACTTCCCTGATAGCATCCACTGCTTTAATGGATCAATTTTTCCCTCTGTAGTTTGTCTGTCTTTAAGCTTTCCTCTCCCTGCCTCCACTGCTGTCCTAAAAGGTAGTCTGATAGGACCTTTTTGTGTCTGAAAGCTTTGAAAAGTATTTTCCTTAAAGGTTTTCATTGCCTTTCCCTTGGGGTGTACAGAAAAGGGAGGCTGGAGAGAGGGTCAGCTGAGGGAAATAAAAAGCTTGAAACAACAAAAAGGCCCCTGAAAGTGCTGCTAAAGTCGAGCAGCAGTCAGCCCAGCTTGAAATAGCTAGCAACCACAGAGCGGATTACAGGATCACCTCTGCCTCTGAGCATCTTGCTTCTCAGTGCTGCTGTCAAAGGACTGGAGATGTGTGCCTTGAAGAGATGAAAACACTTGTACCTGCTTTTCAGAAGGAAAAATAAGGCAGGGCTGTGGCAGAGGCAGGTGCAAACCACACATCTTGCACAGACTCCTGCTTAGAAGTGATCAGGCTCATTTTTGTTCCTGCTAATTCGTGTGCCAGTGAGAATGAGTTTCTGGGGGTGTGGTTGGAAGTTGCCTATTTCATGCCACTGTCCACCAGAAAGGGGAGAGGGAGCTAGCAGGAAGATGTGAATTTAGTTTGCTTCATACATTGCTGTGGGCTTAGGGCTG
Source organism: Alectura lathami (assembly GCA_013399715.1). Classification (NCBI taxonomy): domain Eukaryota; kingdom Metazoa; phylum Chordata; class Aves; order Galliformes; family Megapodiidae; genus Alectura; species Alectura lathami. Next base: position 5,203 of record VXAV01010068.1, on the reverse strand, counting down.
TGCACTGCCCTTGTGTAAGATGGGACTGGGGTCCTCGTGGTGCTACCGCTGCTACGCCTGTTGGGAGGTGTGTTAGGGTGCCTGTGCTGGCTTCGCATGCTTTACACACAGTGCCTCCAGCAGACCACATCCTTGCTGGAAAGGCAGTTCAGATATCCTGGCTCCTCCTGGTTCCTCCCTGTTATTGCCCTATTGTTAGGTTTTAATGTTTCTGCAGAGGTGGTTTGTATAAATTGAAGCATGTTGCATTTGTTCTATAAAATTTTGTAGGCAGCTTATGCTGGCTGTCACCTTCCAGTGTACGGTGAGCAGTTCAGCTTAAGGAATCATCACTGCCAGCATCTGTACTGCCAGTCCTGCCTGATGATTCTGCTTGCTCCAGGATGGCTAAGCCCAGGTGTAAGCCACATCCCTCAGAAAATGAGTGCTGCTGTCTGGAAAAGAGCAGAGCCTGTGCTCAGGAGCCACTTGCCAGGTTCTCAACAGCATGCACTCAGAGCACCCCCATGGAATTAAGAGATCTCAGTGTTGGAGTACATGTGCTTTTACAGTGCTTTGGGGAATGGGATTCAAGTTCTCCCCAGTTTAGGGGGGTAGAAATTCGTTATAATTTTGTGAGCCAAGAGTCCTGTTTTTGTTTGTTCTCTGACCTGAGGCTGGGCCTTCAGGCTGGACATCAAGAACTGCAAGACTCAGCATTGGAACAGTGACTTGATGGACTAGAACTTGACTGAGTGCAAGGTTGCTTTTCTGAGCTGCATACCCTGTAGGCAAGGTCTTCTGGGATTTAGTGCCCTTCATGACCGAGCTGGGTGCACGTTCCTAGCACACGGTGCTCCCTCCCCACCCTGTAAATCATGGGCAGCAGCAGCCTGTGGCCGCAGGGCCACGCTTGGCACGCAGATGGAAAGCAGGACTGGGAGCTTTGGTTAAAATCCTTGTCTGAGGCAGCATGGAGCTGGCTGCCGTGGGAGCTGGGAGCTCGTCTCACCAGGCCAGCTGGCTGCCTGCTGCCTCTGACAAACAGCGTTTCTCTTTCCTCCTGCCAGATTTCTGGTACCAGTTTTTCCCCTCCATTTCCAGCACGGATGCCGCAAGGGGACGCGCTGCGGTTTGCGTGCTCCTGGAGGTGCAGATCACAGCTAGCAGCCTGTGGAGCTGTGACAGTCTGCCCCAGCTCCCTGAGCAGAAGCAGCCTCCTCGAGCCTTGCCTCTGCTGCCTGCACAGGCTGATTTCTATCAGGCATGTCTGGTGGCATTGCTGAGCTATTCAAAATCACCTAGCCTTGCCCATGGCTTCCTTCTGGGAAGGAGCTTGCCTTTTGCTTAAAGCTTCTGATGGGGGGAAGCAAGTGAGATGCTAACAACTTTAATTGCTGCATTAGCTCTTGCTGAAGGACAGAAGCAGCAGGATCTGGCTGCTTCTGTTGGCGAAAGGCCCCCACCTCTGCCACCATCTCCAGACAGAAAGGTTCTGGCAGGGGCCCAGCAGCTCCCAGCTCCTGAAGTGCAGGGACTGGTCTCTGCCCTATTCATGCTCTGTGCCCTCCATGGGGCAGAACAGCTGGGCACAGGCATTGTCCACTGCTGCAGGCAGGGGGAGGGAAGGGCCCTGAGCAGGCAGTGGTGCGAGCAGAAAGCTGCATAACAGCTCCCTTTTGAGGCTGTGAGACTTTGGGAGAGAAAGTGACTTTTATAGAAATAAAGGAGACTTCCTTTTGGGTCAAGTGCTCTGGAAATGAATGGTTTTGAGATGAAAGCCTTTTTACTCAGGTAACACAGATTCACATTGCCTAAAGGGAAGTCTGCCTTGTGCTGGGGTATTTTTCCCTCTGGAGGCATTGTGATTGCTTTTGAAGATGGGTTTTCAGCATTCAAAGGAGAAGAAAGCTGTGAGAAAGAAAGCTTTTAAAAATATCGGGGGTGCCAGTGGTCTGTTTCAATTTGTCAGCATGTCCCTCTTGCTCGTGAAAGCCCTGTTGAGTGCAGGGATTGTTTCTCCTTCTTTCCTTCATGACTTGCTCCTCCCCTCTGGCATCTTGATCAGTCAAGTCTGGATTTCTTTTTTTCTTTCTCAGCTGAACCTTTTTGCATCCAGGGCTGCTCAACAGGCTGGCAGCAGCTGCTGTATGCTGCGTTGGGTGGGGATTGTCCCCTCTTGTGCCTGAGCTGTACCCAGGGCACAAGCAGTCACAGATCAGATGCAGGAGAACTGCTGAGTGAAGCCCTTTCTCAAAGAGATATGAAACAGACTCTTCTGGCCAGTTTGATCTGAGGAATCTCTTGAAGACATGTCATACTCCATGGACTCAGGGTCCCCCAGATTCTCACTTCTCCTTTTGCTAGTGTCTCTGCCCTTACCCTGGAGGGTGAGGTGTCTGCAGGGCTCTCCACTGCTGCTGCTTAGTGTGAAATGTTGTAGAACCCAGGCATTGATTTCTGAGAAGCGGGGGTCTGTTTGCTCCTTGGTCTGTGGCTTTAATGCCTGCAAATAGATCTTTTGCTCCCTAGTGGTTTGCTTTAAGATTTTGAAATTGGCTGTTGTGCTTCAGAGATTTGGGAAGTGAACAGGTTCAGTCAAGCCAATATTGTTTGTGCTTGCTTGCCGGGGGGGAGGGGTTGAACCGGACAGAAGCCCGGGTCATGGCATCCCTCACGTGTCAGGGGAGACCTCTGCCTGTGTCTGGTCGTGGTGTGGGGCTGTCTTGCTCGATGGCCTTTGGAAAGCTGTGGGTCTTCCTGTCCCGAGGGTGAACCTGGCTCAGCACGTCTGTGGTCCCCAGGCACTGGGCCTCATGGGCCTAAGGCTGCAGTTGCAGCATGACCTGTCCACAGAGTCCAGAAAAGCCTGAAGACATTAAAAAGCAAACAAAGAACCCACCGAATTTCCATCTGCGCTTTTTATATTTTCATAGCAGTCACATTGGTTCCCTGTTTTCAGAGCACTGTACTTCTGTTCCTGAGGTGCTTTGTAGATGATGCCAGCCTCGTTGCTGAAATGGAGCTGCTTCTGTGGAGGAATACAGCAGCCTAAGGTAGAAGGGATTACTGCTTCCCGTGGCTGCAGTTCCTGCCTTGACCTCTGCATGCTGCTTCGTCTGGGGATCAGACTACTGGCACTGTTCATCCTCAGCTTTCCTCTTGCTTAAAGGAGGGTGGGTGACATTTCCAAAGATGAGAGATGGAGATGCTCACCTGGGTGGGAGGGGAGGATGTTAGTGTTAGGAGCAGAGTGGAGCAGAGGAGGGGCGCTGAAGTACAGGTGCCTCCTGGCGCTGTGTACAGCAGATCTGCCTGGGGAGAGGCTGAAGGAAGCCTATCAAGGATGTCTCAGCTATTCAAGTGAGAAATCAAATTAAACTTTGCATCAAACAGTAGAGCTGTTCTGTGCTAGAAGTTATGTCAAATTCATTAGAGGTTTCTACACACCAGCCCCCCTAGGAGTTAGTGAAGAGAAAAACCAATGCTTTGTGTTGAGGGCTGTGTTTTCCTGCTTACCTGGATGTGTTAATGATGTGGGTAGAGGAAGAGAGGGTTATCGGTCCAACCCTCAAGATACACGTGTGTGGAGTGGGAAGGAGGACACTGACTCAGCAATAATGCTGTTTGCCTCTGTCAGCAAGCAGGGGTACGCATCCATCTGTCTGCGCTGGGTCAGGAATGGGGACAAAAGCCCCATTGGGCTGGAGGTGTGGAAGATGCCGCTGTTCCCAGTTGCCTGCCTCTTTTGTCTCCCATTAACAGGCTGGGAGATGGAGTCACTTGGGTTCCCTAGGTTGTCTGGGAGTTACCTGGAAGAGATGGAAATGTCACTGTCCTGCAGCAGAATGTGTCCAGACTTGCTTCTCATTGGGCATGAGTCCACACTTGTTCCAGGCAAGGAAAAGCTCTGGACAACATGTTGCTCCTTCCACGGGGACAGATTGTTTGGGGGCTGGATGGAGCGCAGACTTGGCACGGGAGAGTCTGGAGCTGGGGTGGAGTTGCCAGCACAGTGGCAGAGGCGTCTGCTCGGAATGCGTGATCCACAGCATGCTGCGGGACTTCGGCTGCAGAGTAAGTTCCTAAAGTGACACACCAGAGGCTCTGCAAACTCCCAGGTGACAAAGCGTGCTTGTAGCTGCCTCTTATCAGAGTGGTGAGGCATTCTGGAAAGCTGGCAGCCGTTGGGAAGCGAGGAATGCTCAACTTCATCCGCTGCAAATGTTGAATGCCAAAGTCATCTCTGGCTAATGTGCCGAGGCCCAGGCTCCACTAATGCTATCTCTTTTTTTTTTTTTTTTATCATCTCTGATGCATGTTGTGCATTGCCTTAGAAGCACTCAGGTGTGGGTTTGATATTTAAAAGCCATTTACAATACTGCTGCTATGCTGGCAGGAGAAATTAGTCTGACCCTGGGACGTATGAAGCCTAGTTTTGGAGCAGAGCAGCCTGATACAGGCAAGGACGAGTCTCCTCAGTTGTCTTGCCTGCTGCTAGCTCTGTATTAGGGCTCTACAGGCAGCTAAATGTCTTCCTTCCCTCTTTTTCTATTGACTTGTAAGTTTGGTTGTTTTTTTTGTTTTGCTTTGTTTTTTCAAATTTAAGATGATAAACCTCAATTAGGCAACATGTATTAATTTCCATGATGTAACTTGTGTACAGAGTGTTCCCATTCACAGCAGTGAGTGCTGATAATTGCCGTGGTTTGCTTTCCAACCTAGGATTTGAGAGACTTGAGAGCCCATGAACATGGCTGTCAGGCAGGCAATGCTGGCTCCAGGGTGGATTTTGCCACCCAGGAATATGAGGAGCTCAGCTAGGAGCTTGACTGACCTGGGCGCCCTCACTTTTGCGCAAAGCAGTCCTTGCTCTGGGGTGTAGGAACAGGCCAGGGAACAGGAATGTCTGGCTGTGCCTGTTCCCTCTTCTGCATTAACCCAACTGTCCTGCAATGCCTTTTGCTGTCTCTGTTCCTTAGCCCGGTTCATTCACCCCCAGCGTGATCTAGGCACCCTCATCCTGCCCTAGTGTTCTTACACGGCTGAGCAAGCTGCCTGCGTGTGTGCGTCTGGAGGTGGAGCTGCAGAAAATCAATGGGGCCAAAAGAAAATGAGGCACTGCGTGCTTGTCCTTCAAGCTGCCAGCACAGGGGATGGCATTTTTTCAGCATGATATCTCAAGGGTATATATCTTTTTTTTTTTTTTTTTTTTTTTTTTGGC
>VXAV01010066.1:40647-52199 GCA_013399715.1 Alectura lathami | reverse complement strand
CCAGAAAAAAAAAAAAAAAAAAAAAAAACTCTTCTATGCTATCATTTTACATGTAGAACTCACCCAAAAGCTAGAAAGCTAGAATAATGTAATAGTGATGAATAATACATAGCCAAAATGGATTAGTTGTACATAATCTGTTGGGTTATGAATTTCAGCTTTACAGCTCTTCTTTATAATCCTTTCTATTTTGCTGGTTTCATCTGACAAGGTTGAAAATAATCTTGCAGCCCCAAAATGGCATTTCCCTCCCATCCGCTGCTCCTCTGCTCTCAGCAGGTGCCTTGCATTACGAAGCAGGTTTGCTGTGCACGTGAGCACAATTACTCTGTTTCTCAAGAAAATGCAAAAAGCTGACAACTCCGATTCAGCTGAAAGCTGTGCAGGGTGGAAGATACACAGCCAGGTTATTCTCATTTGTTGGATCTTGCATCCAACACACTCCAGTCCAACGCTGCCATGAATGCACAGCTCATGATTTGACCCCAGGATTGACTTTACAAGCCAGAGAATAAAGTATCCTGTTAAAATCATCCTTTTGAGGCCAAAGCACATACTGATGTGATGTCTGGGTATCTGGATTTATGCTATCCCACTGTCAAGAGAGAACAAGTATGGGGAGGAGTCCACAGGCTTTCCTTGGAAAAAGCAGAGGTGAAACAGTGTTTTGAAACACTGCGATGGAAAGTGAAAGCAGTTTTAACTAAAACAAGATGAGGCCGGTGTGAAAATGTAGCTGCAGGAAGCAGACCTTCTTCATAGGAGAGGGAAGCCTCGAGGTGCTCAGGCTGCAGCAGGCCCCATTCCTGTTTTGTGATCAAAAACTCTGATTTTGGCGTAAATATTGAGGGAGAAGGGAGGGTCTGCTTTTTATTTTAAGAGCCCTTAATTTTCTGCCAAAAAACAAAGTTGTAAGAGCCTATTCTGGGGCTAAAACATCCAGTTTTGATAGAACACTTTGGCTAGCTTATTCCCAGCTCCTGTAACAGATCATTCTGGGAGGGCAAAGCTGTTCCTTGCCCAACACGCAGGTGCCAAAGCCTCCCATTGCCACCAGCGCTGCAGCTTCACCCCCTGATGCTGTGTGAGGGACCAGGGTCGTGGCTGAAGGAGCCCAAGGCAAGTGGCTGACACATGCCTTGTTCCCCCTGTGCTTACACCATTCGATGAGCAGTAGATACAGAAGGGGACAGAAGTAGTCTTCTGTCAACAGCAGAGCACCAAATGCACAACACAAGGCTCCTCCCGCCCCAGGAGCCTTGTCAACCTCATAAAACAATTTAGGCACATTACAGCAGTAACAGTGCCTTCGGAGATGAGCAACATCTTGCTACATGTAATATGTCAGAGCAGAAAACAATTACAGCACAGCACATGCCATCACAGCTGGAGGTCGCCTGTGTATCACATGCTAGGGTTATTGCTGAGCTTTCTTACAGTGCACGATCTGATATGTTAAAAAGTGTAACACATTGCCAAAAAAATTGCCACTGCTCTCTGCTGGCCTCTTCCTTGAGGCTGAAAGGAAAAACGCTCTAAGTGCAGAAGTGACCTGATCTCAGGAAAATTCTGTTGCTGATGTTCTCCATCACCTTTGAAAACAGGAGAAGAAATCTGATAATAAGAGGAATGGGATTAATGTAATTCGATGGTAGCGTGACAGCTGGCCCCAGCCCATCTCTCTTTGAAGTCAACAGGAAGATGGCGATTTCATTAAGTCAGTGACAGTTTCGTGAAGTCCTAGTGAAAGGCTAAAATGCGTTGCTTATTTGCCCGTGCTCTAAAAGAAAGGACAGGCCACAGTCCTGTGAGCGATTCGCAGCGTGCCGAAGGGTGTGTTGCTGGAGACAGGTACAGAGGCACTGCATGACTCACGGTGACATGTAACTTCCTTGATGAGGTGCTACTTTGACTTTTTTCACTATTAATTCCCTCAATCAGCATATGGCTCTTACAGGGATATGTAACCTGAATGAGCCATGATCCCGGCGTGGGTGGCTCTGGCAGGGACCTCGCTGCTGGCTGCATCAGGGAGTGCTCAGGGAAGCTCAGTTTATCCAGCACTGAGCAATGCTTTTAAATTCACTAAAGAAAATGTCTAGTGTACTTCACCGCAATTAATACAAGGTTATGACTGTAATTGCATGCATATCCCATCCTATTTGCATCTGGAAGGACAACGTGGGGCAGCAGACCTCGCGTAACTGCACCAAGGCATGCTGCTACCTGAAATCCAATCACTGCAGTCTGAAAGTGGGGCTTCCTTACTTTGTGGAGTCTGCTTTGGTGGTTTCTCCACACAGCTATGAGGAGATCATACCAGGATGATTCACTATTACATCCAAAGGGAGAAGAAATGAAAAGAGCCCTTCCTCAAAAATAACTGTTTCCCATGGTTGATTACGTTCATTTTGACCCTTATATAGTAGTGCTCCAAACCTGCAGTGAGGCAGCAGGAGAGGCAAATAAAGAGATAGGAGGGGACAGAAAAGATGGAAGAAAGAGGAACTCATTTTTTGAGTTTTATCTCCAAAGTGAAGGAAACAGGATTTCAGAAAACATTCCTGAATGATACTGGGAGAAGAGGAAGCACTGAATTGCTTTGACACAAAAGAAGAAATGCTTTCTGAGTCCATCTGCACCTTAGAGTCGAGGATTAAACATGTTTTTAATGCCCTCTTTTTTCCAAACAGTCCATTGAGGTAAGATATTCCACAAGAACGAGCTAAGACCTGAATTTCAGGTAGGATTGTACAGTCTCAAAGTAAAGAAACCAAGAAGTAATGACCAATCTGGGAAGTGCTGTCCCTGCTCGGTTTACCTGCTTTGGGAAGCAGCTGTAATTCTCACCTGGACCTTCCTGGTGCTCTGAGAATTATTGTCTGGAAAATATGTGAAAGAGCATTTAAAGTTCAGTGCTGTGTACAGACGGAAGACAGGCAATGCAGATAAATTGTAAGGAAAATAATGAGTTTTTTTCATAAGTGTTTCTGTCGCTAGGTCTTTGATTTAATTATTTGCCTGATTCCAGACTACTACCCAGAAAACACTTCTGATGCAAACTGTTCACTAAGTAGAAGGAATTGTGCATGATTTTGATGTATTGATTAAACTGCCACCAAATGATTTGAGATGAAGATTGAATACTCTAAAAGTAATAAAATATGTTTGAAGCTGAGACACTCTATGAATTAGAATGGATGGCTTTTTCTGCTACACTGCTATCATTATCAGAACACTAATAACATTTATTTCTTTAAGATTTACAGCTCGGTGGTTGGATTTAGAGCAGCAGCCCAAACTAAAACATTGCCATTTAAAACACAGATCCACACTGCCTTTCGCTGACCATGCTCCCTGAGGCACTGCAGTGGCTGGGCAAGACCTGGTTCTTTCTTAAATCTTGTATTCCCTGCATAGGGCCAGGCAGGGGTGAACGTACCAGTCCTCAAAGCATCTGACAGCTAAAATCCACAGAAAGAGTTACGAGCTGCAGCCATTCCAGACTCAGTTGTTATCTGAAAATATTCTGGGTCTTAATTCTGTGTGCGCTTTCCCTTTCTCTGATGGAGTTTTACCGACAATTTTCCTCCTCTGATTTCGGCAGACCCCAACAACCCCAATTCTGAGCACACTTCGAACTAATTAATTACAGAGCTCCTCTCTTAATATTGTAATCTCTGTTGATAATTTATTAATTGTGTTTAAGCCATCAGACCAAGAAGGTCATACAAAGATAGTGACTATGAAATGGAAAATGAGTTGGTTGGGTAGCTTAATGAATTACAGATGCAAGCTTATATCTTGGAAAAACTGAAGCACATCACATTTTGGGGGACAATAAAGCCTTGAAGTATGTTATAGATTTATGACCATAAGCAAAGCTACAGCACATAAAATATTGTCATTACCTAAATATGCAAATATCCCAAGTATTCAGTATGTGAGAGAAAAGCATATCTCTGGTCTTCTAAGCTATTTCAAAACTAATGAAAATTAACTTTTCTGCATTATGTGATCATGGAGCATGCAAAGAGCAATTCGTACTTCGATAGTACTGCCGTGCAGTTAAGATTTAGGGGTGTTATTTTCCAGCCCTGCTGGCTCTGGCAGGGCTCAGCAGCGCAGGTTGTATGTTTTGCAGTTTGCACATCTAGTCCCACACCAAGCTGGGGGTGCCCCAGCTACCAGATAAAGGAATATATGACAGATAAGTGAAGGTAAAATGCTTCAAGTCTTCGAGCCCAGCTGAAAGCCATGTTGCTTTGCACTGGAGGAAGATGATCAGGCACCAAATTCAGCTTGACCACAGTTGTGTTCTGCTTAGTGAAGTGAGGGGAAAACATCCCCCCCGCCCTGCCATGCACAGATCCCAGCCAACTTGAGGTTAAATGGTTTAATGGAGTGCTGAATCCACATCTCCGACCTCCAGTGTCTGCCATGTGCCCTCCCAGTGACATATTGATTAATAAAGCTTTAAGGACATAGCTTCACTTTATCTAACATCCAACCTAAACATTCTCTGTCTTGCAGGGCTGTAATTTATTTAAATTTCTCGGTGAAGCATTGCACCATAAAAGTCGTAAAGGCTGAAGGCCCATCTGCCAAGGCAGTCGGGTGTGCAGAAGGCAGAGGTCAGCAACATGCCATGGCAGCCACCGATGGCCCACGCCTGGCTTTTGGGGAGCAGTCACAGGTTTCCCACAGCAAAGAGGCTGTGGGAAGGGGGTCTCTGCCACCCACAATCACAATGTGACCTTATTACGTCCCAGCCTTGTGTCAGTATCCTTGCTTAGGGGCGGTGAGCCATTCATTTTGATGCAAACATTCAGGTCAGGTCTTTAATCGCCTTCATGGAAAGGAGGGGCTGGGACAGGCATTGCCCAGGCAGAGTGCGCCTTTCAGCCGGCATCTTTTGTCAAAATTAATAATAGAAAAAAATAAAGAGGGCAGCGCTGTTTTCTGCCGCTGAAACAGCAACAGCATCTACAAAACCGTGCTAAAATTCATGCTGGCATTTGCAGGTGGAAGAAATACCCATGTCCATCACAAGCGCCCTAGCAGCAATAGCTGCCCTCTGCAGCGCTCTGGTTGCTGGAAACCAGCATTTGTCACGCAGCCGCTGGCTGCTCCACTCCTTAGAGGTCCTGAGGCAAAGCTGTCTGGCTTCACAGATGTTAATTATTTGCGTCTACTGTTAATTAGCTGTCTGCGTCTGTCACGGTGGAGCGGTGACAGCCTGGGAGCCGGGCGCAGCCCGCAGGCTTTGTCCCTGTCCCCTCTGCTCCATTCCGACCAGAACATTTCATTTCAGTCACGGTGCCAGAGGCCAGGCCCTGGAGGACCTTTGAAATTAAACACGTATCAAGTACAGTGGGGAGGGGGAGGAGGGGGAGAAGGGGGCAGTTCCAGCTCCTCAAGCATGCAAGTCGAGAGCTTTCGATGTATTTATTCAGCTAGCCACAAATCATGTCCCGGCCGTCCAAGGGAACCTGTCTCTCTGATGGAAATTTCCACACTTGCGTCGGGTTGGTGTTCTGCTCTTTGTTATTGCTTTGCTGCCTTCAAGACATTGTAAATAATTGAATTTTTACAGTAAGAAGGTTTTTTTTTTTTTTGTTGCAGAAAAAGAAATTGATCCCTGATTTGCTAAGCTCAGAAATGTGACGTGCAGGGCAAACTCCCTGCCTGATGTCTGCAGTTACAGGGAAGAAAAAGTTCTTCAGTCACCAAAGACTTGGTAAGTGAAGATACATCACATAATTTTCAATAGAACAGAACACGTTTCCTAGCTGCATTAAAGCAGAAACATATTTCTTTTGTTAGGATGTTAAACAAAAAGGAACAGTTTGGAATTTCAGTTAAACAGTTGTGAAATAGCAAAAAAAAAAAAAAAAAAAAAATCCAGGGAATTGTTAATTCATTTCTTTCCACCTGCAAATTGCCTAAGGACAGGTTGAGCTCTTACCCAAATGTTGCACAGTGATTGTTAAAATGCTACCAAATGATTTTCACAAATGTTTCTTGCTTTGTAATTTCCTGGTGACCGAGTCACTGTGGATATTTGACATTTGAAATTCAAATTTCAAACCCTTCTGAATGGCCGCACAGATTGCAGGAGCAGACCTGCTGGCTGGGCAGAACTCTTCTGTTGCTCTGATGACAGCAGCCACTGCCTCTCGCTCAGCTCATCCCCAGCTGGCTCTGCAGGCAGCCTTCACACCCGCTTCACTTCTCCAGCCAGCCTCTTCTGAGCTTCCTCCCAAGTTGCACGGCCACCTGCCCAGTACCACAACCCAGAGTGACCAGATCTCCTACAGTGTGAACCTGCTGGTCATGCTGACCGTCACCATCACCACAAAAGCTTCTCTTTTCCCCGAGGTTCACCATCTGATTCTTGTCTCTCACATTAGCACATGCGCTCCTCGGGGCAGAGGCTGTGCTCATTCTGTGTGTGTAGCACCAGCTCAGCTGGCTCCTAGGTGCAATGGGAACACAGGCAGTAAATAACAACAGCAGAGCTGAAGTTCCCATCAGAGGGTACTCGTTCCAGTTTGCCAGAAAGTCATTTGCTAGTGCAAACGTTTCAACAAGAAACAAACACAAAGCACACACAAACACACACCGAAAATGCTTAAGGATTCACATCAATATTCATGACAATGGGATTTTTGCATTTCTCAGCCCCCCGCACAGAGAAACAGCGCTGAGAGCAAGAGCATTCACTGCCTGGACCACCAGCAGATGCTGATTGTGTGTGATGGACAAGCGAGATGTGCAGGGCTGAAGAGGGCTGGCACTGCACCCAGCTGCCACCACAGCACCCGCGCTCCTGCTACCTGTTGCACTCTCCAACTTGGTGCACTTTCAGCGTATTTACAGTCGGGCCAGTGCGCTTCAGAGAGGAAAACTCAAATGAGATACGCAAAAGATTATCAAGGACTTAAAATGAGAGTTTTGCATTAAAGCACCAAAGATTTGATCACTAACTGGTACTGTTGCAGAAAAAAACCCTGAGAAGTGCCACTGTGGGTAGCACTGCTCACGGCTCTTCAGCAGGAAATTGGTGTGATGCTGTAGTTCTGTACACTTCTCCGAGTGAGCCTGCTGTAAGATGGCACATGGAGCTCACATCCCCTGGGGACAGATATGCCCAAACCAGGTTCATTGCCAGAAAATCTTAGCACAGCTGAGAAGACAGTCTGGACAGCACAACTGCCTTGGCACTTGTCCTGGCAGGCACTGAGGGTATCTGGCCAGCCTAGCGCCAGTATCAGAAATGCTTTAAATAAGTTAATGGATTGTGCTGGATTGTGCTGATCTCTTAATATTGTTTTTGTGGGCCGTCAGCTGTCAACAAAAAAGGAAAATGTAGGTGAACAATGTATTTGAGGCAGTTTGATTTTGTGGATAGAGCTGTCAACAGCAATGAAAATAAAGCATCTGTCACGGAATTAGAAAATTGTGCCCCAGGAAACAAAATGTTTAAAGACTGTAATAACCATTACAAACTTTCCACTTTGGGCTCAGTGCTTATTCATTTCAGGTGGGAGTGGAGATGAAGGAGGGCAAAAGTAATGAGGAAAGGGTACTGCATGTGTTCATCTTGCATGCTGTGGGAAGTGAATGGCAGAAGAGATGCTCAGTCCTGGAAAGAGTTGAGGACCCCAAGGGTTAAGCCCAGGCAGGTGCAGGTGCAGGTGTGTGACATCTGAAAGCAAAGTGAAAAATCACCTCTTGTGGAATCTGGTAAGTGTCTGGGGCAGCCAATTGAAGCCAAGTGACTCTGCAGCCAATTGAAGCTTTATAAGTCTGTAAGAAATGGAGAGAGAAACCAATGCAAAAAAATACAGTATGGTGAAACTGGCTGTTGTGGCACACAATAATTTTGCTTTCTGGGTTCTGCAGGCACTTGTAGAGCCAGCAGGGATGTGAAATTTGGGGACCTGTGAAGAACGGTTTCCCAGGCATGAAATCTGCTGAATGACCAGCTGGATATGTCCCACTCTCTGTGCTGCCTAAGATGAGGTGACCTTCTTCCTGCGTGGAATTATTTACAGCACCGTTGTGCTATGTAACAGCATTGTTTTTAGACTGCTGGCCCCTATCAGAATGGCCCAGGAGCATCCAAAATAGAAAAACGAGGACCACCTTCCGCCTTCTAGCAAATAAATCGCTGGTCTGTGGTGGGACAGGAAATTAAAAAATTCTCTTGTCATCTTCCAAGTATGATGTGACCTCTGCACCAGAGGAAGAAATCCACCCTGTAAGGTTAAGTCACTACTTATCTGCTTAATGTCTGACTGACATTAAGCAGATTGACTGGGAGATTCAATTTATTTATTTTTAAATAGGAACCCAAACAACTTAATATTCCTTTTTGACTTAATCTGCTGGCAAGCTGGGTATCCAATTCATTGTGTTTACATATTCATTTATTTATTTATGCCTCTTTTAAAATCATGTGACCTGTGGGTTCCTCTGGGAGTGGGAGCTACGTAACTGTGCTGTAGTAGCAATGGATGAAACCCACACAGAGATTATCCTTCATGTATAGCCAGCTGCATTGGCTGCACTGACTTTAACAGCAATTTTTAAGCATAGGCTCTTGTGGATTATCTACTTGCTTCAGTGAATACAAATCAACTTGCAGTTCAGATTAAGATACAACAATTTCCATATCTGGAAAGTATACGGTTATTAATGGATAAAAAGCATTAAAGTGGCATACTGGTTGCGATGTTTAGTCAGCAATTTAAATAAATGGCTGCTTGTGAAGAATACTGGAACTGGGAATCCTTTACAGTTTAAGAAAGTAGAAAATGTAGATCTAAGATGGCATTCATTAAACATGACCCAAACTACTCTAATCTTCTTCCATGAAATTGTCATCTTCTAAGCTAAACATGTTCAGTATACCTAAGAAATAAAGCTGATTTAATACCACTTTGTACACGTGTACCCCTGAAACAAAGGGCAGCGAGTTACTTTTATTCTTTTGATCTAGTTTGGTACAGATAGAGAAGGGTAGAGAGAAACTGTCAAGGACCTGATGACAATTTATTCACTGTGGTGATTACCATCTGGTAATTAAAGGCTTGCTGCTGTGAGATGCTGTATGCCTTCACAGACCAGTTTTTCTACTGATGGTGGCTGGTCTTTTCCAAATGAGCAGGGTGGGATTTTCAGCAGCATGTGCATGAGCCCAGGCCACTTGGGTTTTCATGAGGCAGCTGCTTGTGGATAGCTTCTGGAAGCCCCTTCTTACTGTGGCCTAATGAGAGATTTTGTTTGTTTGTTTACACAGTACAAACAGATGTTAAGGCTGGCTCTCTTCTAGTCATAAAAACCTAATGAACTTGGCTTTCTGTGTTAATCTTCATGGGCTGGAAAACCCCCATCCCTCTGGTTTTAAACTCAATCACAAGAAAAGAAGAAAACCAGGCATACTGGTTTCCAAGCAGTCTAATTATAAAGCCTTCAGTCTCCGTGAGGCAGTTACACTACCCTGAAGTCAGATGTTTAAAAATCATAGCTGGCTTCAGGTTTTTTCCCCTGGCGTGGCCTAGTGTCCCCCTCTGTTTCTCACACATAGAGAGAAGCATCACAGAGTATCATCTAAAACCTTCCTGCCTTTTCTGACCTTTTTAAACCTTCTGGAAGCTGTCGTGCTGTGGAGATGAACATTTGCAGAAAGCACAGACTTTATCCTGACTGTGGAACAATCTTTAAAATGACTGTATGACACTGTCTGCTGTGGATCTGAAAGGGTCTCTGACAGAGACCTGAGGGGTTTGATGGCCCTGATCGGCCTCACCTGGGGCCTCCTCCCGCTCCATTTAAGCTTAGGCAAAGGCCTTCAGCCCCTTTCTGAGCTGGGCTGGGTGAGTGCAGGTCTTGAGCTCAGTTGTATCTATGCCTGGCCATGAACCTCGCTGATCCTGACCTACAGGCTGAGTGCTCTGTCTGACCACAGGTGTGCTTTCACACCATGGACTGTCCTGATGATGTGGACTCCTGGCTGAAGCTGACCATCACCTTTGGGCCTGCTTTGCTCAGGTACTGCAGGGGTAGCAAATGCTTTCTTAACCTATTCCTTAATTCTTATGGAGCATTTTTGCTAACATTACACTGTAGAAGCTAGGTTTTGAGTATGTGGATATTGAGCAGAGTCTGGAGTTGTTATGGAGCTCAGCTTGTGACCAGCAGTAGCTTTGGTGAGCTTTGTACTGATGTATTTTCATTGAGATGTATTTTTTTGTGCAGATTATTTGAATCATAAGGTAAATGTGCTGTTAAAACATGGCTTAGATGATGAGCTTTGCCATAGTCATTCTTATTGTCCTTTCCTGGGAGTGTTTAATGCAAGATTTTAACTTTGCAGAGCTACTTGACCTTCTCCTTTGAATCACAGACATGTCTTGTGATGACATGCTGATAGGCTCTGTCCCCTGATCCAGGGAGAGGCCAAGGCTATCAATGAGTGTAATTGTATAGTTCACTTATTCACTGTGTTTCACGGTACCCATGAAGGGCACTCTGGAGGCTGAAAGCACTAATGGGAGGTCAGCAACTTCATTTTCAGATGGCTCAGAGCCTGGTCTAGGTTGCATTAGTAAGGAAGCACAGCAAATCTTGTGGGCTGAATGTCGCTATTTCTCCTTGACACCAGCATAACAGAATTGGAATGTAGCCTTTGCAGCAATTTCACTTCTTATGATCAAATAAGCAGGACCCAACAATCAGGACCCTGTTTGTCAGAATCATGTCCATTGACCCTCTCCTAGTATTTTTAGCTGGTTAAATGCCTCTAGTGTTAAGCTATTTTCCATCTTAATGTGTCTCCCTAGAGTGGCTGGTCAAAAGGCAAAACAAAACGCCATCACATCAAACCCACATGTAGTCATCAAGATATGCCTGACAGCAGAGTAGCTGTGCTTCTGTTTTGTGGCTGTCAAATGTGCCTGGAGTCAGGAGCAAAGTAGCCTCAAGCTTTCTTTCTGGTACAGCAGGACAGAAGTAAGTATAAATGTTAAGTAGCCCTTTTGCTGATGCATCAGGAAAAAAAAAGTTTGACAGCCTTTGCCTAGTGAGAAAACAAATTCTGGGACAATACAGTAATGGAGATATGAGCACTTTTTTTTTTTTTTTTTGAAATATGGGAGATGTATGGCTTCTTGAATATCTAGGGACTGATGTGAGTCCAGGAACATCTGGGGGTAACCAAGTGAATTGTTTAAAGTTTATCTTCCAAAACTAATATTCAAACTCGTACTGAATGCACAAATCTAATGGTGGAGAATATAAATGTAAAACACTTTTCTGATTGGATGTGAGGGATGCAAAGAAAGATGCTGAGCAGGATCCCTTCCATCATTCATGATGCAACAAGCCTAGCAGTGTGTTTCTTCTGAAAAGATATATGTCCACAGGCCTGTGGAGTGCAGTGTGGTTGGGCTGAATTATTGCAATGAGCTACTCAGGACTTTGTAGCACCTTCAATTCTATGGAAACAATAGATACAGTTAATAATGAAGCAGGACATGAAATGC
>VXAV01010066.1:0-32955 GCA_013399715.1 Alectura lathami | reverse complement strand
TTTTTTTAACAGGCAAAGCAGTTTGTGTGCAATGTAAATATGAAAAGCCACTGGCAAAGCTGCTATTGTTTGCTTGCAGCCGTTTCAAAGCATTAAGCCTTCCTCTTGCCCCCAGTCATGATGCGTCAGTGCTTTCAGCAACTGTTAACCTATGCCATTTAACCACAAAATTGTTATAGAAAGCAGGGATTTTTGTTTTCTTTTGCTTTTTAAAGCAACACAACAAACCACCAAAACGTGGCTCCTTCAGAACTGTAGTGAGTTTTGGAGAACACAGGCTGCGTGCTGAAAACATGCAAGCTGTAATTTCAGTTAGTCCTTTGGTTTGGCTTAGCGTGCTCACAGAGCTATCTTCTGCAAGGCTGGGAAATGATGTGCTGCTGCGATGCCTTCTTTGTTTGAGGACTGAACTCTTTGTAGGTCAGCTGAATTAGAGCAGACAGGAGTTTCAGGTTTTCAGCAGCTGTCAAAACTTCAGTGCCAAGGAAGGGGACTGAAGCACAGAGAGATGCTGAAGAAGAAATGCAGATCAGCAACAGTAATCTTGTTGGTTGTTGGCCAGTTTACCAAACTGTTACAGAGCTGTTGCCCAAAAGTTTACAAGGTTGCCCCAGAAGTTCAGATAGCTGTGACACTGAGCTCCCTCCATTCCTCTGCCTGTGCAGGACTGGTCAACGTGCCTCTAGTTTGCAGCTGGGTTTTTCAAACTCAGTGAGGGCTGGGTGTGCCTGGAGGTGTGGTCTGGGTACTGTGCTGGAAGAATCCTTTCAGCCCCTGCTTTGTAGCTCTTAAGGGTGTGCACATGCTTGGTTCTTGCTGGTATTGACTGGCAGCCATCAGCTTAAATCGTCACAGCCTGGCCATGCTCTGTGTGGCTGTGCCTTCGCAGGGATGTTGGTACCCAAACCCTTTCTAATACGTGCAGAACATGTAGCCAGGTTTTCTAATGCTAATGTTTGAGCTATGCTTAATTGCTTTGAAAGGGAATCCCACAGGCTGGTTGATCTCCCCATATATTAATCACTTTCATACAATGAATCCTTTATTTTTTCAGATCCTAGTGCATGAGAAATGGTTTTAGAAACAAATACGTCTACCTTGTGTTGCACTACAAACAACTCTTTAAAGCAGAAGGAAGGCAAAAATACAAACACTTTTCTGCACATTCTGTAGAGCAGTGGTTATTGTTGCTGTATGAGGTTAAAGTATTTCAGAGAATAATCTTCTCCCCACAAACGTTCCAAGAAAATCCTGAAAAGTCTTACAGAAAATCCAGTGACAAGAGACAAAATCCATGGTGAAATCTTGACCTTCATGAAATTAATTGGAAACTTCAGGCCAGAATTTTGCCTGGAGTTTTACTTAAATATTTCCTTGGAATAATGTATTGGTGTGCTTTAGAGCTGTGGAGTTACACAGTTTTACTGAAATACCAGTTCCCATGTGTTCCAGCTTTATTCATAAATAATCCAATGGATTATTTTTTTTCCCGTTGAAATGCAGCCTAACATGATTAGGAAATCAATTCCTGGCATACTTGGTTTTAAATGGGCATCAGCAAAACAAATTGTGCATCCTTCTTTACCAAGAAGTCCTGGAAGGACTTAAGGGAGAGACATGACAGTATCTCTGTGCAGAAACAGTTTTCTCTTGTTTAGAAACAAGTCTGTAAGTAATAACAATCACTGGACATTTTGGAAAGTGTTTTCATTTGACTCAGCCTGCCCTGGCCCAGGCTATTGCTGTGGTCAGAGTTTGCTGAGTGTTTTCATATGGCAATGCTTGATTTGCTCACGTCTTTGCCAGATTAAGGCTCAGGTAATGGAGGGCTGGGGGATGATAACTTGGTAGAAGGATGTAGGGATGCTTTGAAGCAGGAAGCAAACTCAGGTTGGTAGTGGGGAAGGAGCCTAGAAAGCCAGGAGGAAGAGAGCAGCCTGGCAGGGTCACTGCTCTGGACCTGTCCGGGCACCCTGCCACCCGTAACGTGGCCTCAGGCTGAGATCTGGCATGTTGATGGGTTTATGTGCCATAATGCCTCTGGAGGCATCGCCGTGCTACGTGCATAGGTTACAGGAACGTGGTGGTTCCATCGGTCTCTAGAATCCTGCTTGGCTGTTACGGGAAGCAGATGTACACGTTCGGTAGCTGTTGTGCAAGAAGGCTTGGTTTGATTGAAAACTGTAAAGAAAGCCGTTCCTGAAGGTAAAATGTCTTAAACCTCAGAAGATTAAAGAAGAGGATAAGATTACAGGCCTTGACATGGTCTGTCATGCTGCCTGTCCCTGAAGGCAGTAGTGGTGGAAAACGTGTGTCTGGATCTTGACAAACATCTCCAGAAGTTAGCCCCTAGTGCAAGAGGATAGCTACAGTTGCGTAAAGATTTGGAGGTTTTCTCCTCATTTTCCTTTGTTTGTGAGACAATGATCTCCTTACTCTTTCTGTTTAAGTTTAGACTTATGTTCCTAGTTTAGAAAGTGAACTCATAACCCTGCCAGACTGCAGATTCAGCAGTTCAAGTGTATTTAACTCTGACACTGATTTTCCTCTTGTGCATAATATGAAGGAAATATCTTTATTTGCAGGAATGGTGCCTGAACCCGGTTGAAAGCAAATTAATGTGACTTAAAAATGACCAATGTTTTAATAATACTTTCTCAGTAGTGGCTGCACCACATACGGAGGCTGTGTATGGAGCAGAAAGGCAAAACAGGGCAACTTCAACAGGATGTGCTGCAGTAGAAGTGTTTCTAGCCTTTGCTACATTAGTTGCATAACTTTACAGTAGAAAGAACTGATTTTTAAATGCTTATTCCTTCCTCCAACATCAAAATAGCTTAGCAGAGAGTCGATAGAATCTAACACTTAAGCAATTAAAATACAATTACCATTTATTGGAGTGTGTCTGTTAATGGGATGGAGAAGAGATGCGTACATGTTGTGCAGTTAGCATGCAGGGGCTTCTGGACTCAGACGTTTTTTGATCTTCTAAAACAAATATTTTTTAAGTAATGAACTTTTTACAACTTTTGTTGAAAAGCAGTTGCACCTCCTGATTTAGTAGTCTGTGCTCTTGTGCAGAGGCAAAAGCTTGGAGAAGTGACCTTTCCTAATAATTTCTACAGCACAACCAGATTTTGCTTGCATGGGAGTCAGAAGTAGGAAGCTCCAGAGGTGTCTGTTTGGCAGCCTCGAGGCTGATGCATTATCTGGCACAGAGCGACACTTATGTGCTTATCTGTCAGTATTTCCTAATGCTGACCATGTGAGTCTGCCTCTCTCGGCAGAAGCATAACTCAGTTTCCATGTCGTAGCCTTTGTTGCGCTTACAAGTAAATCGCCATAAGGGTTGGATTTGAGTCTGCTGGACGCAACAGGGGAGTCGCCTAATGACAGCTTTCTGTGAAACAGAAGGTGAATGGAAGTTGAAACCTAAGAAGCAAATGGGTCCCAGTGAACTTGAGACATGCAGGGGACAGTAGCAAGCTCAGCTTGTGCAGCTGCTTTACAGGCAGTAGTGTGAACTGAAGAGGCATGCTAATGTCGGAGCTTCCCAAGTTTGGTGCTTGGAATTGATGGCTCTTGGGGAAGGAGAAGAAAACCACGTGATTTCTCAGTTCTGCCTGATGGTAGACGGGAGAGGAAAGGTGTGAGGTGCATGGGCTGGCATTACTGGTGTGATCCAAGATCCTACTTTTCCCTTGCAAACCTTGCTTGTCTTTGAAATCTGCTTTGTTGCTACTGACTTAGAGAAAGACTCGTGATGTACAGTGCTGTTTGTTGTAGGGATCTTCAGGGATGGGAATTTCTTGATTGTTTGCTCCCAGTCAAAGGGCGAGGTGGGTTCATGGTGGGTTTAGAAGGGGAAGGGTCTCCAGTACAAAAAATAAACTGGGGAGAAATGAAACCAGCGTGATCCTGCTGTGCTATCTGCTATGTAAGATATTTCTTGACTTACTGTTAAATAAACAGTTCTCATAACAAAGGTATTTGGAGAAATCTGTAGTGAAAACTATTCAGCTAAAGTAAGCCCTGTCTTTAGCCCTGTTTGAGTTTACTGAGGGAGCTTGCTGACTTGAGTGAGCTTGGCTGCTGACTTGGTGCCTTCAATTCAACACCGAGGAGCTGATTTCAGTAGCTTTAACCCCGTCATTCTCAGTCTAAACCTGTGTTCCAGCCCTGCACTCCCAGCTTTGTCTCCTGGCGGAAGCGGCGTTCAACAGTGCATTAACATCTCCTCTTTCAGAAGTTACACCCTGCCACGGCGTCATGTGCTTGTTAGGACAAGCTGCACCTCTTTTCTCCTTCCTGTAAGAGAAATCCTTTCTCCAACGCCCCCCCCCCTCTTTTTTTTCCTGCCCCAATCTCTCTCACATTTCTTGGATGTAGTCTGGAGCGTGCAGCAGCCGAGATACTACGGTATGTTTATTCAGAAGCATTTGAGTGGCATCTTTGCTTTCAACTAAAATGTGGTTGCGTGGGATTTCTGTGGCACCAGGAATACAGCTCCCTGTTTGCCTTAGCAGTTGTTGTCTTCAGCTCTGTTTTCTTAGCATGGGGTGTCTGGTTGCGCTTCGCGGTAGACTGTCCGTCTGGCACTTCCTCTGCAAAGTTGTAATTGTTTTTTGGTTTTACATGCTAGTGTTGTCCTGCAGTCCTGTCCTGCTGAAATAAAACGTCGGAAAAAAAGGTCAAGAAAAGCTAGCCATGGGTGGGACTGAGCTGGGAACAGCTGCCAGAGGGAAACAAAGGGAACTTGAGTGAAGTAAACATGACGGTGATAGGCAAGTGTGGAAGTGCTGCAGGGAATCAGCTGACCAGCAGTTTGGCCTCAGGAAGCTTTGCCTGGTGATTCCAGGTAGGTGGAAGCAATCCAACCTGCCCTCCCAGACCATTGCTGTGCTGTGTAGTCCTGCTGAAAGCAGCATGGGACAAGATTTACTGCTCTTACGGCTGCAAAGAAAGATGTTATGCTCTTCCTTTGCTTTGCCACCTGTGCAGAAGCATGAAAACAGGCCTGGGAGATGTGATCTGCCTTCTCAGCTGAGACCTGAACTGTAAAAGCTGAATGGAGACGTGCCAAGGGGCGTGGAGAGCAGTAGTTGCAGACTCAAACCTATGCTTGGAGGCGCCAAAAATTATATTTAATGTTTTCTTCTTTATTTTTAATGTGCTGGTAGCTTTTATAGTTGCAGTCCGGCCTCTTAGATGTTGTTGCAAGCTGCCTGGAGTCCCTGACTGACTGACTACTGCCTAGGTGTCCTGGCCTGTGCTGTAACAGCTGATCTTAAACAAGTGGCATAATGTGCTCAGTGGTGGAGCTGGGCACAGAGGTAACAGGCTACAGCGGGGAGGAAGGCAGGGAACCATCGCGTGCCTGGCTGTGCAGTCTTCCACGCCTCTCCAGCTGTAGTGGGCTTGGCCCTGACACAAGGGATGGAGATACGGGCTTCCTTTTATCCATGTGGGTTTGGAGCCTCGGGCTGCATAATAGCGCTGTGCAGAGCTGTCAGATGGGATGAGCAACGGCAAACAAAGCATCTGCAAAAATGAAGTTGCTAGTTCCTTTCTCACAGGAAATATCTCCCTTGATTCTTGAAATTGGGAGGATGGAGCCACAGGTATTAACTCCACCCTTTTAACACCTTGGTGCCCCTAAAGCAGTGCTGGTGGCAGCATCAGTCATGCTGCTGGGTTCCTCCCAGTGGCCTGTTCTTCCTACTCAGACAGGTCAAGTAGACTGTTTTACAACAAACTTGAACAAGGAGGAAAGTGGAATTTTTTGCCTGTAAGGTTTGTGCAGGGTAGTATGACATGCAGCTGTAAAACCTACCATACGTGTGTGTATGATGCTCTGTACTAAAGGCCTCTCATGGGTGCTTCATCAGAATGCTAGGATAATCCAGGCTTCTGGAGGCAGCGTGGCAGTGCTGCAGGAAGCTGTGAGATGTATGCGGTGAGGAGGGTGAATCTCTGCCTGCCACTACCTCCAGGTGCTTCTCCAAGCCCCTGGTCCTGAGCGCTGTAGTTTCAAACCCCCCCCGGCCTCTCCCAGCTCTGGGGAGAGGCTTTGGGGCAGCTGTGCCTCCTGGGGGAGGTGGGAGTGGAAACTCCTGTTGTGCAGGAAGAGATGGCTGATAAGGCGCTGGGTGCTGCTCTTCCCAGAGCGCTGATATCTAGTGCTTCTGGAAAAGAATGAAAGACTTTGCAGGAGGGTTTTTTTTTTTTTTTTTTCCTAGGAAGTCTGTAATAGATGAACCAACACCTGGCTGTAGGTTACATTCCCTCTGGGGCTAATACAGATGTAAGAGCAGTTCTAGCAGCAATGCCCACCGCCTCAGGCTGGTGGGACTTACATTTTTAGGCTATGAGTTGTATTCAGTCCCTGATAGCACTGGCTCTTGGGCAAGCCTTGTCTGGGCCCATATGACTTGGGCCATACCCCCTGCAAGCTTGGAAGAATCCAGTTCAGTCCTGGTTTGTTTATCCTGAAAAATCCTGCATATGTTTGCAACATGTCCCTTTCTTTGATGAAGCCTGAGAGGCTGCCTCAGAGGCTTGTGGAAGAATCAAGAAAGTAAAAGATGCTTGTGCATAGGAAGAAATATAATAGAAAGCTTGAAACCAAGCAAATTTTTTGGTGGATTGGAAATTGTTTGAAATATTTCCTTCTTTCAGTGGTCACACGTGTGTGTTTGGCTCATGTAAGTGTGTAATTTCTGGAGTAAATGAGATGATTTTGCATGGCTTTTCATTGCACAGACCAGGTCTGCAAATCAACATCAAAATGAAAGAGGGTTTGTATTGGGCAGTGCAAAGAAATATAACGGCAAATGTTTGGGTGCAAACATCAGTGTGGGAGAACTGCTTGGTGCAATGTAAGAAGGGGTGATAGTGCAGAAAGCTGAGAAAAGATGTACAAGCCTGATTTGGATTTGCTCTGTGTTAGGGAATTCTTCAGATAAGTCCCTGCCAGGCACCAGAACGTTAGCCTGAAAACACGCAGGAGCGAGTTCGAAGCAGGGCTGCAGCTTTGAAACAGATGGAGCCTGGGACCAGAGGTGCGGATGGGGATCCCAGTGGGTGGACTTGTGTGACCTCAGGTGGTTTCTCAACATCAGTGTCTCACTCCTAGGGAATGGCCTGGGGTTTGAGGAGTATGTTTGTACATGTAATTGTGTACATACATAACTATCAATTGTTTTGTTTATTTATGACTTCTTTGCTTAAAACAGTTTCTTTCATTGTGCTACATTCTGGTCTGTTATGCGTAACAAAGATGTAGGATAAGGTACGGCATTTGACTCAAGTGGGAGGAAGGATTCAGAGGCGTTTATTGATGGTGCTTTGTGCCCTTCTCAAGCACAAAACATTTAGGAAGTTTTGTTTGTCCCTTCAGCGTGCAATTATTTCAAGGAAGCAAATTCTCTGAAGCTGTGATGTGTACCTGAGGGGGAGTATGTGGAAAGAGAGGAGCAAAAATTAAATTCAAGCCAACCATCATGCAGTGGGTTTTCAGTACTGGTATTACAGGCTGGCAATACCATTGCTACTGAAATACCTGCTCTGAAAATGAGGTGGTGATGCTCCTAACCATTGCACTCCCGGCGTTCCAAATAGGTGCTTGTTAAATTGAATTGTATTTGGTTTCATTCAAAATACAGATGCAGAGATTGATTAAAACCGTCTGTAGCTGAGCTTGGATGGAGACAGCCCTGCCTTGCAGGGCCTGGGCACACTGTTGTTCTGCTGCTCCGGCAGCCGCGCCCTAAGTAGATCCTGTGCGCACCAAGGGATGCTCTGTGTTATCCCATGTTTCTTTGTCCACCATACCTGAATTGCAAGCTCCTGGATGCTCAGGTACCTCTAATGACATACATCACTGGGCACAGAATCTCTCTTGCAAAGTGGTTACATGAGGTGTCTGCTGTGTATATAAATGCACTGAGAAAGGGGTAATAAAACATAAGCACAGTTTGTTATTGTAAAGCTGAGTTCTTTTACATACAATACTTTGTTTTTAACTGCTGAAACCTCTTGGCATGGTCACAGCCACCTGTTATCTCTAAATAACTGTTTGGAGTCATCATTTAGTGTGATAACCGTGTCCACTGTGAAGGGTTAGTGATGTTAGCAGCATAGGACAAAACCAGTCGAGCGGTGTCTCTGGTGTTAGTGACAACAAGGCAGCAGGGTGAGAGCCAGATGTTCCCTCAAACTCGGCTTGTGAGACCAGAATCCAAATTGCTTGAGCTGGGCAAGAATGTGCTGGTATTTACCCACATTCTGAAGGCAGCCTGTAGCAGTGGAATGTGTTCTGCATGCTCATCATTCCCTCAGGAAACTAGCTGTGAATATAAAGTAAGGCTCAGGCAAATATTTGGAGGGTTAAGGGGCTTTGGAAGAACGACATGTCCCTCAGATATTAGGGAGAACAGTTCATCGGGGTGTAGTCAGTTGTCTTGTCCTCTGAGCTCCATCTGAAGCAGCACTGGGTGGTTAGGGTAAACCTCTTTATTTCACTTCAGTGAGTGTCTGTGTGAGTACCTGATATTCAAAATGGGATTAGGAGAGAAGAATTGCTGCTAAAATTGGTAATAACAGAAAGCAAACCTGTCTGACAGCATCTGCCTTGTGATCTTCTGGGAGCAGGCTAAAGAATCCTTAATTAACTTTTTTTTTTGTTGTTGTTGCAAGGGTGGGGTGTTGTCTCTGAAGAATTCATTTAGGAAAGTTAGCACTGGAACTGCTGCAGCCTGAGGTCTGGTATCCTAATGAATTGCCCTGAATTACCTCCTAGCCTGTAGTGGGCACTGTGCTTGAGTGAAAAAGCAGCAATGTTTGCAGGGCAGGGACCTGACCTGGAGAAACTTGTGAAAGCTGAGGCGTTGCTGCTAATCACTGCAGTGGCAGAAACACGCATTGTCTGCCAGCAGTGCTCAGTCACTGCCGTCTGACCGGCCTTGTGTCTCAGATTGCTGCGGGTTCCTCATTAAAAAGTAGTCAGAGATGGAAAGTGGTGGGTTACTGTAACGCAGTGGGTAACTGCACGCTACTCTCAGAGCTAAATTCTCCCCCAAAATAGTCCTGACAGACCGTTCTGTCAGCTGCTGGTATAATTAGATGGAGTATTCAGTATGGGCTGCCCTGTCTCAACAGGGATTGCTTTGGTTGTCTCTGTCCCAAGAAGACGGTGAGGGTATCTCTTCAGCCCTGCTCAGAAGGGGAAATGAAGTTTGCCACCACAGGTCTGATCCATGAGATCTGGTCACCCCCGTAAAGCAGGAGGTGTGGGGTGGTTTGCAGGCAACTTTGAGGTAAGAAAATGCAGGAAGGTGTGGGACCGGAGAATGGGTCTGGGGTGACTTTAGCTATGGGATGCTGTTGTTTAGGAATCACTGTCCCAAAGCAAGGCACTCAGTTCCCTTGATAATTAAACCACCGGGGTTATTTAAATGAGAGGCAACAAGTGCCCTTACCTCTGTGCAAATGTCCAGAGGCTTAACAGATTTGTAATGCTTGTGCTGTAGTGAGCGCTGTGCTGTGGTGTTGGTGCACCTGAAATTTGTGCTTCTCATGTTAAATGCCCTTTCTGCTTGCCTGCTGTGAAGGTGATGACAACTTTGTACACTATTAAGTCCCAAGTGAAGCCAGTGGAAATGGTCAGTCTGGGTCGGGTGGTTTGGTAGCTTGTCTCCAACAGCATTCAGTGCCATCTCCTTCAGGAACTGCTACTTCCCAATGAACAGACGCAGGGCTTTGGGTAGTTTTTCCAAAAAAAAAGAGTTTGTGTTTTTCACCTCCCAGTTAGAAATGAGCTTGTGTCCAGAAGCATCTGAGTGGCTTAGAGCCCTGATAAAACTCTAAGCTACTTAGACCTTACTCAGATAAAGGCCATATATTGTCATGTCTTCAGAGACATAAGGATTTTATCACATGTGACCTGCTAGAAGGCAGCCTCAACTGCTGAATTAAGGGGGAAAAAGAACTTTTACATAAATAAAATGTTTCTGAAGGCGTGATGTCTTGATGAAATGGTTTTAATCAGCATCGTGTAAATATTCTCATGAATCAACAAGGATTTTGTTTGCTAAATATTGAAAAACCAAACCAGGCAATACCCCGACCAGGGCTTCATTTTCCCAATATTGTTCCTATCCGCATGCAGAAGTAGAATGGAGACGGTGTGTGCGGAGGGGCGGGTGACGGGAGCCCTTCTGTGTGAGCAGGGGAGCGTGTCTGAGATCTCCATCCAGCAAACAGGCTCCTGTCTGCAAAACATTTGAGGCTCTGCTTCTAGATGTTGTCTTGGGTAGCTCCCAGTTTCCTTGCCATGCCAGTTCCGTGGGGTTGAGCACGTGCTGGGTTTACAGCAGCTGGGGGGAGAGGAGGAGCATCTCAAGATGTGTGAGGGAGAAATGCCTGTAAAGATTAATTTAAAGAAATTGTTAATGTAAAGCTGCCCATGCTTTCTGAAAATGCAGGCATAGGTGCCCAGCTCAGCAGTGTAAACTTCTCCTCAGCCCCTTGTTTGGACTGCCTTTGTCAGCGCTGTACCAAAACAATGCAAATAGCTGAATTCCTACCTCCGTGCTGAGTCGAGGGGTGAGTCGAGGGGTGAGTGCAATACAGAACATCACCGTGCTGGTGATGTTCTGTATTGCAGTCCCTCTTAGGGGGACCTGGTGGTCCTGGTTTCCCTCTTCTGAAAGGAGATGTATCAATACAGGCTCGGAGCCAGGATTAAGCTCCAGACTTCCAAACAATGTCTTTCACTGTGTGCTTAAGAGCAATTTCTTCTAACGGGTGAACACCTGCCAATGGGATGTCTGGGGTGGGGATGCCCAGCGGTCAATGTGGGCTGCATGTGCGTGCACGCGGAAGCATGCCTGATGCACAGGAATAACGTGTGGCTGCTCTGGGGAGCTGTCATCCCTCTAGCTATAGGTGCAGGCAGTCGTGGTGGCTGCACAGCAGTGTGCTGCAAGGAGGCTGTGCTTCTGGAAGCTGATTGTTAAATGCCCAGTGGTGTTAAGTGGAATGTGCATCAAGAGGCTTTCCAGGCACATCGGTGCTGTTACAGGAGGATGCTGCTGAGGTGCTCATCAGAAATGCTCCATGGAATCTGAAACTCTTTGGAGCTGTCTGGCTTTCAGAGAGAAACAGAGAGCTGGGGCTGCTTCTTTCATTAAAAGGTTGCTGAGTCCAAAGTTCATATAAATCTGTTGCATCCTACTGGAATTTAGGATCAGATTTTCTAAGCCAAGGATTTAAAAATTTAAAATGCTTTGGAGTTGCAGCTACACACATTTATTTTGTCTATTTGTTCTTTTTTTTTTTTTAATAGCTCAATAAGGTGACTTTTATTCTGTTCTCTGTATCCTATGCATACTGTGTGCAGTGCCAAGCAGTGTGTTCCTGTGAATTCTGTTACAGAAAACCTAGGTCAGCTCCAAAATAACAGCAAACAACCGTTGAAAAAGCAGTGCTGCTCTGAGGGAGGAGAAATATGTCACACCATTCTGTGTGTTTGCTGAATTATACCAGGAGTTATTGCAGTGAGCAGGAAAATTGCCATTTGCTGATGTTTCGGTGAGTTATGACCACATTATCCTGGTGCATGCGCACTGCTCCTGTGGGTGCTGCTGGGTATGGAGAGCTATGCTGCTGGAATGCGGCTTATCCACCAGCCCCGCTCATTTGACATCTTTGTATTTGGTTGTTGTTGCTTTCCATCTTCACTCTCAAGTAGTTTGAGTTTTAGGCTGTCCATTTCAGAAACTGGCACAGGGTATCTCCAGATGAATCCTTCCCTTTTCACCCTCTGTGCCCACCCTGTGGTCTCTGGGACTTCTCGTGGTGGTTTTGCATCCTATGCTGCTGAGTCCCCAGCAGACCCTCCCACTGCAGGGCAGGCGCCAGGCCAGGCACTCCTGATTTAACAGCAGTGCAGGCACTTCCAGAGCAGCACACCACATCAGTCTGAATTACCACTGGCTGCAGAGGAAAGAGCCAAAACATACACACAAAAATAGTTGGTGTTTTTATACCCAGCTGTGCATTTGCATAAAGGGAAAGTTTATAGCAGCACAACAGAAACGCACTGCACGTAGGCACAATGTGTTCCCAGGGGGGTGTCTGCCAAGGGAAGGAACGAGCAATATCCTTCTTGTGCTTCTTGGGATGCTAGCAGCGAGGCCACCCAAACAGGTTTTGCCTTATGAGAACATTTCTGCACGTGATCTCTCGGTGTCAAAGGATGTGAAGAGCATGTCAGCTGCCAACATCCCTGAGCAGCAGACAGATCTTGGAACAGTTTTTTATTGAAGTGTTAGTTGTATCTTCAAAGGAAGACTTGGCTGTTGCTGCTCTGTTAATTGGGGTCCTTTGCCCTGGCAGGCTAAGTGGTTGCTGGTAGAAAACAAGCTGTGTGCTACACCTGTAGCAAATGCACCCTCAGCAGTGGCAACACTCCCTGCCCTGGACTTGCAGTGTGAGTGATGCAAAATTACTCTTCAAGTCCCCCTGACGCAGGGATGTGACGCTTGGTGTGCCGTTGGGACGCCGAGCACCTCGCTGCTGTTTGCAAAGATGGGTGCAGCCCTTGCTGGACTCCTGCATTCCTCTGCAGGGAAGATGAGTGCGCTGCCTCCGGCTCTTTGTTCCTGGTGTGCTGGGCCTGTCTGATGGCAGAGCTGGGGTTTGCTCTGCCCCTCGTTCTTCATTCCACTTAATGGATGCTTGTGGGCATCTAATAATCCGACCCAAAATGAAATGCAGAAGAAGGTAAGGCAGTAAGTGAGTGATGTGTGAGCTCCCAGCTGTGCATGTGTGGGATTCGCATCTCTGGGGATGTATGTTCATAAAGGCTGTGTTTGTCAATGGCACAACGGAGACATAATTACAGGCCTGTGCTGTCACAGCTGGGCTATCCTCTTGTGCAGACTGGGCATGGACTTTGGTTTTCCAGGGGATAATATTCCATGTATGTGTTTTAATGTTCTCCATTTAAAATGAAGAATTTCCTATGTTTTTACTCTACCACAATAATGCCTGTCCTTTCCCCCCTCTACCCTTTTGCCAGTAGCTGTGGAGTTTTAACTTTGCTTTAATTTTTTTTCCCCCTCCTCCATTGATATTCTGTTTCCATAAACTTTGGAGGGTGCCTTTCTCTGGGTCAGACCTGGAGGCATTGACCCCATTTGGACTTGGTGCTCATTGCATCTGCATGGCTTCCGAGTCAGGAAGTCATCTGGCATTTTCCCAAAACTGTTCCTACAATGTTGTGCAACAATCCCTGCAGTAAAGGTGGTCTGGAATAGAAGTCCCCCAGGAGCTGCTGAGCCTCCAAGCTTCATGCCACCCAAGACTGAAATAAGGGTTTGGCAGATCTGCATGCTAAGTCACAGCAGAGCTGAAGCAGAGTCCCTTGAGCATCTCTAATGCTCTGTGACGGATGGGAACCTCACAGAATAGGCACTTGGTCGTGTAAAGAAGAGTCTCTTTCACTGTGCGGTAGTTGACACTAGTGCAGAAAAGCAGTGCAGTGAATGAGCTCTCTTCTTGCTTCCTTCTCTCTGACAGAGGAATAGAATAAAATCTATTTTGGACTCATCTGCTGTCTTTCTTATTGGGGAACTGTTTAAAATGTTTGCCAGCCGGCGCAGAACCTGACTGCAGTTGCTTTATTGTGTCTGTGCAGGGTAACTGGTCTGATTTCTGTGGAGCTGCTCAGGGCAGAAAATGGAGCTGTGAGCTCAGCGCATCACCTTACTGATGACAGCTCACAGGGAGCATGATATTGCAAAGCAAGTTTGCTGCATTAGCCTCGTTACGTGGCATATGGTCATAAACAGTACGTGAAAGATATGATTGATTTCTGCTTCCATGTCTTCTCCTTTTTCTCCATGACCCGCAGACCTCCTTGAGCTGTGTTGGTGTAGCAGCACCAGGCTTGGTGCCCACTGGTGCTCCTGGCTGCTCCTGGCTATGCTTGGCTCCCCAGCTTAGAGTCCGTGCCAGCAAAGTGCAGACACTTGCAACTGCTTGCCTTTGTTGCAGGAAAAGGCAGGGCTGGGCTTACACCAGTGGTACAGAGCCTTACAAACTCAACACCCATGTAACTTTTTGGCCCATCTAGCCTGGCCTTGAACACATCCAGGTATGGGGCATCCACAGCTTCTCTGGGCAGCCCCACTGTGATTAGCGTTTGCGTTCAAGGGGGTCAGAATTTTCCATTTCTGACTTCACCTTTATTTGGACTCACTTGACTACAGTTTCTATTCAACAAGAATCCTGTAATAGTTTATCTGACATTTTTAAGGATCTTCTTTTTCTTGGGAACAATATTTTTTTGGCAGGAAAAGAAAAACTTCCCTAAATTTGTCCTGCCTGTTCCAGGAATAAATCCACATAGTGATTCTACTTCTTATTTCTAAGGGGCTCAAGCCATTCATTGTGTTGTCTTGGATTCCCAGATCCTCCTGAAGGGGAGGGAATGGCATGTAAGCTAACTTCTATAGGAACAAGCAGTCTTTGGGAGAGCTGAGACGCAGCTTTGCTTAAATACATCAAGTGGTGAAGGAGCTGAATGTTTCATAAGCTGATGGAAGGACCTGAAATCTCCAAAATGTGTTAAAAGTCTCACTGACCCCTAATGGCAAGGGATGATACAACCTAGGCAAGGTGCCATGGCTTGGTGCCCACTTGTCCTGCTCATTGATTTCATGACTAAACACAGGGCAATTTTCTTAGCATGGTGACAATCCTGAGTGTGTGTAGAAGGCATTTGCATAACTCACTGTATCAAGACATCTCCGAAATTGAAAGTGGTTTTCTCAGCTGCAGAGAGCTGCTTTATTTCCTACTATAAATAATAAACTCATGGGGGCTTTTTTTTTTTTTTTTTTCCAGCAGAAGTAGTCCCTGCAGGGAATACTGATCAAGGCCATTCCCAGGGTCTTGGAGCTTTTAACGCATCTTGCAGCTGGGCTGCTCTGTGTCTGTTTTGCTGGTCCTGAAGCCATGGCCGGTGTTTGCACAGCGCTGTAAAGGTGTGCTGTGGTGCTGTTGGAGTTGCACAGATCTAGTGCAGTGCAGGCACCTTGCAGAGCTGAGGTGGAATGGGTTTGGGTCGCATCTCAGGCTGAGTAGCGGAGGAGTTCACGGGCAGCTTCCAACATATCATTCTTTGGTGGGTGAAGTTCGACCTGTGAGGATTCACTGATGTTTGTAAAGCATTTTGTGACCTTTCACTAAAATGCAATTGTGTTTTGTTGTTGCTGTGAAAACATATCTGGTGTTCCCTCAGAATGCAGTAAGCCTTCTGCCCTGGAAGGTTTTCTTGTCTCTGTTCTGATAAATTACTTTTCAGGAGCACTCTGTTATACGGGGTCATGGGAGTGGAAAGACTTTCTTCTCTGGTGCTGCATCAGTTTGAGGAATTAAAGTTGTTCAAAGGTGCAGTGATTTTAAACACTGTTCTCACAGGGAAGACAACAACAACATTAGGCAGTGGCTGTTGCTGAGACGCAGCCTGAGGTGGCTTAGGTTCCATACAGGTGTAAGGTTTCATGTGAAGCAGTAGCAGAAGCTGGGTTTTGAGCCTGAAGAGACAAATCCACTTTCTCTGGGAGGGCTGAGGAAGACCTGCATTAGCTGTAGCTGAAGGCGTTTTGCAAGCCCTTTGCGGTCCCTGTGCGCTGGGGCAGGCAGTGTGGAGCCAGACTGGTGCTGTGCTGCTCACGCCGCTGGGTGCTGTCACATTGGGTGCTGTCCTTGTTTCAGTTTCTTCCTCTGCACCAGGTCTGGGCTTTAAATTCTTGCAAGTGGGGTGGGCTGGGTTTGGTGGATTGTTTTGAAATAAACATGGCACAGCTATTATGAATGTGATCGCAGAATGTGCTCCCACCAATGCTGGGTGGGCTTAAGTGAGGCGGTGGATAAAAGTGGAACTTCTTGGTTTAAAAATAAACATACACCAAAAAACCTTGATTTCCCTTCAGGGCCATAAATCTGTTCATCAGATTCATAAGTGCTTTGATTCAAGGCAAGGTCCATAAGATACTGAAAACAAGGCTTTCTGTTACTGCCTTGAAATCAAACTGAAGCCAAAAATCACAAAACCAAATTAATCATCTTTGAGTTAAATCTTGCAAGTAATACTGTATAAACACTTTAGATCCAAAGGGGATTATAGACAAATACTGAGCTGATGGAGGAGTTAAAGGATGTTCTGAATTGCAAAGCAGGCATGCAGAAAGCACTTCTGGAGCCCGTGGGCTGGAAGCACGTGGAGGAAGGGATGGATGGAGGAGGCGAGGGCAGCAGCTTGGAGGAAATCATACCTGGCTGAGGCTGGGGGAGAGCAGAAGGGCAGGGGAGGGGGAGGGTGAATCTGCCAGAATCCCAGAATGGCCAAGGTCTGTGGGGCTGAGTAGGGCAGCCCAAGGGGTTATGGGGTTGTAGGCAAGTCTCTTAACCTTCTGGGTTTGCTTGCTCATCTGTAAAACAGACATCAGCCATGGTAGGGAACTTGAATCAGCTGATTGTCCTCAAGTGTTTGGGATGGTGTTTTACTTTGGAGCACTCTTAGACGCAGTTGGGTATTAAATCCTGTGTGATCATAATGTGTTATGGATTGGCTCACTGTCATAGAGGAGAGGAAGGAGAGCCAATATATTACGTAGATCTATTTTTTAATGAAGAAAGATAATTACTGTATTGTGTAGTCTTTAGCGCTCTATCAGAACGGCTATTTCCAGACAACAGAGTGCCAGACACTTCCTCACAGAAGACAAATTCTCCCTAGTTCTTCATCCTCTTTGTGTCTCCAGACGAGTACACATGATTAATTGATGGCTTCATTTTCCCAAAGCTGTATGGTTGAAGCCAGTCTCCATTATCCTCTCTGTTCAGGCACCTACTGAGGCTTTATATTTGTCAGAGAAATTATTCAGAGTATACATTACTTTGTTTTTCTAGTATTTTAGAGTTTTTTCTGTCTGAAATGCTTTGACTTCTCTTATCATTTTTACCTGCAGTGACTTGTGGTGCAAGCTCCCTGCACAGTTAATTCCCTTAGATGATTTATTTACCAGTGACACAGCAGAGCCCTCAACACAGTAATTGCAATGACGTGATCATCAAAGCATCAAAGGCAGGAGCCCCTGGTTTCTCATCTCCCTTATGCTGCTGCAGTCCTCCCACCTCTCCCTTTGTGCTCTCTTTGTTGCTTTAATCCTCTCGAGGAAGGGAAAAAATCCATAACCAGATAAAAAATTGGGTGAGTGCAGCTGTGGATAATGAAGTGTGTGGCTCCCTTCAGCCAAAGAGCAGCAAAACACTGTTGTATCACTTGCTTTGGCTGCCCCTATTGCCCCCTCCATGACCCAGTGCTTTCTGTGTCCCAGCAGAGACGGGTTATATGGGCAGGAGAGGGAGGGCAGGGACGTGCTGCCCTTGGGGCTCTTCTGGAGGGGAAGTGGGAATGGGAATGTGGGGAAAGCCCTGGTTTGCTTCCCACCTGGCGAGAAGCAGCTGGGTTTGTGATCCCAGCTGTACTTATGGGAGGGGGGAAGGAATTGTGCCCTAGTGGGCTGAGTGAGCCCTGAGCCCATCTCCCTGCTTGCTGTCAGGACCCAGGCTGGGCACAGCCTCTGTAGGAGGGACATATGCAGAGTCCTGAGGCCCCTCTGCATGGCTGGAGGGTGCAGGTCTTCCCTTCTGAGGGTGCAGAGCTCCTGGATCTCTCCAGTTGTCCCTGTTACCTCACCACGTGATGCCTGGGCCAGGCAGAAGCAGTGCTCCTTCCTGCAGTGAGCAGTGCTTGGGTCTCAGAGCCAAACCCCACTGGTGTGCTCCAGAACAGCCATCGTTCCGTTCCACAGTGCCTGCTCAGGACAGGGCTTTTCGGAAGTTCTTATCTGACTCTTGGCAGATCTGGAGATGGGAATTTCTGGAGGTGCAGAAGAGTTCACAGCTAAGTAAAGGCAAAGGGCACAGAGATGCAGTGCTGGGGGTGATGTGGGGAGATGTGGGTCACTGTGGGTGCAGGCAGAACTCTTGCTGGGGGGCAGCAGGAATCACTTCACCTTTTCTGGACACGCAGTCATTGCTCATCCTTGCGAGATCCCTTAGAAATGTCTTGGGAAATGCAGGTCTTCTGTGACCTGTACTGGAAGCAGCATGTTGTACTGGATTATCCAAACATATGAACAAAAAATGAGTACTTCAAGACTCACCATTTTATCTTGTCTGGAAGAAATATTTCATGCAGCTGGAAAAATTGTGGCTGAATTTGAAGATGATGACCACTGGGACTAAGTGTCTGTATGAAGCACAGGTGAATGGCTGGCTGCAGAGTAGATGTTGCTGTGAATGGGACCAGGGAGCTCATCTCCTCCACGCTCTCCTACTCATCCTTCTGTCTGTCTGGGCAGATGCTCATCCCTTCACCACCAGGCACTGTGCTGGTTCCTGCCCTGCAGCCTGCTGCAGGTGCTTCAGCTCTGAGAGCCACGGGAAAATGTGGGGTGCTTTTGTCTTGAACAAAATCCTCCAAGATCCTGGATTTTGGAAGTGGCTCCTCTGCAGGGAGCTAAATGCTGATGGGGGGTGGGATTAAGGACTGCTGGGAAGGAGAAAGTCTGGCAGCACAGCATGAGGAGCTGCCACATCCCTGCTTGAGGCATGCTGATTTCACTGATCCAGGCTGAGATCGTTAATTAGCTTGTTTTATGCATGTGCACATCTCGTCCAAGTGGTCTTGTGTTATTTGGGAGAAAGGGGAGTGGAAAAAATCCTGAGAAACATGTTGATAGTTTCCAAAAGACAAAAAAAAAAAAAAAATCAACTGGCCCATCTGGGTGCTGAGGGCAGAGCAGGGTCTCCCATTGCTGAGATGTGCTCTGGGCTTCGGGGGACCAGCTGAGGGAGGTGATGTGCTTGCTGCACTGGCACAAATCATCTCTTGCCAGGCACCAGGAGCCCGGGGAGCCACAGCTCCATTACGTGCTAATAGCCTGAGAAATGAAACACAATTATTAGCTGGATTGTTAAATGGACCTAGAGCCTGCCTCAGAAATCTTTCCAACAGCATCTGGAGTGTGGAGCAACACAACAAGCTGCAGAAGCAGGATTACTGCAGGCATTGGTTTTCTGTGTGCTGCTTCAGCAGAGCTTGGAGGTGTTCACAGCTTGTGGGGTGGGGCAGTGGGCTCGGACACAGCTGTGCTCGCTCCCAGCTGTGTGTGGGGCTAGGCTGTTCGGTGCCTCAGCTCCTCAGAGGGGAAGGCGGGCCACGAGGGGGCCTTCCAAGTGATGGAAGAGCTCTTAGGATCTAGCTTCCAGACAAGTGTGTTCTGTTTTGGCTCGTTTGGGACGTTGGTTTGAAGTTATGCTCATCTTCAGCATGTGGAAGTGGGAGTGTATTTGTCTTTGCAGAAAGGGTTATAACTGCCTTTGGGCTTGCTGTAGATCAAATACTGCTGAGCCTGCTGCAGGAGGAACAGCAGACGGATGATGTACAAACCAGCTGAAGGACTCGGTTCTTCTGTATGCAGCTGGTGGTTATGTCCCTCTGGTACACCACCAAGGGGATGGAGGAGGTGGGGTGGGACGGCATGGGAGCAGCTCCTGGGAGCAGTCTCTGGGTGGGAAACACCTGAGCCCTTCCTTGATGCTGACCAGCTCTGCTGCAGGGCTGGATGTGCCGGGCAGCCCTTGGTCTCGTAGTGATGCCTGGGGAGGAAGCAGTCCTCTAACATTCCTCATAACGGGAAGAAAGGTCATGCTGGAAGCTGCAAAAAGCAAGGCAGGGCTGCCTGAGTCTGGCAACAGAGCTGCACCAGAAAGTGCATCCCCAGCGGGGAGTGTGCAGTGGGGTGTGGAGGGGAGGGAGGGCTGCCTGTGGGGGCTGTGCTTGTTCCAGGAGCTTGGCTGTGGGTCTGGGTGAAGGCAGGTGGAAGTAATTTTCAGGCTTGGGAGCGAGCCAACAGTTGCATCTCAATACAGAACAACTATGGGCTGGTCAGTCCTCAGAGGAAGTTTTTGTCCCGACCCCTGTCATTTAGCGGTTCGTCTGTGCCCTAAAAATGTTTTTATACGCCCTTGCTGTCTGTACATGGGGTTTCTGGATGCTGAAGCTCCTGCCCTCCCTGGTAATGACGGGGAGGAATGGTCTTCAGTGATTGCAGCTTTTACCAACTAGTAGCCCTTTGGCTTTTTTGCTTCTTGCATCTTAAATTCCAAAGTCTTGGAGTCTTCATATTGGCAGTAGATGACCTCCTGCTTGGTAGGTCTGTGGCTTTCAGGGTTGCTGAGGGAATCTTGGACATAGGAGTGCCAAAAGGCAAATGGGAAGAAGCCCAAACGACAATTTATAGTGCGGTTCTTAATTCTGTGTCCTATCCCAGACAAAGCTCTATCTCTTGTCCCATAATTACATGATTCCCTGTGGGCAACTTAATCAAAGCAAGTTTGTGAAAGTGTTGATTTTATCTGTTAGATGCTCTGTGTGATCTCCAGGGGCAGATATTGGTAAAACTAGAAGGAAGGCTTTGAGGGGAAATTCCTGCAGTTTCAGCAGGCTGCTGGGGAGGCTGGCTGTGACCCTGTTCAGCAGGACTGTCTGCATTTGCACTTGTGAGCAGTATGGCTAGGTGATGTGCTGCTGCATGTGGCTTCCTTCTTCCCATTTTCTCTTTCGATTTAAGCTGTGAGAATATTTTCTGAGATTCTGGTCTTCTGTGGTTTGTAGAAAGTTCTAAACTTCTTGCAAGAAAAAGAGCAGAACCTCTGGCTGGAAACTTGTTTCATCGTGGAACTAATGTTTTGAACTTCATGCAAAATGTGTATAATGTGTCTAGGCAATGGGGGGACTGTCTGCTAAGAAAATCACTTGGTCTGCATGACACATACTGCCAGGGTTATGGCTTTGGGGCGGGGGTGTTTTTTCTTTTCTGAATTAACGTGCTCAAGATGTCAAATTGTGCCGTGTGTCAGGACAGCCTCTTTAGAAATCGTGCTTGGCAACTGAAGCTGCTTTGCAGAGCGCTGCAGATTAATGCTAGAGCAAGACTGGGCTCTGAGTACAACCTCAACCTTTTAATTAAAACAACATGGAACAAAAAGGGAGAATTAGTTTAAAATAACAGCCCTCGGAAGCCCAGCTTCTCTTTTTATTAGACTTGTCCTCACTTTCTCAGCTGCTCTGATAAGAAGGATGTTCTCCCTCTGGGATGGAGCGAATAAACTGGGATGTAACTCATTTGTTTGGGCATTATGTTTTAATTAATTTCTAACACTAATCCCTTCCTCATGCCCTTTTTTTTCTTCTGGCTTGTAGATAATAAAATGCAGTCCTGTTCCAAGGAGAGGATCAGCCATTTCCACTGTTATGGAAGTGAAACGGTTTTGGTGTTGTGTACCCCAGGGCTCGGGAGGTTTTGCGTAGCCATATGGAGCAGCTCACACTGAGGGCCTGGGGAGGCTTTCAGGGAGCCCATCCAGAACGTGTGCAACTCCAGAGATCCAATGTACCTGAAATGTAGCTGTGTTTTTCAGTGAGATAAAATGTATGCTGTGTAGCATTCTTTGGATTAAAAGTTATCTTCAAGCTGCTAGGTAACATGAGCTAGTTCTTCTTTTGTATCTAGACTTTGCTAGACTTTCTGATGGCAGAAATTGTTCAGGTTCCCATTACACTGATGGGAAGCATGCCATCCAAGTGGGGGAAGGCATAGGCTCTGATCTTTCAGTAATGCAGTGATTTTTTTTTTTTTTTTTTTTGTGCTTAGTCCCTTCTCTCACTCAGCAGCTATTCCTGGCTGACCCTGCATCCTGCTCACTTAGCGTTGTCCGTTCTTTCAAAATCAATATGCACTGCTACATTACTGGAACTGGAAAACAGAATAAAAATCCCAGCTGAGGTTTCAGTGTGTGAGTATTGCTTATAAACTGATGGGATGGTATTTAATTCAAATGGGTTTGTTTTTTTCATTTCTAATCTCTGCATAAATGTCTGAGTGGAAATCCCTGTTCAAGCAGAGCTAAAACAGTTCTGGAAAAGGTTTTTGTTCTGTCCAAGTACCTAAGCTACTGCAGGTGTCTCAGATGATGACTTCATGTGCTGTTGTGCCCGGTGAGTGCTTTCCCACCTTGTAATTGCTCTGGGCTGGCTTTCTAGTAACAGAGCAGAGCATGACCTTTGTCTGTCATCTTGCTGTGATTTCAGGAGAATTAAGGGACAGATGGAAAAAATGCTTATGAAACAAACCCTAGCTTTCCAACACTAAAAATCTGCTGATGTAGAAGCAGATGGACTAGGCAGTTCTCTCAAAATACACAAAGCAGGAAAACACTAATTGTATAGTGGCTGTGAAGAGGACTGATTCTCAAAGGGAATCTCTGAGAAAATTGTTTCATTCTTTAGATGCAAAGATGTGGGATCTGGCTTGTGTCTAGGTGTGCAGTTGGGACCATGGTGGCCTTGAAGAGCTGCAAGCAGCTTGTAAAATACAAAGGAAAATTGTCCTCTTACTGTTCCGTGTTATTTCTTTTCAGTTATCTTTCTTTCTAGTTTGAGAGCAGTCTTGTTCTATTAGATACCAGTTTGTGAAGTTCTTGGCTATCACAGACCCAATTTTGGTCGGCCAGAAGACAGAGAGGTCGGAGCAGTGCTGACTGCAGGGTGTCTGTGCACGGAGCTGGGCCCTGCAGAGCTCTGCTGTGCTTTGAGGGAGGGGTCAGTGCGGAAAGGCTCCAGGTGACTGCAGGAAGCTTGGGGCAGGGCTCTGGTCCCTCACATAATGGCATCAGAAAAGGGTCTGTCTGGAAATTTTGATGTGATTAACTATTGATATAAGCAGATCAGACCCACTGGAGTTTATTAAAACCATGTGGAGAGTTTACCCTGGGAATTTAAGGTAATGCATTTCCTAATAGCATAATAAATTGCCACACGAAGTCAGTGGCAACCTGGTAAGATTTTACCAAGGGAATAAACGTCAAACAAAGTAAATCCCCTAGCGTTAGGGCTAGACCTTCAGTTTTCTGGCAGGCGATGCGTTGGTATCCTCACGAGAGATGGCTGTGCCTGCAGTCGGTGCTGTCGGTCCGCTGGCCGCTCTGCTGG
The DNA here is from genome assembly GCA_013399715.1 of Alectura lathami. Lineage (NCBI taxonomy): Eukaryota > Metazoa > Chordata > Aves > Galliformes > Megapodiidae > Alectura > Alectura lathami. The sequence goes on along the minus strand of VXAV01010066.1, from coordinate 9,821 downwards.
CAGAAATGGGCAGAGTCAGCAGCCTGCGTGTGTTTCCTGGCAGAAGGTCTCTGCTGGTGGAGGCTCGGAGGCAGCGGGAGCCCAGCCTGCTGCCCTCTAGTGTGCTGTGCCCGCAGCAAGGCTCTGCAGGAGCAGGGAGGATGCTCTGCGTGGACGGCCTCTTAAAACGTGGGAGCAGCCCAATCCTTTTAATCCCAATTTAAACAGATGCTCTGCCTTCCCGGTAGGAATCTGAGTCCTAGCCAATTAGTGCATGCTGAGCAGCAGGTGACTTCAACCTCACACCCAATGAGCGTCGCAGGTTCAGGAGGCGTGGAGGCTGCTGCAGTGTGCTGCCAGGCCTGGCCCTTTCCACCGGGGTGCAGCTATTTGTGTCCCTGCCCCACATGTTTTGGTGGGAACTGCAGCACTGCTGGGCTGGTGCTGGGGCGGAGCCTCTGGCACAGGTGGAGGGTAAGTTTCTGTGCTGGATTTCTCAGTGTGGGAAAACTGTAGGGCGACTTTTAAAACATGCTGGTGTGAATAGGTGCTGATGTCCCTCTTAGCCATCCCTGTGCAAGGAAAGGTTTTGCTTCACTTCTATAGGCGAGATGCTGCAGGGTGTTTTTTTCACCCCTTGTTTCTCTGGCTGCTTGAATGTTGTGGTGCATGTAGGGAGGGCTGAAACCAGTGCAAGTCCTGTCTGACAGCTGCAATTACTGAGACATGGCTGGCAACGCTGAAATCCTGTGGGGGCCCACAGACAGCTTGCCCAGACAATTAATCCAGCTCCCAGAAAAATAGTTAACTTGAGGTATGCCTCCATAGTGCTAGAAAGGAGTGGAGACGTGACTTCGATCCAGACTATTGGAAAACTTGTTGCTGGGAAGCACTGCTGCTCGGGGCTGCTGCTGGGGATACCCTGGGGCATGTGGGGAGGGCTGGGTGGTAGGCAGGGTTTGAAGAGCTTACTCAGGATGTGTGTGTTTAAGGGATCTGCTTCAGCCTGACTCCTGTAATTAGGGGGCATGTATATATCTGTACATTGGAAACACTTCATTCATTAATCTAATGGAGAAAAGAATTATGCAGAGATGAACTTAAAAGATGTAAAGCAAGGCTGGGTTTGCATCTGTTAATGAACCAAGGCAGGTAGCAGCCTTAGCTGCTGGAAAGGGAACACCAGAAGCATCAAGGGGCCGTGCCATGGTTCAGGGTGTGCACCAGTGTCTGTGCAATATACTGGGCTGGATCTGTAGGCAGTTTGCTGTTAGAGGCTTGGACAAGGAGGTTCTGTGCAACTCCAGGCAAAAACTGGAGAAATGCATCCCTCTGAGAATGCCAGAGGTTTTCTGAAAAGGCAAATGGGTTCTTTCTTTGTAGTGTCCCATGAAAGATTTGGACTAAAGTCAAATGATTATAGCATGAAACCCATATGTGTGTGGTAGTGGAAAATGAAGATTAAGCAGAGGCAGGTGGCAGCACCAGAACTCCAGGTGTGAATTGGTAAAGGTGCCTCCTAGCAAAGCAGTCCAGCGGTGTGCCGGAGGAGGGCCACATGGAGATGTTTTCAGATGTTTTAAGTTCCAAATGTCTGATTTTTCCAAGCAAAGTGTTCTGGACTCTGTGGCCAAGCCATCTGCTCCCCTGGGTGTGCTGGCTGTGAATGTGTCCTCTGGGGATACGTGGGAAGTGGGTGAATGTCTCCCAAACAGCAGCAGTCCTTCAGTAGTAAGACAGTGGTAGCTGAAGTGCAGCAAAGCACAGGCCAGTGGAGCTGTGACAATGACTGCTAATAGCTTGTTTTCTCCCTTGGAGGAATTTATATATATAAAAATCTGGGAGAAAAGGGAAGAGCATGAGTTTTGCACTAAAGCTCTAACTCTTGCTTTGTTTTCCTTGGATCTCCAAACATCCCCTTTGAATGTGGCTAGGGAAGAGTCTGAAATCCTGCAAAACCACTTTTTGTTTTTTTTCTTCTCCTTCCAAGCCGGGGCAGGAGCAAATGCAACTCACACACCTCCTGTGCCTGTGGGCCTTCATTCAGCACGGCAGCAGCAGGCTGAACCAGTTCGCCCATCGCCGTGCGCTGGCGGGCAGCCCCGGCCCCGGGAGGTGCCTGCAGGATCCCCGCCGCGCCAGGAGGGCTCTGCGGGAGGCTCCGGCTGGGCTCTGGGCACCGAGCAGGGTCTGGTACAGCAGTGAGGAGGGGTTTATGGAGCGTGGCACAGAGTGACTCGTGCAAGCAGCTTTTGGCTCCAGAAGGTACCTGGCATCGAGTCTCAGGTGAGAAATTTTGGTTGTTTGTGTTGAGTTCTCGTGGGAGACTATTGTTGTGTGTTCAGTTGTGTTCTGGTGCTGAGGTGTTCCCTGGAGCTCGGATCAGAAGTGTCTTCGCACAAAGAGTATTGAGAAGCTTCTGCTGAGCGAGCTTGGGTTATGCAGTAGGTGTGTGTGGAAGCAACATGCCTTGACCTGGTGTTGGCTGGTTGCTGGGACTTGTCCCAGGAACCTGCAGGGCTGGAAGCACTCACTCCTGCAGAGGGATCAGCATTGCTCTGGTCTGTGGGCTTCGCTGTCCTGGCCCCATACTCCTGCCTGCAGAGCAGCTGTTGAGCCCCAGCTCCCAGAGCAGGTCAGGTGCTTGCATTTTGCTCCGTCGCCTGTCACTGCTTTAGAAACACCTCTGCATGCAGCAGAGGCAGCAGCGGGGTTCCACAGCCTGGCTCAGCCCTGGGGTTCTGCACCCCACAGCCCCTGCTGGGCTCAGAGCTCCCACTTGCACACCACTGGGCGCTGGGGGCTGATGCGGCACAGAGCTCCACAGTGCTTTGGTTGCTCTGAGGTCTGCTTGAAATCCACGTTGGAAGCTCCCTGACTAATGGCTGGGACTCAGGTGTGCTTTGGTACAAGTCCCGTATGTCCCAGTCTAAAGATACAGCAATGCTGGCTGCTTTTCACCTTCCTCCATCATAACAGAAAATTTACAAATACTTAGAAATGAAATTTGTGATATGAATGTGCTGTGACATACAGCACAAACAGCTGGAGAATTTTCCCCCACAGTATTCTGAGGATGCATGGCATCATCAAGGGCTATTCATTAGAGCTGCCACTGTGAGCCTGTCCTGGATGTCAGAAAATCATCTGTCCCTGTCCTGGGGTAGGGCATATCCCAAATGTGCTGGAGGCAAGTGACAGATCCCTTTCTCTGGTGACAGACGTCCTGTAGATCAGCTCAGCAGCACCTCAAAAGGGATATAAGAGTAAATCCCTGCTATGGTAGCTGGCAGCAAGCATATTGAGGAACAGATGGTGCTGTGCTACAACTTTACCTGGTGCAAGGCTAATGCATAGCTTAGCAACACAGAAACTGGAATTGTATTCCAGTGTCTGCTGTGTTCTCGTGGGGGGTTTTGTTTGATTTACCCCTTCCTCCTGCTGATGGTTAAAGGATATTATACATAATTTTTATTTTTATCGTATTTGTTTACTCCCAGAGGGTTTAGAAATGTAACATCAATGAGATTTGTGTTGGAATTTATTCTCCCCTTGCCATTGCTGTGCAAGTCATACCAATGAGCATGTGCCAGGATGCGCTGAAGGAGCTCGCTGCCTCCAGAGCGAGTGCGTGCCCCTGTGTCCCCCCAAGTCCAGTTAATGCTGTTGAAAGGAAGGAGCATAAAGGACAGGGCTGTGCAGGGGATGGACAGTCCCCTCTGTGCCCCTGAGGAGGCATTATTCTCTCCAGAAAACACCTGTAGTATGTTTGAGCCCCATTTAGCACTATAGCTACCCACCGTGAGAGCCAAGTCCCCGAGTCCTCCTAATCCTAAATCTACAGGCCATCTCCTGACGGTTCCTCCAATCCTTTTTCCCTGCTTTGGCCCAAATCTCTTTGTTTGCCTCCCTGAGGTATGAAAAAAGTTTGGGATTTGGGGTCCAAGAGGCGTACAGCAGCTTTGGTGAGTGCAGAAGGCAGGGCAGGACCTGGTGAGCCACCCAATACCCCGAGGCCTGCAGCACCCTCTCCTGTGAGAGGGGCAGGTGCGTACAGGGGGAAGGACACTGCCCTCTGTTCCTTGTGTGTTTTTTTCCAAGATTTAAGAAGAAGCTGGATAGGGCAGGGGGTGATGAAACTGGGTGAAACAGCCCAGTTTCTACAGCTGGAAGTCCTTCCTCCTCCTGATGTAGTGTGGAGGAAGAAGAGGGCCAGGTGCTCTGGTTTCCCTTGGCGTGGTGTCCCCTGTTCCTTTCGCTTCCCACCACATGTGCAGGATGGGAGCAGGGGTCCTGGGAAAGTCCTTCAGGAGCAGCCATGCAGGACTGAGCATCCTCTTGAAATGGGAAGGCACAGGGGCTTTTGTGCTACAACTGCACCCATTACCCTGAATGAGAATAGCAGTTGTATTTTTTTAAATGTTGGTTTGAACTTATGGCTGCAGAAAGGGCCTAATATGAGCTCTGCAACTCCATTTCCAAGCATCCTCTTCCTGCGCCAAATGGCTTCCTTTCCCTGGCTAAAGCTCACATCATGTCCTCTCCAAGGAGCATGGGAAAAATGCATTTTAATTTTGCACTCTTGGCAAATGAGGAATCACGCCCATGAAAACAAATACCCGTTAATTACGACCATGAAATGCTGATTGAATCACAGCTCTGATAATGGCAAGGGCAGTTTGCAAGCCTGCTTTATATCCCAGAGGGGAAAAAAAGAAATGAGAATTTCTTTTAGGAAGCTTTCAGCCACTCCTAGCTATCCATTTAAAAGTTTCTCTGCCAACAGGTACTGCTGGTTATGGCGTTGTTTCCATTTCAAGTGTGAGAGGGAGCCTGAAGTTATTGCCTGGGATAATTGTTAACAAATGCTGAGCTCTCACTCCCGCCCAGCAGAACAGGAATAACATTTCTAGGGGTATGAATGGTCTCAGGTTGACCCCCGCTGGGGAGATGATGCTGCTGCAGGGTGGCCAGAACCAAAGAGAGGAGCGTGGCCAGGCTGGGTCCCAGTTCTGCAGCCTGCCAGGGAGGCTGGGAAGCAGCTGAAGTGGTTACAGCAGAACAAAACAAGATCGAAATGATGTATAAAAGGATTTCTGCTGAACATGAGCTTGATATCTACAGCCTTTTAAATGCCACTCTCCCTTTTTGCCCTTTCCTTTTTTATTTTTATTTTTCTTTCCACACCCATTACCCTGTAAAACAAGTGAATCTGCTTTGTTTTAGTTTTGTGGCTGCTCTTCACTGTGTGGGCTGGGCTGACCCTCTGCACCCACACCCTCGCCCTCTGCGTAGCAAAGGCTGACATTTGGGAAGCTCCCACCCCTCTGGCAGGGCAGCGCTCCATGTCCAGCACCTGCACCAGCACAAGCCCCCTTGCTGGAGGGGCGAGGTCCTGCTCCGAAGGGGCTGACTCAGCTGCTGCAGCCCCTCCGCATTTCCCCTCTCGGCTTCCTCCCGCATTGTGTGCGGCTTGGCCCTTCCAATGTCACCGCTCCCACCCCGTGGGCATCTGATAAAAGCACTGCTGGCGTCAGACCTTTCTCCGCGTGTTTTATTATTTTTTTTAACTTTTAATTTTATAAGAAGGGAGGGAAGGTGGTACTTGCTGCTGTTGATGCTTGGAAGGGCTCTGCTCCAGGGGGCACCTCTGGAAGTCAGCTGAGTTACGGTTTAGGCTTTGTGTGCCATGTCCTGCAGGCACCACCTGTGTGGGTCTTGATTCCTGACCCGTGTTTCTGTTATCCCAGTGGTTGGGCAGGAAATGTTACTACTTTAAAAGTTTTAATTTTACTGTAATTTCGTCTGACTTGGGGTAGCCAGTGTTAGCAACAAGCCCTAAAAGCCCAAGGAAGGGCAGGAGGGAAGGGAGGCGCAGGGGCTGTCGCGTGGCCAGCCTTGCTGCCAGCCGGCTGACGGCAGCTGGAGGCTTTCCATGGATTTCAATGGGCTTTGGATCGAGCCCATGGTGCGCTGGTTGTTTGTTTTGGAGGCCTTCTGAGGATAAAAGCAGCCTTTCAAAGGCTGTTCTTCTGCCTTTGGCTCGGTTGCTCTCTGCGCCCCGTGGCCGGGTGCTTTTGGATGTGCCTCTGCTTTCTGAATGGGTGGCAGCCTGTGCATTTTGGAAGGCTTGCTTTGGTCTTATTCATGGCAATGTTTAGTGCCCGGTAAGAGTGATGTGACCCCTCTGTGGGGAAATGCCATGTGCTGCTCAGCTCGGTTCCTTTTCCGTGCTCAAACGCTCGGATAGCAGCGAGGCTCACCTTCAGAAAATGCGCTGCTTATGCCAGAGCTGGTTTGCTCTAACAACAAAACATACTGATTTGCTTCGTACTAAATTCTACATGGTTATTCCCCTTTTATTTGTCCAGAATTGACAAATGCACACTGCAGAGGTTTTTTTTTTTTTTTTTTTTTTTTTTTTTTTTTTTTTTTAGTAAAATGAGGCACTAATTGCTGTAGCAGTAGATGATACATTTTGAAATGTCTTTGCAACTCTGCTTGGAGGTAGAAAGCAGCAGACCTGTGTTCTTAGAAATCATTGCTTAATAGCAGAGTGCTTGGCAACTTGTTTATATGGAGTTATGATATACCAATTTTTATCCTATTTGTTGGTTCTCCTTTCACCCATTTGTGATTCTCCTTCTGAAAAAAATTGACTACGAAGATGCATGGCTGTCTCTTGAAAAGGTCTGAGCTGAACACACCTGCAGCCTGTGGGGAGGAAAAAAAACAAACTATCAGGTTGTATTGGATGAAGCCCTGACTAAAAATGGCGTGAGAGCATTCTCTGCAGAATGGCAGAGCTTCGGGGCTTGTTTCTGGTGGTTTGGGCTGGGAGAGATGAGCACTGTGGTGCTGGAAGAGCATCAGCTGCCTGTGCCATGCTGCTGCCCTCCCTGCTGCCTGTCAGAGGTGGTGGAGGGGACGGGGCTTTGTTACTTCAAAGGCTGATTTTAGTGAAAGTTTGTACTGGTATTGGTGCTGTGCCAAGTGTACCAATGGCACAGAAATGAACTAAATCTGGGTTTTTGGTCTGAAACTGTGGATGAGGAGGAGCACACAGGTGTCTGAGGTGGTCTCTTGGTTCATGTTCAATAAGGTGCAGTGGTCTGAACTGTGACATTTTAGCACGTACGTAGGGAAGGACATGTCCTCTCCTGGGTGTGTGGCTTTCCTGGGCTTGGCGTGACCCATAAGTCTGATCAAGGGCAGAGCATTGCTCTGAGTCATGATTTTTCTGGAGGCTACAGCATTCCAGGTTACTCATCCTGAGAGAATGAATGCACTGAGGATATAATTATCATAGGTAGACATCATTTATTCTCATTCTTTTAAAGATTCTTGTCAGGGGGCTGCTAGGTTTGGGTTGTTATTTTTGTCATCCCAGCCATATATATCATGCAAAATGCTGAAACTTTACTATCTCATTTATGCTTCCTCTTACAGCACTGTAGATCTCTGCCCGGTATTTAGGTTATGCAGTAATTCTACCCCATTTGCCATGGATTAATGAGGCTATAAAACCATCGTAAAGCTGGGGCAGCCCTGGCTTTTCACACTCCTCACGTATTTGTATCTACCACAAAGTCCTTCATCCAAACATAATTACCTGGTGTCTCCAGGCTCCCTGTAATATTCCCTGACGACTCTAAGTGCTGGGGACACCACCTCGGTTTCTGCTGCGGCAGGAGCAGGGCGATGCCAGCACCCACCGTGGGTCGATGCTGCAGGGCACGAGGGAAGGCGAGCACGTTTGGGACCTGCTGGTGACTGCACAGTGGGTGGAGAAATTAGGAAGCTGAAAGCATTCTGTGCTTATATTCCCCTGTCAGTTTGGGAAAGGTGGAGGTATGAAGCTCTAATCTGCAGGTGTAGGGGGGAATGTGGCTTTGTCCCATCCAATTGCTCACTGGGTGCATGGCACTGTCCTGTGCCCTTGTGGTGTGACAGCAGCTGTCCCTTTGCTCCCCTGGTCCCCTTGTCTGTTGAAGTTCTTCATTTCTCAGCCTCCACAGAGCTGTGTTTTGAAAACTGGGTGATGCATTCTCGTGCCGATAGGGCACTAGTGAATAATAACCCCGAGTTTGTGGAACTGGAGCACGCTCTGCTCGTTCTCAGTGTGACCTGATTCTGTTGTGCCAGGTACCACCGGTATGAGCTGCTGTTGGAGGAGTCAGACTGTAAGTGCTTTAATCACTTGCAAAGTTAAAAGGCGGTGGCACTTTGTTTCTGACATGAAGTGATAATTAGTTTACTGGGGGATACAGACTGCAGGGAATTTGTGTTTCTGGCACAGTGCTGTCTTTAAAAATGTGTGTGCCCCTGCATTACGTTTACGTTGTTGGTGTAGAAAAATATATGTACAGAGAGGGGGCAAAAAGGCAACTCCTCAACCTTGGCATGGAAGAGGCTGCTCTTTAAATCAGGATCTTACAGGTTGTGCCTTATTGAGGAGCATGCCGGATGCTGAGAAATTTTCTGAAACAAGCAGCACAGAGAGCCTCCCTCCTGCAGGTGTGAATGATTTGGGACACAGTCAGCTGTGGGCTTCGGCAGCCCCTTGGCTTGGGAAAGCTTTGTGGGTGAGAGCTGGGGACATGGTGAAGTGCCTGGAGGTGCCCACGGAGAATGCCCTTCTCCAGCATCCCTCGCCTGCCTGGTCCTGATTGCTCCATCACACGCTGTTACTGTCACAGAGGACAGCATGGCCCTTCCATGCAGGTTTCAGTTGTTTTCTAAATTAAGGCTTGGTAATGCAAAAGGTGGCAGATGAATCTTTGTGGAACGGTGGATCTATTCGTGAGAGGTGCCCAAAATTCAAGCTAATGTGAAGGATTAAGTGTGTTAGGAAGATCTCAGGACTAGTTTCAGTAGTCTGAAAGAAAGAAATTGCTTTGCAAACACCTTTTGCATGAAGTTGTTTCTTGCTTCAAAAACTCTCAGTTGGGGAAGTCTGGATTACAGACTTATCCTATATACCACTGCTGCTTTTTAAGCATCTTATGTTCTGAGAGGTTACAACATCAAAGAGAGGGTGGCTGATGACTGTATTTCACTTTATCTTTATTAAGTTTGTAATTAAGGGCCAGAGTGTAGCAAAAAATGATTTTTGAAAAGTCACTTCATCTTTATTTGGGGTTAATTGCATTAATGCTCACAGCTTGACAGGCTTGTTACATGGCAAGAATGTTGAAGAAGTGCTAGGGAGATGTGCAGCTTCAGCATTGTTGGAGAAAGTCCTAATTCACAAGTAATCCTGTTCATGCTCATGAAAACTCCCACAAGTCAGTACTGCTGGACATTTTTAAGATGTATTTTTAAAAGCAGTGTAATCATGCATTGTTGGCTTGTAACTGAGGCAAAATGGGAAAATTCTGATGAAAATGAAGCAGGTGGATTTGTGCAGAAAGGAGAAATGTGGAAGCATCCCTGAGTGCAGAGGGGTCTGGTGGGACTTCAGCGGATGCTGTGGTACCCTCACTGCCCTTGGGCCCTAGCAAAGAATGCAGGGAGGCTTAGCACTGCCCTGAGAATACCCCAGGGCTCAGAGGTTTGAACTTGGAGCGGAGGTAAAAGCAGAAGTCCAAGCAGTGACATGCCTGAAGCAGAACCGGTTCTCAGGACCTTGCAAGGGCTGTCGCAGTGGTGTCTTGGTTTCTTGGCTGGTTCCAGTCATCTTCAGTCAGTGTAAGAGAAGACAGGTTATGGACTATCGTGTGTTTTAAAGCAATGTTTAGCACGTAATGGCTGGGACAGGCATCTGCTAGCCCATATCGTTACGCATTTGGTCCCAGAGAAGTGTGGATGCCCCATCCCTGGCTGTGTCCAAGGCCAGGCTG
>VXAV01010061.1:105615-134237 GCA_013399715.1 Alectura lathami | reverse complement strand
TTCTTCCTCCTCTTCCTTTCACCACTTCCCCCAGGACTGCAGGAGATGCCGACTGCTTTTTAGCAATGCTTTCCAGCAGGAGCCAGCAGGAAGAGATCCTGGAGACAGGACTTTGGAGCTTGCTCCTCGGTGTCCTCCTGTCCCCACCTGTCTGGCAACTTTAGTGCTCCTCTGAGCTTCCCACTGAAAGGGTAGAAGCCACTTGTGCAAGGAGGCTCCCCGGAGCCAAGGACAAACCTCACCAGCTCCTGCTCTGGCAAATCCCTCTTGGGCCAGGCACACAGCAAGCAGCAAATGCCCCTCACAAACAGTCTTCAGCCATACCCCAGGAGTGTGCCAGACACTACAAACGATGCCTGATGGGATGTCCCACTTAAGCCATTAATCAGAGAAGCCACCTCACATGGCATAAAGGACTTGAATAAAATTGTGTCCTAAACTGCTGTGCTTTCTTCTGGCTGTTGCAGCGTGACGTGAGGACAAAGGGGCCCGCAGGAGATGCCCTAGCAGAGCTGGCTGGGAGGACATGTGCATGGATTTTTTCCCCTTTCACTCCTGCTACCTCCAGATGCCACTACAAGCCAGCAGCCTGCTGCTTGCTGCGGGCAAGGACCTCACCAGATGCGTTTGTGCAGTCCCAGAGGAGGCAGCTGGTGCTGATGTTGTTGGGAGAAACCCAGGAGCTGATTAGAGGTGAGGGGAGCTGCTTTGCTGCAGGGTGCTTCAGCAGCTGCAGGCGGGAAAGCACCTGGGCAGCCCAACCACCTCCTTTGCCTGGGCACGGCCATCGCACGTGCTGCCCCTAGGGAACAGCAATGGTCCCTGTCCAGTGACAACCACCACTGAGCTGCTGCCATCACTATCAGCAACCCTTGGGCTGTGTGCTGCTGGGACCGGACTCCCCGTGGTCTCCTGAGCTCTCTGACAAAGCCTGAGATTTTGGTGCTGCAGAGATCACACTCAGTTATGAGCTTAGCTCTGTGGCAGATCAAGCAAGGATTTCCCCTTCTCTCCTCTTCCTGGGGTGATGTGGTGCTGCATTTATCCCCACATGGCTTGTCTACCAGCAAGTCGTTACAAACACCCTCAGAAATCAGAGTGGGAGAAGCCAGGCAGGATAACGTGCTTCTAGTCTGTCATGCCTGGGACACCAAAGAAAGTTGTCACCCTACAGCCATCAATCACCCTGAACAGTGTCTGAGCCACAGATGTCCCGAGGGATGTGTTCCCCCCAGCACGACGCACTGGCTCCGCTCCTCATTATTTATTGTGGTACTAATTTCTATCAATGTTATGCTGTCCTCAAGCTCTGTGCAAAGACGATGGCACTGATAATGCACAACAGCACCAGAGACACTGCTGAGACACTGCTATCTGGGGGAAAGCGGCAATCCAGCAGCTGGGAGCGGGGTGCTGTAGTCACTGAGGGCAGGGCAGAGTGCTTCTCCCCATCTCCCTCCTTCAGATGCAAAGTGGGGGAATGAGAATGAGAACGGGCATTTTACCCTCCACAGGTAGCCATCTGCTTTTGAGGAACAACAGTGCCTGCTGCTGCACGGCCAGCTGGAAATAAATGCTGCTGTTTACATGCATGGAAGTAAATGTGCAGGTAGTCACCACTTCAGATGTACTGCTACTTGTGGTGCAACAAGTGATCCCATTGCACCCCTTTCCATGACTGCAGTACTTGGGCAATATTGTCCCTGGGATCCAGTGGCTCTGGGCAGACACAGCCAGACCCCACTGGACTGCAAAGTCTTTGGAGCACGGCATCTGCATCATGTCGCCATGAGGTGAGCTGAAGTCTTCACTGTTACTGACTGACGGAAGGCTCATCTCAGTGCAAGGGAGAACATTTGTGGTTTTGTATCACCCTCGTTCTTGCTTTTTAAAATCTCAAAGGCTCCGAAGACATGTTCCCATAAATATGGCGCTTAAACACCAGCCTGAATCCCTGGCCACCTCGCTGGTCCCCACTGCTGAAGTCTGGCTCCACCTTGTTCAAAGTCAGGAAGCAGGCCTCAGAGCCTTGTTTCTTTAATCCAAATGGCTCCCTGTTGTTTTGCTGTGAAGTCTTTAGGGTAATCTTGGGTCACATTCATAAGGTCTTCACAACAAGGAGGTATATTTTAAATGAAAGGCAGCGCAGCTTCCCAAAAATGCCAGCTATCTTGGGACTTGCGAGAGTATCATGAGAGCTGGCAACAGCGTTATGTATGCTCCCACAGGGCACACAGTGGCTGAGCTTGTGATGTACCCACCGCTGCGCGCGTCAGCACTCTGAGAGAGAAAGCCACATTTCAGCCGGAAAATCTACTGCAAATTCCAAAGTGCTTAGATATGAGAAAGGGAAAAAATGAGATGTGTTTTCATCCCCTTGTTTGCTCGATGTATTCCACAGTGTTTTGCACGCAGTGACTGCTTTGCTCAGGGTTTGTGCCTTCCCTGTACAAGAAGGTGCGTGTTCACAGGACGGAAATCGAGCAGGCCAAGGAGGAGAGGGGTGGGCACGAAGCAGATGGCCGAGACCTGCCTGCTGTCGGTGGAGCTCCCGGGTCCGCTTTCCTCCCGCTCGCTCCGACCTGCCTGCGATCTGTCCAGCACAGGCACCTGCCCCAAAGCGTGGGTGAGGCCTCCAGGAGAGCCATTTTCGGGAGCTGGCAGCACACCGCCAGCGAGTTGCTGCAGGCACTGGTGAGCTTTAGCATGCAGGCAGGCAACAAGCCCAGCACCTTCACTGCAGCAAAACACCCACCATTTGGCTGCCAGCACCTGACTACCCTAGCAGCACTCTTTGCTCCCCTATTCCCACGCTGCTGACACCGCTGCAGGGCCACCTCTCCCACCCCTCCGGGACCCGCTCCCCGTGGGGTCCCCACGCTTGATGGCGTTGGGGGGTCCCCACCCGTGCTGCCTGCAGGGTCGCTGGCACCCAGGGGGTGGGGGTGACGCTCCTGCGGTTACCCGGCTGCAGTCACCAGGAGCCAGAGTCCCGCCCCGGAGCCACCGCGTCCCTGGATACGCATCCGCGGCCGCCCCAGCAACAGCCGCGTCCCCCGCGGCCGGCGGCAAGGTGAGGGGCCGGGGGCGGCTCGGGGACCGGGAGGCTGCGAGAGGCAGGGAGCCGGGCCGTGCGCCTGGCGGGGCTGAGGGTCTGGGGGCAGCCGGCTGCTTTCTGCGCCTCCCAGAGCTGGAATTCAGCCCGGGGTGACGTGAAGCAGCCCCCTGTGCTGGGTGGCAAGGGCTGTGGCAGTGATGCCCTGTTCCTAAAGGGCTTTCCTGATCCTGAGGAGCCTTTTGGGCAGCGATGCTCACCTGGGCAGGGGTCACCCAGGACCACAGTGTTGGCTCTCGGCACCAGCTGGGTCACAGCAGCTACATGAGCCATATTCCCAAACGGCTGGCTGGCCTAATTCTGCCTGTTATCCAGTTACAGCCAAATTCCATTATGTTTGGAGCTAAACAGATTCCTTGTCTGACATGCGTTTTTTTTTCTTTACTTAAGACCCACTGCAGAGACTCTCTAGGAGCCTGCAATATGCTGTCCTAATGGATCCTTAGCATCAGCCTTTCTATCTGAGTGCCAGGGAGAGCTGCAAGGTAGTGCTAGTGAGTGTGGGATCGGCATTCATCAGGGACGGCTGTTGGATGTCTCCTCTCACCCGCCCTCAGTAAGCGTAGCACACAGGCAGGGACACCTGCCAGAATTTTCAGGGTGCTTTAGCAATGACGTGAGAGCTTCCTCAGGTTTTGGCTGGGCTGAAATTTAATGGGAATGGCACCTCAGCTGGGGGCATAACCGTACTCAGGAAGAATTTGCCCTGCATCTGCAGGCTCTGCAGCAAGCGTGGCCAGTCGCTCCATCCCATGGATCACCACACTGCTGGCAGGAGGTACCAGCCTGAGGTCACCACTTTGCATACAACTCCTCATTGGTCTCTCTGGTTTTTGGTGTGAAGCAAAATAACAGAGAACTTTTGCATTTGAGCAGATGTCCTATTTCCAGATCAAAGCAGGTACAGCTGAAGTGTCAGTTTGCTGTTTAAATACATGCTCAGCATCCTGCAGCCCAGGCTTTTCCATGGTTAGAAAAGCCATCAGAAGACCCAGTTAGCTGTGACTGGCCTGGGGGACAGAGTGACACAGATGCTTTTTGAATAGGGTGAAGGGCTGAGCAAGGAGAAAGCATGTTTCCCAATCACCTCTCCTCTATCAATGCCATCGCTGCCATCCAGCTGTGCTGCTAAAGCCCAGCAAGCACCAGGAGCTGGGTTTTCGGCTGGGTTGTGCAGTAAGGGCTCTCCTCTTTCCTCTCAACAGTGGCTCGCCATCATGGCACCTTCCTGTGGCGGTGAGGAGCTGATCAGAGGAAGGACTCCCAGTCCTCATGTTTGCACATTGTCCGTTCCTCCTCCTTCCACACCTGTCCTGCTTCAGACCAGGCTCTCTTTCTCCACAGCCTTTGCTTTTGCCTCTTTGCACCAGTGCCTGCAAGGAAATGCAGTCTCCCGTGGCACCCTCCATCCTGCTTTGTGCTGGACAATGCCCTGCTGCTGCCCTCTCCCTCACCTCCACATCCCAACTCGCATCCTGAAATAGTTCCTCTCTTCCAGGACAAGTGCAATTGAAGAAGCCTTTACTGACACATTTGCTGCAGTACAACATGAATCACTTCACTTCTCTCCTCTAGCTCTTGGCGTTTCACAGATCTCTCTTCTCCCTTTTGCAGGTTCCTTTGCAGGCCCTCCCTCAGATGTCTTTTGGAGAGGGAAGGAGCAGAGGCAGTGAGCTAGCAAAGCCGGCCACAGAGCTTTCAGGGAAAGAGAGACTCACGCTGACTGAGGCAGAGGAGAAGGGATCAAAGCTCTGCTGGGCTGAGGGATGTTGTGGCACAAGATGCTACAGGGCACTTGACTTCTATGAAGGATGTTATCACAGGATCCTTCTGACTGCCCTTTGCCCTGAGGCACCCTCTTGGTCTTGTGGGAAGCTGCCCTCACCTCTGACACCGCCAGCCAGCATCCGGCCTCATGATTCTTTTAGGTGCCTGCCTCAAACCAGTGAGCCCCACTTAGCCCCAGTAAGGGTCAGCGTGGGTCTGCACACCCTGGCAGAGGCTCACCAAGCCTAGGTGCTGCTGTTGGAGCCAGGACTCAAGAGGCAGGCTCATTCCTATTGCCCATGAGGGCTTGCAGGCAATCAGTGACACGTGAGATCCTGATGGCTGAGAGCACTGGTCCTGAGCTTGGGGTGGGAAGCAGCAAATGGGGAAGTTTGGCCTCGAAAAGTTCTAGAGAGCTAACAGGGGATCCGGCCTTCTGTTCCAGGCTGGTTCTGTCAGCTCCTGTCTGCTTATGATCAGGGTGGGTCTGGGCAGGTCTGACCCGTCTCATCAGTTAATGGGTGTTTGGAAGGAGTTCAGCTGAAGAGTAATTGAGCAAAGCAGAAAGAAATGAATGCACTTAGAGTAAGCATCTGTCCATAAAGAGTCATAAGAACAGGCACACTGGGTCAAACCAGGGGATGGTCTGGCCCAGTATCCCTCCCTGGCAGAGGCTATGAACAAGTGCCTGGAAAGGAGTAGAAAACCAACGCGAGTATGTGTTTCTTTCCTCCAGCACTCTCTACACTTCCAACCATTTTCAGCTCACACTGAGCCAGGCGTGGTTTCTGAGTGAATCATTCACAAGGGGTTTCTCTTCCGTGAACTTGTCCTGGAGCATCCACAGACTGTCAGCATCCACAATGTCCTGCAGCGGGGCATTCCCCAGCTTAACCATGGGCGGTGTGAAGAGCCACCTTTTCCCTCTGTTTTAAACCCAGCTCGTGGCAGCTTTGCCTACTTCTTTCATTGGAAAAGACAGTGAGCCATCAATTCCTGTCCATCCTCTTCAACAGCACTCTGAATTAACACTGCCTTATTATGTATTTATTACATGTGGTATCTAAAGAACTCTTTGTGTAAGGCACTGTACAAAATAAGGCCAAGCAATAACTGCTTTGTTGCAGTGCTCCCGGTGCAAGCAGAGAAGGAGAACAGCTGGGGGAAACTGCACGATGACAGAGCAGCATGAGCAGAGCACCCTCATGACTGGTCTCTTTCTAAGGTTGCCTTTTTCTTTTTCAGGCAGCCCAGCTGGAAAAGGCGATGGTGTTTTCCTGATCTTGAGCACTTTTCCTTGTGCTTCTCCTGAAGGAGAAGTGGCTGCCGAGCAGAATGCAGCACGCTGTGGCAGGTGACAGGGGCAGAGCCATTGCCTCGCTGTGTCCCTCCCAAGCCAGGCTCCCCGCTGACTCTGTACACCGCATCATTGAGGACCCCGAGTGGTGCCTCGTTGCTGTCCCGCGGCTCACCGATCTCTGCCTCCAGCACATCGTCCAGAATTTCTCGAGTAAGCGGGAGTGCTTCAACACACAGAGGGGGAGCATTGTTTTCAGGTCATCAAGGCAGGCAGAGGCATCTGAAAGGCACAGTGCGGTCCCCAGCCCTGCCAAACGAGCAGATGGGGAAAAATATCTCCTCAGGCAGCTAGTTAGACAAACTGTTTAGTTGCTAAGTATGTACTTGTACGCTCCAGGGATGGCTTTCATCCTCTGGGCTGCTATCCAGGATGTGACTCTGTCCTGACCTTGTCCTGTGGATTCTTCTTCCTGCCGTGCTCTGCTGGACTTGCTGAGCTCGGCTGTGAGCAGGGCTGTGAAGTCGTGGGTGACACACGCTGTTACGCAGCCCCACCGTGCCGAGTGCTTACAAAGGGATGCAGAAATACTCCCTGAGCTCCCATCCCGAATACGCGTTGTGCTCACAGCTTCAGGCTTCCTCCACAGCTCTTGGTGGGGATGTGACAAGTTGTACCCTCAGGCAGGGAATGTGCTTGTGAAGCAGGTGGATGGATGAGCATAGTAAAATATAAAAAGCACGTCTCAACTGGGAACTGACTGGGAGGAGGAAAGAAAGGGGCTACCCATCATTCAGTGGGGCAGCAGCAAAGCCTGAAGATAGTTCTAAGGATGTGTCCCCACTGGGACTGAAACACAACACAGAGAAGCTCAGTGCAGCATTGGGCCAGGAACTGATGGTGCTTGGAAGTCTGGGCTCGGAGACCCTTGTGGTCCTATCAGTCTGAGCAGTCAGTCTGATGCCAAGTGGGCCGAACCTACACCGTGTGCACATGAAAGCAGTGTGCTTGGTGTCTGGGGCCTCTCACGCCATTACCTGACCTGTGTGGCTGCATCTTGCCCACTGCAGTTGCCTGAGTGAAGCTAGCCCGCTTCTGCAGGTTGTGTCCCAGCTCTGGCTGTGTCAGGGGACTTTGCAGAGAGCCCTGGCTGTGCCAGCTGTGGGGCAGGGAGAAGGGACTCCCTGTGGTAAAACTGTGTGTGTCCTTAGGAAGTAAATGCCACAGAAACAGAGAAAATACAAGACTAACATGCATGAAACGCATGCAGACAATTCAGTTCCCAGATATCACCCTTTAATATGTCTAGAAACCAAAGGGAGAAAGTTGAGCAAATGATGAGCCAAGATCTCCCATCACTGTATGACTGGAATAGCTCGGTTAGTAGCAGAAGCCCTGCTCTGAATATCGACTGCTTTAAAACCAGATTTAAACCAGGAGCCAAGTTTCTGGTGCAGTTCCTAAATATTATGAGAGTAAACACAATTAGACTGATGTTTTGTTGTAAAAGGTAGAAATCTTATATAAAATAAAAAAAAAAAAAAGTCATCTTCTGCCGGCTTATCTGCCTGCACCAGCTGATAGCAACAGAGAAGGGAGCCAGTGTCAGCAGAGGGGAGGGCATGGGCACACATTTGGGGGCCTGGGCAGAACCATAGGGCCAGTGCTGGTTCCTACAGCCCAGACCAACCTCTGCTCCTCTCCATTCCCTCCAGACAACCCTATTTTAGGTGGTCTTCTGCCTGAGGACCAAAGGAGGTTGCTGGACAGGCTCCCCACTGGCCTTCCGCTCTCTGTCACTGCCAACCTTATAAGTGACGAGGACTACTGGAAGAGGTGCTGCACTGAGCGCTGGCAAGTGTGTGATGTCTCCAACTACGGAGACAGCTGGAAACGGATGTTCTTCGAACGTCACCTGGAGAACATCCTGAAGTGTTTTGTCCCCAACACCACGGACCCCAACCAGGTCCTAGAGCTGATCCCGCTGTGCAAAGACTACGTGCGGAAGCTGGAGGTTGATCAGTTCCTGCCGCCAGTGAAGGTGGATCAAAAGGAGGAGATGGATGATCTCTCTAATTCAGAGAGTGATTTTGGGTTCGGCGAGGTCCACATTCATCACTATGACCTGGGACCCCTCATTACTTCTCTCCCTCACCTTGAAGAGCTTCATCTTACTTACAGTGTGAAGGACTGTGGCATGAACTTCGAGTGGAACCTCTTTAAGTTCACCTACCAGGACTGTCGCAACCTGGCTGCTGCTGTGAAGATGTGCCACAACTTGAAGGTAATGTATCCCAAAACAAACATTTATTCCTCAGCTCAATCTTCAAATTGCCTGAGGGAAGAAACTCAGGGACCAGTTTTCCTGGCTGGCAGCGCCTTTCCCATTGCAACTTTGCCTGTTACTCTCTGCAGAAGTTTGGGCAGCTTTCTCCCATTCGGTCTTGCCCTTTGTGTCAGAGATCCGACTGAGTCAGAGGGGAGGAGCAGGTGTTTCCAGGATATGGACCATTTCTCCCTAGAACGGACAGGGGATGGCAGTGGGATGGTCTGCCCTTTCCCAATAAAAACTGCTACCGTAGCCCACTGGCTAAAGGTGTCTGAAGTAAAGGGAAGTGAATCCTGTCTCTGGTGAGTGAGGGGATGGAGGTCTTGTGCTCTTGGGTCTCAGCCCAAAGTGCTGGCTGTTTTAGTGTCCCTTCCTTTACCCCCACAGGTTTTCAAGCTGACGCACAGCAATGTGGATGACGACAAGACCAGGCTGCTGGTCCACAACTTGCTGGATCATCCCTCCTTGCTGGAGCTGAACTTGTCCCACAACCTCATCGGGGACAAGGGGGCACAAAATGTGGGCAAGCTGATCAACCGCAGCAAGTTAGAAATCCTCGATCTGTGTAACAACCAGATCTGCCACGGGGGCGCTCAGGCTCTGGCCCAAGCCCTGGCTAAGAACTGCACCCTGACCTCCCTGAACCTGCGCCTCAACTGCGTGGGCGATGAGGGGGGGGAGGCGATGGGCCGCGCCCTGCTGACCAACACCACCCTGAAGTCCATCCACCTGGGAAGCAACAAGCTGGCAGAATTGACTGCTGTGATTTTCTCCCAGGTCCTCGCTGAGAACTCCACCCTGACTTGTATCAACTTCTCGTGCAACCCCATAAGGCCGGTAAGAGAAACCCCTTCTCCCTGCAGCTTGCCAGCCTGTGCGGCTGCATGGTCTGATGTCTGGACATGACCCTGGGCAGGGGGTTGGACCAGGTGACCTCCAGAGGTCCCTGCCAACCTCAGCCATCCTGGGATTCTGTTGCAGTGCAGATGCTGAGCCTGGTCTGCCTCCAGGCCATGGGGTAAATGCATCCCTCGCTTTGCAATCTTGCTGCGATAACAATCAGTTGTGAGCAGTGAAGAGACTACAGCAGACGGTAGGAAGGAGATCTTCTGTGGAGACAGACACATTTGTATCTCTGACAACATCTAGCTCTTCCCACAGGGCTCTTGGGCAGAAGCTGAGTTCCAGGCTTTAGGCTTCTGGGCAGAGAGAGATTTCCCCCACAAGAGACTGAAATCCAGGGAGTGTGCCCGGGAAAATCGCAGCCAGTTTACCCACATAGGAGTAGATAAAAATGATAGGTGGCATGAGATGAGGGCCTTGCTCTTATCCTCTGTACTTTGAATCTGCTGTGCCATCCGTCAAGCAGCAGAGCGGAGTTTCGCCCTTCTCAGAATCTCTCCTTCCATCACGCACTCAGAGGAGATTGTTAGAAAATTGTCTCCTTCAATTCACCCCACAGCTCTGGAGCGGTGTGGTAGCTCCATAGTGTCACATCTGGATGCTTATATATGGCTTCTGAACCAAGGGCTCACATTTTTCTGGCAGAGGAGCATCCTCGGATCTTACTGCATCCCTAAGAGCTGCAGTGTGCAACATACCCACAAACCAGACCTCTTCTCTTCTGCTGATCAGAAAGAACTTTAGAAATCTGAAACTGGACAGCTAAATTCAATCATGCTGGCTTTTAAACTTTCTGTGCTGCCTCAATTTTTCTCACTGTCACAATAAAGAGACAGCAAGACCAGCTGTCCCTGCTGGCAGGAATATTGGCATCAGTATGTTTGTGACAATGGTTTTAAAAGAATTTGATGGCAGAAAACCTTTTGTGAGTTCTCATTTTTATTGTTCTGGACATGGAAAACTGCTTGAGTGTAATGATACGAGGGGACAAGGGTTGGAAAGGATTAGAAGGATTTTTGCTTAGTAAACAATAATCTTGGTGCTTAGCATTTTCCGTCTGATGAGCTCTCCCGACACCCATTTGTAAAGCTCTGCAGCAGCACAGCAAGTGGGCTCCTGCCTTTATGTCTGTTTTACACATAGAGAAATTGAGGTCTTTGCTAGAGATGCATCAGATTCTGACCTCCTTACCCCTTTAAGAAGAGGGTCTCCTCCTTTCTCACATTCTGTTCTGTTTAGCAAAATGCTTAGCAGACAGGGTGCTGGGCAGAGAGGACTGCCCAGATGGAGGAGGTGGGGTCAGGAGGTGTGTTGGTTGCCCGAAGGGGAATAGCTGTGGGACAAAATGGCAAATTGTTGCATCCCTAAGGCCAATGCTTCAGGCAAGGGAAGGAAATGCACCAAGGTGAGCTGCCTCCCTAAA
Source organism: Alectura lathami (assembly GCA_013399715.1). Taxonomy (NCBI): domain Eukaryota; kingdom Metazoa; phylum Chordata; class Aves; order Galliformes; family Megapodiidae; genus Alectura; species Alectura lathami. The sequence goes on along the minus strand of VXAV01010061.1, from coordinate 123,403 downwards.
GCTACCTGTGTTTCATTGTCCGACCCATACAGGCTGCACTCCAGCTGTGTGAGATGTTCCCCCCAGAAAAGCCTGCCCTGCCCAGGAGACGGCACTCAAGCAGGATGAGGAGCAGTGTGCCTAACGCCGCTGCCACCTGTCCCCACCCAGCAGGGAGCCAGGGACTGGGCAGAGCAGGCTCCTCGCAGGTTATCTTCTCTGTCCGTGCCATTTAATAGCCTGAGCTTGAGGACTCCTGACACGATGCCCAGAGGCAGTCATTAGCATGTGTCATATCACCGTGCGCTGCATAAGGTTACGCTCCTTCCCTGTCCTCCTCTTGTGAGCGACATTTTGGTACTTTTGGCACTGACGGGCTCCTCTCTTCACCCTCTTCTCACCCGCTGCAGGACGGTGGGAAGCAGCTGCTCGAAGGGCTCAGGGGTAACAAGACCTTGACCGAGTTTGACCTCCGCCTGGCCGAGGTGGGCCAGGAGAACGAGTACCTCATCAGCCAGGTGCTGTGGGCCAACCGGGATGCTGCTCGGCTGCAGCCTCTGCTGCAGCAGCGTGCCGAGCCCATGTGACCAGAGAGCTGCAGCAAGCCAGGAGCTGAAGGTACTGCTGCCTCCCCACGTAGCACCTGGGATAACAAACCTTCCCCTGTGCGTGCAGTTGGCAGGGAGGGCTTCCAGCAGGGCACTTGGGGTCTGCAGTCCAGCCTCACAAACCCCAGGAAGGGCTCTGGAGCTGCTTCTCCAACTCCCCCCCTCTGTCTCTGCTGGCCCTCAGAGGTCAAAGCATCCAGCACACCCCTGCTCCCCCCGAACATGCAGCACGGCACAGAGCTGGTAGGAAGGGTTGCCTGTTGGACACCACAGTACAGCTGCTGTCGGGGGTGGCTTTAGCTGGCTGTAGGGTTTTTTGATGTGGCAGGAGCAGGGGGTCAACCTCCCAAATGTCACCGGTGCAGTGGCTGCTGGCAGTAGCAAACACATTCACCAGCTCAGCCTCCTACGTTTCTAAATTTCCTGCTTTGTCCAAGGCCTTTAGTGCTCCTTGGGAAGTCAGCCTGTCCTTCAGAGGCTCAGTTTTAATTCCATTTTTAAAAACATTCAAACTTGTGGCTCCATCACTGCCTCTCCCCCATTCAACTCTTGCCCTCGAAGCAGCACAGGGGCTTTGGGTCCCTCCCAGCTTTAACCAGCCCCCAAGACCACAGACCCACTGCTGACAGCTGCCTCCGTGATTCATCTGAAACTTTTATTACACCGATTTGGTTTACAATCTTTGTACTTTGATATTTCCAACAAAAAAGGCAACATTGTGATATACTGTTTGTACATATATAGAGAGACGGACAGAGCTAGATCATATTGACATAGTTGAAAAGTAAAAACTGTTCCCAGTGCTCACAAAAGAATTTGTTCGCCACGTACCCGCTTGTGCCTTGCTCTGCCTGACGGACACAGACACTGGTGGCCCTGCCGCCCACAGGCCACCCACTTGATGCCATCCACGGCTGTATAGATCAGAAAGGATCAAGTGCTAGGCTGTCCCCAGCAGCAGCAGCCACATGAGGGGGCCCGTGCGGGTCTCCCCAGAGCCCCTGCAGATCAGTGTAGCTCCCTTCTGAACTGCTCATGGATGCTCTATGGGCTACATCTGCAAGAAAATACAACCAGCAGCCACTGCAAAAACTTCCCACCCAGGCGCCTCCAACTACTCATTTGCCATCCTCGAAACCGAGGTATTGAATAGATTTGTTTCTTTTTATTTGCATTTACAAAATATTTCCACTGAATGACACACCTGAATGAAATGAGAACTCGTGTTCAGAAACAGCAGAAAAGACCCAGATCAGGTTCAGGCTGAAGAAGGAGCAGCTCCAGCAGTGAGGGTGGGCCGGGCGCTTAATGGGGGTGTCCCGGTGCTGGGAAAGCCTGCAGGAACTCCAGGTACAGAGCTATGCCTGGAGAACCAGCTGTGCAATGCAAGCTAGAGCTGGGAGGGCAGTGGTGGGATCCCCCCAGCACGCCAGCACAACCACTGAGGATCAGGGGTGGAAAGAAAGGAGCTTGTGAAAAATTCATCACCAGAAAAAACACTGATTTGCTTTTCAGGATACTCCTGGCTCCTTTTCCTGCACACAGCCAAGACTGCTAGCACCGTTGACGCCAAACAAGCATGCTCCTGGGCTGTGTGCGGGGCCTCCTGGACAGGTGGTGGCCTGGAGTCCCCCTGCCTTCCTGCAAACCCCTTGGCCACCACACGAGACCAGCAGTCAATCACTGCCAGCGTACAAGGCCTCAAACCATTTCAAACATTGGATGAATTGGTAAAAATTAAAGCCCTGACAGCTGACAGCACCAGCAGCTTCTCCAAGCATGACACTGCCATCCCCAGCGGGTTGCTCGTCACCTTCAGACAGGGTTACAGGTGTGGGGTTGCTCTCGCTGGCCGCAGCAGCGTGGGCTCAGCATAAGCAGCACCAGCAGCAGTGGGAGCAGCCAGGCTGGGAGCATCCCCCTGCCCGCGGGGCATGCATGGGTCTGTGCCAGACTGATGGGAGACGGGAGGAGGGGGACTGACATAGGTGCTGCGGGCTGGCTCGCGGTCGCAGCAGATGGCAAGCCAAGCTTTGTGCAGGCGGGGCGAGGAGCCGGTGGCGGGCTTCCCGAGCCTCTTGGCTTCTGCTCCCAGCAACAGAGGCACCGGTTTGCACGGTGTCATGCTGGCATATGTCGTCAACAGGACGGCAGGTTGATTTCGAGCACCAGCTGGGGGTGGAGGAGCAGGAGGATGAGTGGGGATCGGTACTGTGCTCAGCAGCCCTTTGCTTCGACACAGCTAAATTTGTCCATGCTGAACTCCATCCTTGCCTGCCAGCACCAGCCAAGGTGCTGCTGAGTGGTGTTCAGCCACAGGGGAAGGGAAAGGGGGGGGGCTGTGCATGGCCCCCAGGATGGCATCATTGAGCCGGCTGCATCCCCTGACAGGGTGAGGACTTGGCTTGGGGCTTCCAGGGCTCCTCTTATGGGAGTGAGCTATGAAACCAAACTGGGGTGTGAGGGGCATTTTGTAAAACACCATGGCAAGAACTGCTGGCCACAGCCCTGCTCCCCGGACCACTGAGGCAAGCTCTCCTGATGGCTGAGCACTCACCATCTTGCCCCATCAGCACTGCCAGCTCTGTGTGCACCACACAGGCTTGCCAGGCCCCATCCTGGGCCCACGCACCATGCTTCATCCTGCTCCTTCTGCCAGCCTGCATGCTGTCCCGATTGCTTCTCTGCTGGCTGCAAAGAGGGCTGAGGCCTGCTCTGGTGTGGCTGCACAGGCAGAAGCAGCACAGAGCCAGGCCTGCATCCACCTCCCTGGGCAGAGGGGACAGCTGAGACGTGAAGCGGTTCCTCCCTGCAGGCTGCGCCTGAAATAGCCAGCCCTGTCAGATCCCCATCCCCAGCTGTGATGGATTAGCCTCTCCCAGGCACAAGGCAATTTATTCATTAGTGACATTTACACCTTGTGGCTGCATTATCCACCGCGGTTGGTTTGGTGACACGCGCTCCGGCTGTCAGTGCCGGGCTTGGAGGCAACATCGTTGCTCTGACACCGCAGAGAGGCTTGGCCTACCCACCTCGGCCAGTAAATGCCTCCTGCATCCAACATCTCTGTAGGCAGGCTGGATCCATGGCCCTCAGCCTTTTAACCCAGAAAGCCTGCTTTGCTCCAGGTCTTCTCCATCCAATGCCTCCCTCCCCACCCTGCCCTGAAACACAGCATCTGCAGCACAGCAGGCTCCTGCCCTGCCTTGCCTCATGCCTCCCACAGAAACCGCCCCATCTGCAAAGCCTCTGACAGCTCTCGTCCAGCCTCTGTGGGTCCCCTGGTCCTGCACAACCACTACAGTTGTCTTGCTTATCCTCCCCAGGGACAACACTGGAGGTCAGCAACACCAAATGCCAAGGACTTCTGTTTTCCAACTTCGGTCTGTTAAACTTATCTCCAGAAAGCTCTGAAGTGCCCTTCTACGAAGGCTCTGAGAAGTGCTGTGCCATTTCCCAGAAAAATGATGCAAGAGCAGCCTTCTCTGAGCTGTGCTGCTCCTCCAACCATGTAAGCACAGGGTGTGCAAGTGCAGCGAGCAGTGTTCAGAGGCAGCACACTCCAAGGTCTGGCCACAAATGTGCTTGAGGTCACTACAAGTCCACTGGCATTTCACAGGAGAGGACTGGAATGGTGTGAGCTCATGGCCCAGAAGGAGCTGAGGGGAGTGGGATGCTTTGGGAGCTTGGAGGAATGACAATTTTCACATCAGATTTGAGGAGGGTGAGAAGAGCTGGAGAGTGCTGGCCAGGGAGCAGATCCAACAGCTCTCGCATTTCAGCCAGACGGCAAGGGATTAGCTTCATCTCAAACACAGCTTGCTCCATGCTTTTATCCCTGCTCTCTGCCAGTTACTGCAGCATATGTGACACTTTGCACCTTCTTCCTACAAAAACCAGGTCAGGAGTTTCCTCTCACAAGTCATGAGCAATGCCCTGCCATCCTACAGGAACACTACAGGAATGGAGGGGCCGTTCCAGACCAAAGCCACCAACACAAGTTCCTCTGCAGGGCAGCAGCCCCCAAGCTGTGCACATGGGCACCCAGAAGCATGCCTTGTCCCACATTAACATGCATTTGGATATCAAGGACGGACCTCTACCTATGTGCAGAGGAGGATTTTAAGCTCTTGGTCAGCCTACCTCATGGCAAAGCCCCCACAGCACTACCCAAACCTTCCTCTAGCACTTCTTTTCCACCTGCACTGCACACTTCTAACAGAGCTGGCTGGAGCACCATGCTTAAACCCGCCCCATCCCCAGGGATTAAACTTTCACAGCAAGGAGCAGCACCCTGAAACATTCTTAAGGCTTTTTACTCTCATTTCAGTTTGAAAAGGCTGAAAGAGAAGTCCTGGTGGTTTGTGCTGTGCATGTTGCTTCATCAGACATTCCATGATTTTGTCTCCGTCCTTCCACTCCCTGGGGACGGGCTTTCCCGGGGAAGGCAGGTGCACCCAACCACTTCTCCCTGTGCTGAACCAGAGGGATGTCTGCTTTCAACTGATGCTCTCTCTGCATGTGCTCTGGAGATGCATACACATTCAGGCTTGGGTCTTCCAAGCTTTCACGCTGACTGTTTTGTGGGCTGCCATCCAAAGAATCTGAATTCATGGCACGTCAGCTGACAGTGCTAATGGACATTGGAACGGTGGGACTGATATAAAACACTAAGTCATCTCAACACATCCTAGCTAGGCTTTTTTTCTTTCACTAATGTGAGTAGCTAAGATTGCAGAAACAGCTTGCACTGATGGAGAATGAAAGAACCTTGTGTATCTGTTGCGAAGTTACTTTGCTCTACAAAGTCCACTAAATTACAGTCACAGGAGGTGATCCATCCATTCCCAAAGTTCAAAGGACTGGGGATGGTTCAGGATGGGCACCAATCTCCCACAAGCTTCATTCGCCTAGAAGTCTGAGGTCTATAAAAAACAAACGAACAAACAAAAGGCCCCAACAGAAACAGTCTCCATTGGAAGGAGGGGAGGAATAAAACCCACTTAGCTTTCCAGCAGCAGCTGTGCTTATTCTCAGTGCTGGATAGACATGTTGCACGTTGGCATGGGCTCCTGCAAACTCGGCAGCTCCTGGAAGCGTTGCATAGGTGGATGATGTACCTCTTAGTAGAGCCCAGTTATGGGCTGCAGGAAGAGCAGCTCGCTGAACTCCACAAGGAAACTGTCCTCCCCCAGGTAAAACAGACGAAGTGAGGAGGGGAGGAAGAAGGGGAGTCCATGAGGTCATGGGTCTTGTCTTGCAGGTTCAGCTCTGCCTTTGAATCCTCTTCTCCCTCGTGTGTAGAACGGCTGCAGTCCTGTGAGAGAAAGCTCCTCTCCCAGTGCGGCAGGGGGCAGTTTGCTCATTAGCTTATTTTCGAGAGAGTTGACAAGATCGCATCCATGGGCATAATGTTTCCCTTCATGGAGCAGCTCTGATGGAGGCAGCAGGGCAGAACAATTCAACCCATTGCTTGAAGAGACAGTACAAATTCAACATTCGCTTGTGCTGGCCAAGTCCCAACATGACTATGCATCAAAGCAACGCTGCGACAGATCAGTCAGTCTGGATTCAAGGACAGATCACTCTGAGGAGTTGCTAATCCATGCTCACACTGGTATAGCACCACTGGCTTCAATAAAATTACCCTAGGAATGAACACAGCCCGTTAATGTCTACCTGAACAGTGACTAAACCTCCTGGGTGTGGTTTGTGTGACATTCAGTGGGCTCAAGAAGTAACCCCAGGCCTGCTGGTTTCCCTGACTGGTTTTATATCAGCAAAGTGCTGGGCACTATCTGGGAAGCTTCCAGTGCGTGCTGAAAGACGGATAAATGGGTGGTGACGCGCCTTCACGATCAGCTCATCCAGAGCCCCTCGCACGCTCGTTCTCTCTCTACTTCATGAGAGCTGGAGAGCTTGAAGTACCTGGCACCAACACAACAGCAAGAGGAAACACTAAACAGAGCAAACACATTGTCCAACCGTGTGACAGGGTGGAAGAGCACTCTTGTAGGGACGTGTCAGCAACGTGAAGTGCCAGGACAAGGAGCTGGCAGTGCTCCCACTTCCCTGTCCTGGTGCGTGAGGAAAGTCTGCTGGCAAGTGCAACGCTGAGTCTGACTCATAGTCCATGGAGAGCTGCAAGGGGTCAATGGTGTACGGGAAAGAGCAAAGCCTTCTGAGTCTGGGGCGGTCTGCTCCTGAAGAAACCTCCTGAAGAAGCCCAGAAGGAGCTGAGGGACAAGGCAATTACCAGCAGAACTCCGCAGCAGGTGCTAAAGGACGGGGCACAAACCCCTGTCTGGAGGACTTTCTGTGCCCTAGGGATCTAAAAGACCTGCCAAACCTTTGCTAAATCCATCTGTCCAAGGCACCTTGGAGGCTAGAGATAGAGAGACAAGCCACTGCAGCCTAATTTAAGCAATGTGTAGCAGATTTCAAAGAGAATATGTTGGAAGGGACACACATTCCTCACTAGTGACTCAGTGCAGTTCCACTGACTGAATGTCTCCTAACTCACCAGGACATAAAAGCTCACCTCACAAGGACCCTCAGCACTGGCCTGGGTTTGCATTAGGCCCTTGGAGACAGCAGCACAAGCAGCCAGCAAGCCAAATGTAATCACTGTGCAAAGAAATCCCAGGGCAGCCAATGGGGCTGTATCTGCTTCCACCCAGTGTCAATTTGTGCCAATAATAATGAGAACAAAAAGCAGAGGAGGATGTGCCCACACCGGAGATCTTGCGCTTCCCTGTTCTCACAGGGGCCCTCTTATTTATGACAACATCTAGGTCTGGTAGTGAAAGTAAGGGTAGGATACAAGACAGAAGCATAACCGAGTGAGATTTTAAGGGACTTCCTGTTCAGACCACTGTTGTTTGGAGTCAAGCCCTTGAGATCCAGTTGGACAAACTGCCTTGAAGGGCAAGAGATACTCTCCAGGGCGCACAGGCACAGACAACAGAAGAAGGAACCACTCTGGGGGCAATGCCTTGCAGTTCCTGCAGGCGCTGACCTCTCAGGGCTTGTCTGTGTATCCTGCAGAGACGTGATGCTTGTTAGAGAAGGATTCTGCAATAGCTCCAATTCCAAACCTATTCACTGCAGATGATTTTCAAACAAGGGCTGATGTGGTGGAACACAGCATCTGCACCCAAGACCCGGAGAAGAAGCAATGCAGCAGCATGACTGGAGAAACAGAGCCTTTGCTAATAAGTTGGCCAGAGGAAGAGTGGCTGGACTAAATACAATGCCTTGCTGGTTTACTGCTACACCTTGCACTTCTGATACAGATGTGTGAATGCCTGAATGACCAGCTGCTAATGGACTTGCCCTTCTGAGCCATGATGTGCTGCTCTCAGCCATCTCCTGGCCCAGTGGATGAGGGAAGCGTGGAGGAGCAGTGCCGTCAGAAGTCTACTCCCCGAAAAGGAGAAAAGGAGACAGCTTTTCTGAGAACAGTGACATGGAAGACCTGGGGACACATTAACAGGGAAGGAAAAGCTGGGTGCCCAGGTGCTGCGAACATTGATGCAGACTCAGTGACATGAGGGCTCCTTGCCCAATGCCACTGAACTCCTTCCTAGCAGGGGACAGCACAGGCCAGTGTGCTCTGACCACAGCAATGCAGAAGAAGCCAGGGCCAAGGGGCTACGGAGAACTCGCCTTGCTCCTCACAGCCTGGCTGTGAGGAAATACCCCAATACATCCTCTGGAAACAGATAGAGCAAACTGCTTGGCTTTAAGCATGTTCCCCTCTAACATCTCTCAGGTCTGTTCTGGTCGCAGACGCCTCTCTGTCTCCCCGCTGCAGTTGTGCACCCACGCCAGGGCCCCACGGGGAGAGAAGTGCTTTGCTCCCCATGTCCCCACCCTGCAGTTCCCAGTGCTCCAGTGTGTTTTCTTATTTCTCCCTCCTTACAGCTCCCTGCCAAAACCACACTGCCAGAAGTCTGCAGCTCAGTCTGCAGCAAGAAACCAGCCTGACCTTGTGCAAAACTCCCTCTTGCAGACGTGCACCACCTGGTCTACTATCAGTAGCTGAACTGCAGCTGAACCTACCAGGGCCTTCCTTGGTGCTCGTCTGAAGCAATTAGGATACACTTCAAGGCTAGGCAGGCATCTCCACCAATGGACAAGCCAGCTCAACATCCACGCGATGCTGTCCCAGTGCCATCCCTTCCCCCTTCCCCAGCTCACTGGGGACCTCCCGCTCTCTCCTTCCAGCTGAGCCATCCTCCAGCCAGCAGATCATTGTCGCTGTCGCTCTCTGCTCCACCTTGGTCCGCACACTGATCCCTTCTCCAGCACTGCCTGCCCACGGCCATCCCAATCTGACAGTCCTTTACCCAGGGGATGGTGACCCTCAGAGCTGGCTGACCCGTGCCTGAGGTCCTCTGGTGGTGATACTGATCCCAGCAGTGAGAGCATGTAACAGTTGGAGCATGGTCTAAAAAACAAACGGGGAGGGTGGGGAACAGTTGGGGGCAGGGGGAAGCTGGATTTGTGGCTCAGCCTTCTCTCTATCCTGCTGGTCAGCTCCAGTGCCTGGGTGCCCCGGACCTTCAGACACGGGCAGGCAACACCACTGCCTCCACCCTGCTGGGGATGTGGCTCCAGCGGAGTGCAGCAGGGTCTGCCAGGTGTTTGCTGCTTCCTCCGAGCACAAGCCAGCCTGGAGACGGAGCTGGCCACTGAGGCACCCCGTCCCTGCACCAGGCCTGTCTTTTCATTCCCTACTCTGGATCTTGACGCTGTGAATTAGGATGGTTTTTTTTTTGCGTGTGGTGGTTGATCTAGAGTTCTGTGCCAGGCCAGGGGAGCACCATCACTCACTCCTCCAGGAGGTCAGAGCCACCGCTCCGTCCCACCTCATCCTCCTGGGCCACCTCCCTCCCCGGCGCTTCTCTCCTAGACCCTGCACTGGCTCGGGCCAGGCCGTCAGCAATGAGATCCCACTGCCCTCCGCCTTCACAGTGAAGTCTCCACGCAGGACCCATTGCGGTGGAGGTGACGGTGGTCATGGTTCAGGCAGCCTTCGTTGCGGTGCACGATGAGGATGGGGAAGTAGAGGGCATCCTGGTAAGGAGGGGGGTCTTCCTCCTCCACCGTCACCTGGCTGGAGAGGCGGGTCTGCTCCGTGGGGCAGCTCTGCTCGTTCAGGCTCCCACTCCGGCTCTGCCAGAGGCAGCTGCGCCGCGAGCCGTAGAGGCGGCCCAGCGAGAAGCGGCTGCTGCTGAAGGGGATGCGGGGGCTGCCGTTGCAGATGCTCAGGGCACTGCGGGAGAAGATGGAAGAGCTGCTTATAGTCCTGTGGCACCGCTCGCAGTTCTGCCGGTAGCCCCCATACCGGCATGCGGAGTAGCTGGTGCAGCTGGAGAGCCCCGCCAAGTCCATCAGGACGGCTTCTGAGTAGCTGGGCACCAGCTGCTGGTTGGATCGGATGTGCCACTCCAGCTCGGTGCTGTCCACCGTGTTGACGCGGGGCATCCTCCGGCAGAAGGAGCGCTCCTCGGCTGGCGTCACCGCCACATAGTCAAACCCAAAGAGTTTCTCCACGTGGTAATGGACGTAGGAGGTGCGGTACTCATTTAGCACCCGCAGGGGCCAGGATAGAGTCAGCAGAGCAGCCACCCAGAAGACATAGTGGGATACGTACCAAGGCAGGTTGTCTGGGTCGGAAAAGGCCACCATGTATTCCTTGAAGTCCACGTTTTTGAGGTGCATCCCCTCCCTGGCCTCCATGTAGTCGTCCAGGCCCTCATTCTCTGTGAAGAAGCGAGCCCGCTGGGTCAGGTAGGAGTTCTCTGACTCCACGTTGGCAAAGCTGAAACACTTGGTGAAGCGAAGCCGCGTGGCCGGGTAGCTCTCCAAGTCAATGAGGTCCTTGGAGATGTCCTTAACTCCACAGTTGGAATAATCAAACTCGGCCTCTGCCACGTGGGTGTTGACACGTTCGTGATACACTTGGGTGGTGGTGTAGGCATCCCCGTTGCGATAGCGGGTAACCTGCCGGGTCCTCCGGACGTAGTGGTAGCTGATGGCCTTCCACCAGATGCACGGGGTTGCCTGCTGCATCCGCTGCACTCGCTCGTGCACGCTCTCCACGTCCACTTTGTACTGCAGCTCGTTGCGGGTGTAGCAGTGCCAGCACTCCACCAGGTACACCACGTAGAGCATCACCAGGAAGGCCAGGGGGATGTAGACGTAGCCGTTGGAACAGGGGCTGTCGTGGTACATCATGGACTTGCCCTTGTAGGCGCTGTCAAAGGTCAGCCGGGTCACCTTGGTGACGTGACACCACGTCATGGCTCCCATGCAGCCGTACATCAGCAGCGACAGCAGCAGGCATTTCCAGTGGGACTCTCGGCACAGCGACTTGCTGAGAGACTGCTTCACTGGCCGCTGCTGCTCCGGAGGGCCAGGAGAAGGGGAGAGAGAACAAGAGGAGCGGTCAGTAGGCTGCAATGGCAAGAGGAAGGCAAGCAGGCAGTGGGATGCCACGGGGAACAAAATCATTCATCGCAGACACTGGCTGAGGGCTGCACAAAGCACAGGGCAGACAGAAGGGTTGGGAAGGCAAGGACCTGAGGTGACACTGTGGCAAAGACAATGTTTCCCTGGAAGACACTGCGTGAGAGCCTCCTCCTCCACAGCCACAGCAGCAGACGCGTCGCATGCCCTGCTGCCGCAGCTCTGTGAGGTGACCCCAGGCCAGCTCCAATGATGGGTCGCCTCCTCCAAACACCACACCGAACCTCATCCCACTACGTCTGTGTCCCCTTGCACTTAAATTCCAGTTCAAGCTGCTCCTACCAAGACAGCACAAGCGGTCTGGGGTGCCTGTAACACGGAGACCTTCTGCAGCAGGAAAGGCCTCTGCTTGGTCACAGCGATTCTCACTACACTGTTTAGCAGCCCAAAGGCTCCAAAGTGCTTCTGAAGTGCTTTATAAACCACAGAAAAGGGAAAGTACTCCACAACTGAAATGCAGCCACCTCTGGAGAGAGAGACAGCAAACACCGAATAGCATCCTAAAAGGAGTTTGGATGGGAAGTGCAGAGCACCCCACTGACCTGCAACAGCAGGGAGGGGTGAGAGGCAAGGCATGGCTGGTAGCAAATGTAATTGCTTGTGCTGGGATTCAGGTGACAAAGCCCAGCCTTCTTTCTGGCAAAACTGCTCTCACGTCTAAAATGATGGTTAAAGGGCAGGACTTCAGCAACTTCTTAATGACATTGCACTGGTGCATTCACCATGGAAACATCATAAAGACCCCTGAAACCTCCCACTTAAGGAAACCTCTGCCACACCCTGCAACACCCTGAAGTCTCAGATATTGATCCAGCACATGCTTGTTAGGCCAGTGAGACCTGAGACTACCAAACTCAAAGGGACGACATGCAGAGAAGCTACATGCTTTCTTATACAAACACTTTGTCCAGCACAGATGTCATCCAACACAGCAATCTCCAAAGGTATGTCATGAGGCAGGTGGCAAGAGCCCCAGCCTTGGGCACATATCACAAAATTCACTAAGCAGCTTTCAGCTTTGCTTTCCATCTCCAACTACATGCAGCATGGCTTCAGGCACCCTTCTCTCTTGAATGCCTTATGCCTCGAGTCCAGCTCCCCCCTGGAAGTCAATGCCTGAAGACATCAGAGGCCATGCCGCCTTTGCCTGAGCTCATGTCTGCGTTTGCAGGGGCTAAAGCCAGCTGTAATGTCACCACTCACAGCAATGGTCCTCAGGCCTGGCCCCATCCCTTCTCTGTTCCTGGGTGTGCCTGGCTGGAGAGCCGGCTGGCTCACCACAGATCCAGGGCAGGTTGTCTCTGGTTCTCCAGCCCTTTCTTCTCTGTTGAGGTGTGGGTGAAGGGCTGGGGTGCCCTGTCAGACCAGCACAATTAAACCAAACCAGGAAATCCCCCAAAGTGGCTGTGCTCCAGGTGTAGCAGCAATGCTTCCCTACACCAAGCTGCTTCTTCCATGAGCCTGCTCCCTTGCTGCCATCCATCCCTTTGTAGCACCTTGGAGCCCCGGACAGGAACAAGCAAAGCAGCAAGAGGAGATGCACGGAGCCTGAGGAAAGCAAGAAGCACAGGGGTTGGGGTGCTGGCACTGGGGAGATGCAGAACCCCTGTAGACCATGAGCTTCACAGTCCAGGCACTGTCCCACTGCTTCCCAGACCACTGGATGGCTGGAGCCAGTCATCCAAGATCCCAAAGAGCTTAATGGATTCACACTGCCAGAAAGGAAGAGCTCGCTTTCACTTTTAGCATGAAAAACAAAATTTTAGCAAGAACCAGAGGTCACAAAACATTGGCAGGCCCAGGAAGAGATCTATGCCTCTTCTTTCCTCCGTGAAGTCCCCCTTGCTCCCGCAGGAAGAGCCTCTCAGCCCTTGGCTTGGTCCCTAGAGCCCTACATGCCAATCTTTCATCCCCATGCTGTGCCAAAGGCTGGCCCATCCCATGCCAGTGGGACCACTGCCATGGTGAATGGCAGGGCTGGAGCCAGCCCAAATCTCCAGCAGAGGTTTTTCTCCCGGAGGCAGCGCGCTTCCCTTCCCTGCCGCCCCAGCAAGCGGCCTGTGATGGGTGGAGCAGGCAGCAATCAAGAGGGATGGTGGCACCAGGAGGGGAGAGAGAGCACATCCCTCTGGGGTCCCAAGCATTGATGGCGCTGAGATCCTGCTTTGTGACAACTGGCTGAGAGCAGGAGCCGGTGGCAGAGACCTAAAGTCAGGCAAGGCACGCAGTTAGGGCTGGTCTGCAGGCAGCAGCGAGAGCTGCAGCTGGCTCTGCCTGGGAGCTGCAGCACAAGCACCCCAGCACGATGCACAGCTGCAGCAGCATCACACCTGCAGGTCATGGGGAAAGATGGGAACCGCAGGAAGAGAAAAGGGAGCAGGGAGATGAAACAGGGACACCTAGCAGAAGCTGCCTGTGCTGTGCCCTCCCTGCTCAGGCCCCTGCTCCAGCCACAAGGGTCTCCCTAAACCCCTTTGCTTTGGCGAGGCTGCTCAGCCCTGAGGCAGCACAGCTCTTCTGCACTGTGCCAGTGCAGCTGAAGGTTTCCTCTCCCTCAGCTGCCTTCTGCCTTGCAAATCATCCCCAGAAGCAGCAGCAACAACCCTGCCTGTGAGGCTCTAAGGGAACTGCTCTGTCAAAAGATGGATGCCTGGGGTCTGAGCGGGGGTGTCAGAGAGATGCAAGACATATGCTAACCCTGGGGTATATGGGGGATGACAGGGCTCGCACAGAGACAGTGTGTTGTTTGGGGTGGATCTGCAAACAGAGCACGAGAGATAAAGCAAAGCATTCAGCTTGTTTGTTGGACAAGTCGGGGAAGGGGCACCAGGCCAGCCAGGAGACAGGTCGGTCTTGGAAGAGCAAACTGCACCTCTCAGTCACTCCCTCAGCCCTGGCATCCTGCGCTGGCTGCCTGGTCCTGCTCAGGAGGAGGGCAATGCTGGCCAGAGCCCTGCAGAGATCCAGGCAGAGCCCGCTGCAGGTACAGACCCGGGGCACGGCAGCAGGGAGGATGATGCAGTCGCGGCTCGCTTCCAGGAACTGTGTTAGCAGGGCTCTAGTCCACGCAGTAGTCTCCTCCTAAGACTACGCAGCATTTAGATACTGCAGCGCTTTTACAGGGTCACGCTAACCCCTGCTGTAAACTGTTTACGTTCCAGTGTTGTTCTAGGCTTTTGAGGTAAAACACGAACACATTGGTGGCACCGGTGGGGTTTCTGAAAGCCGAGCAAGTGCCAATAACAGGGGATACAACCACAGCAGAGACGGAGGAGGAGCCAGCTGCAGAGGCTAATCCCAATAGGAAATGCAGCATCCCTGCTCCTCACCCAGGCTACAAAGGGCTCACAGGAGCAAACAACCAGCTCTGAGGCTTTCCCCGCAGAAGCAGCTGAATAAGGTCACCTCCTTGAGCTCTCACCCAGCCTCAGAGAAGCCCAGAACAGTAAATGAACATGCAGATGAGAAAGCTATGGACAGGGAAATCCTTCCTGTCCCAGAATGGTGTCACTTGGAGGAGTACAGGCTATGACATAAATGCCACTGTCACCTGCTTGCTGCAGTCTGACGGAATGAGGCAAAAGGCTTCTCCTGCTCCACTGTAAGCAGGGTTTCCCCTGTCACCAGAAGCCTTCCCTTTGCTGGGTCAGCCCCAGCTGGGCTGATGCCTGTGCGTGACACCAGCCAGCCCCTCAGCTTCTCCCACCACATAGCACGTGGTGCAGAGCCCCCCCGGCCGCCTGCGAGCTGCCTTTCTCTCTCTGCACGTGTGTAAAGCACATTTGGAAAGGGTAGGGGGCAGAGTGGTCCCACGGCCTGACACACGGCCCTGGCTTCTGACATCACCCCTGAGGTGAAAGGAGATGGAGCCCCACACCTGCAGCTGCTGCTCTGCGATGGATGGCAAAGGATGGTGGCATGGCTTACAAGCAGCCATGAATCAAATTGAAATGTCCACAATGCACAGGACAGAGGCAGTACACGAGCAGGGCCCACCACTGAGCTGAGCTCCTTCAAGCACCTTCTGATCCTGAGATCTGGGGAACCCCAGATCTTGCCTTGGGGGACAAACCTGCCCAGAACCCCAATGTCCAAGCACACGGTCAAAAATCCCTTCATAGCCCTACCTCTTGGACCCCGCAACTCTGCGCACTGAACAGCTCCAGGAGACCTGCAAGCTCCACAGGGTTCCTCTCTGAAGCAGCCTGTCCCTGGCCACATCTACCACGCCTCCATTCAGCAAGTGTTCCTGGTCTTCTCATTTCCAGCGCCTCTCGCCCCTCTCTCCCTGCAAAGACCAGCCCAAAATCCCCGATTCACCCCCAGAACCTTACTGACTTTACAACATGGCCCGGGGTCACAGGGTTAGGTGTCCTAGAGACAGGGTTGAAAAAAAACGAATCACAAGGCCCTGAGTAGTGGCCCGAAGGCCCAGGTAGCTCCTGATTTGCTTACTTCATGCAACAGATTAGTAAGCCTTGTCCCCTTTGACCTCAAATCCCCAGAACAAGGCTGGTGGGAAGGACTCAGTCACTCTTAGGAACTACCACCATCTTCCAAGGCCCTGGGCAGACATTGGCCACTGCTGATCAGGAGGGTCCCAGCTGAGCCCAAATCACACCCCACACACCCACAGCCCCGACTCAGGAACCACCTGCCTAGAAGCAGCAGCTGGCTCAGCCCCAGGCTGGCAGCATTGCCAACTGCGGAGGAAAGGGGAAGGCAGAGCACCCAGGGAACCCTGCCAGCCATCAGCTCCTGCGACGGAACCAAGGTCTCCATTTTACACAGCAGCTTGGAAGGGAACCAGTTCCCTCCATTGCATCCTACTTCAGAAGTAGGACAAGGGAATTTTTTAGCTTGTCCCCAGGCTGAAGAGTTTGTCCTTTGACATTTCATACCCTCCAAGGTGGAAATGCGTTGCTGAGTGAGATTCAGCTCGACGCTGTTAAGCGTAGGTGTACGCATGTGATGCCAACAGGAAGCAAGCGCTCAGATGGCAAAGCAGCTCCTCTGCAGCCAGCTCTGGCTTGCTGTTTGCCTTGCTGGGACGAGCTGAGCAGCACCTGAAGGCTGGCAGGGCTCCTAGGTGCAGCGACCTCAGACACTTTGAGAGGAGGCACCTTCAAACAGGGCAGATCTCACTTCCCATTTTCCAGTCCCCAGACATCGCTGTAAGGAGAAGATGCAGCCTCCCTCTCCACCACAGGCAGCTTCATGCCAGCCTGTGATAGCTGCTGGCCGAGGGAAGCGTGCCCTCAGCCTAACGCATGCAGGTCAGGGACTCCAGCCCTTCCGTCTGCTCCCACAGGGTACGATTACACTGACACCCAGCTGGCAGCCACCGCAGAGCAATCACAGCCCAGACGATTTCCTCGTAACCCCTGCAAGGCAGGTGACACTGTAGGCAAGGGACACTTGCCCAGGCACTGCCCATGCTGCACTTGTGTCATCCAAACTGGCTCTCGCACTAGCACATCTCAGAAGCCACGGTGCTGTCTTGAACATAGTGCTGCTTCAAAAAAACAGCTGGCACTGGCAGGCCACAGAAGGCAAGGGGCCATGTTCCAGCGTGGCACGAGCATGTGCTTGCACTGAAAAAGTGACTCGTGGTTTAGCTACACCAGTCAGAGCCTGTTTGGAGACTCTGGGCTCAGGAGCTGTTGAACGGTAGCAGGAAATGGTAGCAGAGGAGCAGCCACAGAATATATCTGTGGCTATCTGTACAGCTTCTCAGTCCTTGAACTTAGGCATTCCTCTCCCACAATTATTTGTACCTAAATATAAGTCTGTATATATAGAACAACTCTATGCCTGTGCACATATGTTCTTCCCAAGCCAAGGAGGCAGAGAACACCAGGATTACGCAGCACTCGCCAACTGCAGCTCCCTAGCAGCAGAGGACAAGCAATGTGCCAGCTCCTGAGCACCCCCACCATGCCGCCCTTCGCGCTGTGCTCTCGCAGGTGAGCACAGCCTGCCAGCCAGGAGCACGCCGTGCTCCCTGCTGCTCCCCAGGGACCGTGGGCCCCGCAGCGCACAGTGGTGGCTCCTCTCAGTGTGCTTGTTTCCTCTCCCCATGGGAAGCACGATCTGGGGGGGCTCACCCCCTGCCTGCCCTGTGCTGCTCCCTGTGCACAAAGCACCCTGCTCCTTATCCCTTGGCACCTGCTGCCTGGACTCCAGAGAAGTCACGGCCGAGGGGACTGCAGCACACCTGGAGGCTGGGCTGTGCCGGCCCCAAGCCTGCCCTCGCCTGCACCTTCTGCTCTCCCCAGCCTGCCCTCACCAGCCGCGACCCCAGGACTCAGCACATCCTCAAGCCCTCACCCCTGGTGGTCTTCCCTCGCAGCGATCCAGGCAGCAGTGCATCCCCCCCTGGCGTGCCCCCAAGCCAGAGGGGACGAAGGGGGCGACTCAAGCACATTTTTCCCAAACACAGCAACCTCTTCCCACTGCAGCAAGCCAAAGCCCCGCTCTTTCCTTTTGTGATTTTCCCCCCTTCCCCCCCGATCCCCAGTCATTCGCACCGCGGCCCCATTCGCATCTCCTGCCTCCCCGCCCGCGCTCCTTCCAGCCGCGGGAGGCGGGAGCACCGCCGCGGGCACGGAGCACAAGCCGAGCGATGGAGCGAGAGGGGGGGGACAGGCGGCGGGGGCCGGCAG
>VXAV01010061.1:48665-68050 GCA_013399715.1 Alectura lathami | reverse complement strand
AGGCGTGGGCTCGCAGGCAGCGGGGCGCTTCCTGGGGCGGCTGGGTGCTGGGCTGCGCGTCCCCTGGCCGCGGGGCATCGTCAGCCCGGCACTACGGCCCCGGCACTACGGCCCCGCGCCGAGTGGGGTGGTGCAGTTCTCCCCGGGAGCACGAGGTGGCACTCGGGCTATTCCAGGCTCGGGGATAACCCCAGGGCACGTCACCGCCCCCCAAATCGCAGGTGCTTGCCCCCCACTGCCCGAGGCGCTCGTGGTCCCCCGCTGCGCCCGCTGGGCGCTGAGCAGGTGGCGGGGTGCGCGCACAGCCCCATCCCCGACGGCCCTGGGGGTGCCCCTCTCAGCCCCCACAGCCCTCTCCCCGTGGTGATGGAGGCAAACACGCATTTTAGTCTTTTTATAGAAAAAAAAGGCAACTGTACAGACACATTTACATAAACAAGGGAGCGGAAAGCCAAGGGGGAGGTCGGGCCTCCCCCTGCAGCACAGAGAGGTGGGCACGGTGGCTGGGAGTTGCCTCCTCTCCCCTCGCAGCTTATGGCGGGGCCTCCTGTCACGCAGGCAGGAGGCGGAAAGAAAACAAGGGCAGAACAGGCAACCGGTTATCTGGGGGGACCGAAAAATACGGCGGCAGGGAACAAAGGCAAAGAGGGAGAAAGCAAAGCGTGGGGAGCTCTTCCTCTGCTGAGCTGGGGGGTTGGCTCTGTGTATGGATGGGACATGGGCGTCTGTGTCCCTTGGGTGCTGCTGCCCAGGGCGTGCTCCCAGCAGACTGTGGGGACGCCAAGGCTGGCTGGGGCTCTTGCCCGCATTTGCAAGTCTCCCCTGTCGGAGAGAAGTTGCAGCGTGGGATGTTGACAGGCACCCTGGACGAAGAGAGGAGAGCAAGTCGCTTGGGGGCAAGGGCGAGGGGGGAATAACACTGGATACCAGCCTTCAACTCTGCCTGGTGGAGAGCAGGAGGCTCAGAATGGCTTTTGGCCTTGAGCTGGGAAACTTATGCAGCACGGGAGGCAGCTGGACCTCGGTGAGATCCTGGGAGTCTTACACACAGCACGGGGAAGGCAAAGGCACGTAGGCCTGAAGGCATCACGCAGCCAGGCATGGCAGGAGCCAGGCCAGCCCTGGAGGAGTGGAACTGTCCCTGGATGTAACGCCCGCCGTGGCAGTGCGAGTTGGCAGGGGCAGGAGTGAGGTGTTATCTCCCCACAGCGCTGAGGTGTCCAGGGCCTCGGAGGAGGATGCGGAGCCATCTTGGTGTCCCTGCACCCTCTGGGTGCCTCTGCTAGATGAGAATTTTGAACAGGAAGGAGATGGCAGCTCCTAGGGCCAAGCCCAGTGTCAGAAAAAAGGCCATGACTGCTCCAGCTGTCTCTGCTTCATGGGCAAGCACTTTCCTAAGGGAGAAACAGGCGTCAGACTCATCCTCAGGGATGCATACCCCGTGCTGGGGAGCCCAGGTGCCAGGGCTGGGCTCTCCGCAGGTGCAACCGACTCTTCCCATGCCCCCAGCCCTTACTCACTTGGGGCCAAAGCACATGCAAAGGCTGGCCAGGTAGCCGTTGGAGATGGAGAAAAGGATCATGAAGACGATGTACCAGGCGTCATGAGAGAATATGACGGGCAGGTGGCTCCGGGGTTGCACGTTGCACAGCATGAAAAGGGGGATGAAGATGACACGGAAAGCCACCATCACTGGCAGGAGGCAGCTGTCCTTCCCGGGCTGGGAGAGAAACAGGTTGCTGAGCAGCTGAGAAGTGGATGTTCCCCATCCCCTGGCGTGCCAGCAAGGGCTAGAGAGGCTGTCCCTACTGCGCTGTGGCTGCAGAGGAGCCACACAGAAGGCAAAGTTGCTGAAGGGCTCTTTCTGCTGCAGCAAACCCCAGCATCACCAGCTGATGCATGGGGTGGATCAGGGCAGCTCCTGATCCCCTCTGTGCAAGACTCCCAGACCCACAGCTCCTGCCTGCTGTGCTTTGGCACACACCATCCTGCTCCTGTTGCCTCCCGCATCCAGTTCCAAGGGCTCCCCCTGCATCAGCCACAGCTATTTGAGGCTTGGAGTCCTCTTCCCTCCCTCTCTATCACCAGCCCCAGTTGTACTTGTTACTCTGTCACTCACAAGAAGGCTCTTGCTGCCATGGGCATTTGCCAGTGAGCTGGCCAGTGCTGGGGCTCACACTTCACCATGCATTGTAAGGAGAGCTGCAGCAAGAAGCAGAGACAAGAGGGACCAGACAAGTGTCACAGACCTGCATCAGCCCCAGAGGCTCTGGGGAATGGCCAGGCATGGGGGAAACATCTAGCTTGAGAAGAGAGTGCAGATGGTGTGTTCTGGTCCCCAAAAGAAAGAAGAGGCAAAGCCAGCAGTGACTGCTGCGGATTGTTAGCAGGGCTGTGTGGGGAACACTACTTCCCCAGTACACGGACATGGAGGAGTTCACCACTGCTTGTCCTTTCCCTCTATCCCTCGGTGGGACGTTCTGACTCAGCCTGGCAAGCACCCCCTGCTCAGCTGCTGCTCTTCCCTGGCTGGGTGCAGGACTTGTGGTGAGGTCAGTGTGCAGAGAGGAGGGATGGACAGGCCACCAGTCCTACCACATCTGGCCACTGCCCTGGAACTCCTGTCCTTAGCTGACTTGGAGAGCAGTAGTGCTAGAGCCAAAATACTGAGCTGGGTCTGTGAGCAACCACTAAGCCCTTTCTTCAAACAACAGGGAGTGAGGAGAGGCCCATGCACACACACACAACCTCCTCCTGCTGCAAACCATTATGCGGGACAAGGCCGGCTGAGGTAAATCCCCTCTGGCACCCCAGGGCCTGCAAACTGGGCTTTAACCAGCTCTCCAGCCTCCTACGCTGTCCCCCTGCCAAGTGGGCTGAAATCCAGCAATCTGGGAAAGGGATTATGCTGGGGCTGTTTTGGACAATGCTGGGAAAGGGATGGACCGAGTTATGGTCTCCTCAGAAACTAACAGAGGTCTTGGATGAGCAAAGCTGGAACAAAGCAAGACGCACGGTCCCTGTGTTGCCCTGCAGCTGGGATCAAGGCAGCCCCTGGTACAAGATGTGCCTGGCTCTGTCCTGAATCTCCTCAGCAAGGTAACAGGGTGACAGGACCCCATGGTCCTGGGGTCAGAGGAGACCCCCAGCTGCCCTGGAGGTGGCAGCCCCCCTAGGCTGGTATAGCCATGGGTCGTGTCATGAGCACATGGCAACAGTTGTGCCAACTGTTGTGTCTGTAGGCAAACCAGCAAGGGCAGAGAACAGGGCCCCAACCAGGGAAATGAGGCCCAAAACACATGCAGTCAGACTTTCCACACAGCGCTGTTTTGGAGACGTCTCCTGCTGGGTCATCCCACCGCCATGGCTGTGGCCTGGACACCAGGCAAGGCAGCTCGCAGCCAAGGCTGGGACAGCCAGCAGCTATAGCCAAGGGAGCAGCAGGTCCAGGCTGCAGGGAAGCCGAGGCCGGACAGACCCCGCGTTGCGTGCCGCTGTGAGGAGCTTCTCTAAACAAACAGCCTGAGCAATACAGGGGAAACGGCGCTTGGGGGGTGGGCGCAGGGGCAGGAAGAGACACAGACAGACAGCCCCCTTCCTCGCTCACCGCCATCACGGCTCCCTTGCTCAACCCCAGGCATGGGGAGATGAGAGCAGGGGACAGGGGGCACGGGAGGGGACAGCTCTGTGACCTGCATGGTGTGTCTCTGCTCTGCTGCCAGGACAAGGCTCTTTAAAGCAGCTGTGTACTGTGCGGGGGCCAGAGGTTTTATTTTGGGCTGCCCTGTCTTTCACCCTCTTTCATTGCCGCCATCCTGCCTGGCTGTTTGCATAGCTGGACTGAAGGTTTGTTTACAGAGGCTGGAATAGAGGAGACAGCTTCATCCAAGCCATGCTGAAAGAAGAGTGGGAGGAGGACAGGACAATACTGTGGCTTTAGCCTCTAAGCCATAAATCTCTGCTTAGGACTTGAAGCCAGGGCAGGAGTCAGCTCTGCGCCTACTTCCTTCTCCCAGACATGGATGGCAGCCCCAGTGAGAACCACGGCCAAGGGGCCCAGGGATGGAGAGCGCTGGGACATTTGCTCCTTGCCCCCTGCTTACCCATGTGAAGAGGGCGGTGAGACTCCGTCCCATCCAGTCAAAGACATTAAACATCAGGAAGCAGGAGACAGAGATGAAGTAAGTATCTGCAGAAGGGGCATAAGGTCAATGACAAGCCCAGAGTGCCCCAGGCCCTCCTCCTGATTGCACAGAGACTGTCCTTCAGGTCTAGGGTCCTCCTAGTTTCCCACTAAGGGCTGGAATGGTCTCCCAGCCAGACTGGCATCTCCACCCAAACCTTCATGCACAATGGTCTCCTTTTCCCCTGATGCACCCCTACTCCTTAAAGCTGTACTTTCTTTCCTCCCATTTCGCTTTTTTTCCAGTCTCCTCCTAGCCCACCCCACACCTTGCCACACTTACCCCATTTGTTTCCCTCTCCGAGGGTACTGGACACCTTAGCTGTGATGGAAGGAAAGACCCCAATGGTGACGGTGAACACTAAGCAGACAGACATCGCCATGACCCAGAGCTAGGGAGATGAAAGAAAGAGGCTGGTACCAAACACAGGGCAAGAGACCAGTGCAGCGGTGGTCTCCTCTCCCCATGCCCTCCTAAGCTGTGTCCATCTCCTGACACAAGGAGCAGCGCAGGGGTTGCTGGCAACTCACAGACCTTCTTAAAAATCGAGATGACCGAGGGCGTCTCCTCAGGGCTGTGGACAGGGATGATCTTTGAGTTATTCTGCTCCATCCCGTTGGGCTCGTCTGCAGGG
Organism: Alectura lathami; assembly: GCA_013399715.1. Taxonomy (NCBI): domain Eukaryota; kingdom Metazoa; phylum Chordata; class Aves; order Galliformes; family Megapodiidae; genus Alectura; species Alectura lathami. The sequence continues at coordinate 63,232 of VXAV01010061.1, read as the reverse complement.
AGAAACAAAAATAGAGCATAGCAGAACCCACAAAGCAGCGATTTAATTTAGTTCTGTCTCGTTCTTCCTCTCAGCTCTTTTTCCTTTCTCTTCCTCCTCTCATCCCCTCACCTTTCTTAATCAGGTCTCTCTTGGTCTCCAGCTCTGCATTGTATACGTGGTATTCTGTCTTGTCCTTCATGGAGTAATACCGGAAGAAATCCTGTGGAGACATAGCCACAGAGAACTCATGCAAGTGTGAAGAAAAAAGGCTGCCAGGGAACTGGAACCCGAGGCTGTGTGATAACAGCAGACCCTGCAAGATGGGCCAAGTATTCCTTCCACTTGTGTCCGATACTGATGCTGTTCTGCTCACCCAGGTGTCCACTTCTACAGTATCCAAAGGATACCATGGGCACCTGCAGTGGGAACTATCACAGAGAGCTCCTCTGGGACACTGGAGGTCCTGCCCTGACCCAGCAGATGGAGACTAGTAGAAGCCGAGGCTGGAGTGCTCCTGGACCAAGGTTCTTGTGCTGTGACGTGCAAAGGTCCCGTGTCCTCACACTCTTTCCCACCAAGAAGACAAAGTCTTACCATGCGAGGCAGAAGGATGTAGGAGACGATGGCCAGCACGATTGCCACACATGCCGTGGTGAAGTAACCAATGAAGCTCTCTGGTTGCTTAGCACCAACTGGGAGCACAGGAAGGGAAGAGACAGGGAGGAAAAGGAAGAGGATGAAGAGGGGCGAGAGGAGTGAGGCCTTGCTGTCATCTCCCACCCTGGCAGGGTCCAGTGTGACCCTGCTGTCCCTTGTTGACAGCAGTGCCCTGTCACCTGCAGGGCAGGGATTACTCACTGGCAATACTGAAGATCATTGCCAAAGCAGCAAAGATGCCCGCCAAGCCCTGGCCACTCATGATGGGAGCTGTGTAGCTGACAGGCAGGAGCCCTGCCAGTCCAAAGAGGCTGCCCTGGAGGATGGCGCCAAAGGCTGCAAAGGGAAAGATGAGCAGAGGTGAGAAACCAAAGGCAACGATGGGCTGCACCTCCGTGGGGAGCCAGGGAGGGTCCCCAAACTCCCCCGTCTCTTGGCTCTCCCACAGTGACGTTCATGCTCTTCTCCCATAGAGATCAGTCCCAGCCACGGGGCTGTGCCCCTTTCTCCCCTACCCCGTGCCTTACTCACAGTTGATGAAGACGATGCTGATCATGGTGAAGAGAAAAAAGGGAAGAGGCTCCATGGCAACCTTCACCATGATTGCAGTGATTAAGAACACCAGCCCAATGGCCACCAGGCTGCCCGCGATGCGGATCTGCTGGGGAATCCTGCAAAAGAGGGTCTCAGTGAGGGAAGTCCAGCCCCTGGAGGCCTGCGATGTTCTCCCACAGCAGTCCCAGCCAAACCATAGCGTAGGAGAAGCATGTTTTGCCTTTGGACTGAATGGTTTGGCTCAGTGTTGAGCCCGGATAGGCTGGGGCCCTGTGGGGGCTGGCAGGGGCAAGGATGGAGCAGGGCTCACCGCTGGTGGATGAAGGAGTTGAGGCAGGTGAAGATGAGGAGGGGCACCATGGAGCAGAGAGTCATGAAGTTGTCAAACATGGACTGCAGGTAGGAGGGGGACACGGCAGCCCCACTGGTCTGGTTGGACAAGCGGCTTGTGTTCTTTGGGTCCGCCAGGCGGCCGATGAAATACTGTGAGGGAAGGAGCCAGGTGGACCTGAGGAGCTGCGAGGCCTCCCCAGAGCACGCTAAGGCCACCCTTGTCCCCTCTCCAGCCCCACACCCAGCCCAGGGCTCCTCCTGCTGCCTTGGTGCCAAGTGTCCCACTCAGGTCACCCACGCTTCTGCCTGCTGCCTGGTGCCCACAGGTGGCACGGGACGACCAGTGCTACGGCAAGCCCTCACCTCTCTGGCGGTCATGAAGAAATTCCATGGCAGCAGCGTTCCCAGGCCGAGGATGAAGAAGATCAGCCAGACAGCCTTGTACCTGCAGAGGAGACAGAGAGGTGTGGAGCAGGATGCTGGGCAGGGCAGGGGACAGGCGTCACTTCTGTCTGTCCCTGAGCCCACTGATGAGGCCGTAGACAGAGGAGGGAGGATGAAATTCGCAACCTGGTGTCATCTATGGGACCAGTGCTTTTAAGCAGAGGAGATTCACAATAAAGGACTGCACAAGGCATTTATTTCCCCATCTCTGGCCTGGGCACCCCTAAGCAGACGTGGCTGCAGGAGGGTTTCCAGGAGGCTGTGAAGGCAGAGGACACGCTCCCCGCACGTGGCACCCAGCTGCGCAGCAGCCACTGCCAGAGCTGGGAGGGCGATGTGCTAGCCAGGAAGAGCAGGGCCAGGTCCCAGCACTGGGGACTGTTTACAGTCCGTTTGCTGTGGAAAAACTGATGGAGCATCTCAGGGAATGGACTCCACAGGCAAGAACAGAGCCTGCTGCTCCCTGCCCTGCCAGAGATCACACGTCCATAGGGCTGCCAGTGGGACTCAGGGCCCCAAGCCCCCAAACGCTGGGCCCCCGCATTATCCCAGATCTCCTGGTATCCTGCATGTGCCCAGACACCCACACCACAGGCTGGCATTACCTATCCTGTGGCCCGTCTCTTGTTGTCATCTTGTGCAGTGAGGGTCAGCACGAGTTCCAGCAAGTCTCGTGGTGGCTCTCCGTCTGGAAAGCAAGCAGTATGTTATGGAGGAGTGAGGCCAGGCAGGGGCAGCACTGTGAGCGCTCCGCAGGACTACACAGAGCCAGCAAACAGCAAAAGCATTGCTCAGCAGCTCAGAGCCCTTCGCTGAGGGGCTGTCACACAGGGCTTTACGCTGCTGCTCAGGTGTCACTGAGCCTGTCCTCCAAAAGGGAAACCTGCATCCACGAGATGCCCGTGCTGCTCCACCCCGCTGCCCGCCGCTCCTCTGCAGGCTCTTAAGGGATTTGTGAGCTGCCAGCTCTGTCCCCAATCCTCAGGCTGTGAGCAAAGCATATGCGCAGCAGGCTGTGTCCTCCACCCCTGACCTCCCCACGCCCTTCCAACATTCCAGATATGGCAGGACAAAGGACACGTTTCATCCAGTGGCCTCTCGGGTCAGAACCACACAAACCCTCCTTTTCCATTTACCTCTTCCCCCCAGTTCTTGCAGCCCTTTCCTAGTAAAGCCAAGGGCATCCAGGGCACTACTGTCCCTCTCTCAGCACCCACCGCTCCGATCCTGCCCCTGCAGCCAGCTGGCATTGCTGTCCTGACAGGCGGCCACCCTAAAAACGCAGCCCCAAGGCCCCTGAACCCGACCCCATCCCCTGTCCCCCCATCCCTACTCCGCGGGCAGAGAGGTATCAGCCCCCCCGGGAGAAGCCACAGGCCTGCCTTGTCCTTTTCCTGTAGGAGCGGCGCAGCATGGGGCATTCAGCCACTTCTCCCGGTGCTTCCTCTGCGGCAGGGCTCTCTGCGCTCAGCCCCCAGCACCCTGCTGGCCGTGTCCCTCCCCAGCCGCCTGCCTGGCCTCCCTCCTCTCCAGTGCGGCTGCTGCCTGCAGCATCCCTGCCTGCCAGGTAGGGCGGCCGCGGGGGCTGCCGGGAAGCAGCATGCTGGGATCTGTAGTCCGGGCAGGGCTCAGCCCGCGTTAAAGGCAACGGAGGCACCCGCGTGCTTCTGGGCACGGCTCGTGACCTTCGTGTTAATTCCCTTATTGAGAAAGGTGGACACGGGTAGTGTGCTCCTGCGGGTTGTGTAGGGCAGGAGAGCCTACGGCTGTGGTGGAAAGGAGACAAAACCTGCAAGGTGTGCAGAGGGATTTGGGAGGCATGTGGGCTGCTTGGAAAAGTGAGAGCAGGTGGACAGGTACACCCATGCAACCTGGGGCCAAGAGCCCCCCCAGCCCGGTGGAGCACGGCTCCCTGTGCTCCAGGCAAGATGTGGCAGCTCCCATCCTGCCCCTGTGAGCCACCCAGGCTTCCAGAGGGAACACAGGAAAATCCCCTCCTGAAAATCCCCTCCTGGCAGCTTGCCAGCCTCCCTGCAGGGAGGAGACACCCTGAGCCCTGGCACCGGATTAGCAGGATTAGCAGTGGGGGCAGTGAGCGTGATTGGCACCATCTCACAGGCAGAAAGACCACCAGGGCCACTGATCGTCCCCAAGAAACAAGCAGAGCGCCCCAGCCCACCCTGCAGATGCCCAGCAAGCCCTCAGCAAGCTGCTCCTCGCCAACAGACCACCACCCTATCTTCCCTGGGGTCATGCCAGTGTCCCAAGAAGCCAGTAAGGACCGATGCCACAGACATACCTGGAGCCAGGGCAAGCCCTGACTGTTGATCCCACCCCGTGTCCAGCGTATTTGAAGGCGGCATGGCCCCCCCTCTTCCGCGCCCCCACCACTCTCAGAGCTGAGCGTCAGCCCCAGCTCAGGTCATGGGGGCCGGGGCCATGTGGCTCTGGCAGCATCCGCAGAGGAGGAGGAGGAGGAGAAGAGGTGTCAGGTACCACGGCTGGCAGGCGGCCCGGCAGCACGCAGGAGGGGACGTGGGGACTGACAGTGCCAGAGTGAGTGGCAGGGAGGAGGCTGGGGGACAGGAGCGGGTCTTTGGGGGTGTTCCCATGACGCTGCCTTCCCTGCTGCCTCCTGCTTCCATCCGGAGAGCACCCGTACCCCTGCGTCAGGAGCCCGGCCTCCTTGGCAGCGATGCCCGGCTGCCTGGCCGCAGCCTCCTGCCTGCTTTGTTTGTTTTCTGTCTCACTTTGCTAAGTGCCTTCTAATTTTTTCCACAAAGAGACAATCCCTGCCAAGGGGCGCACGGGTCAGTGCTCATTACGGCAGGAAACACATCCAGCTGCCAGCTCTTACAAACAACCCCACGGTAAACAGAAAAGGTCAAACAAACCAACACAAGCAACAGGTGGCAACCATGCTCCATAGGGGCGAGAGCAACCGTACAATAATGAACCCAGAGCGATCCTACAACAGAGCAGGGATAGCGCTCAGTGCATCTCCAACCTCCAGCACCTTCAGAGGACCTCGGCCCAGCCACCAGAGCCAGCAGCTAGATGGCCATGGTCTGCCCAGCCCTGAGGGCAGGGGAAAAGGTGCGGGGCCTCAGCACGGGGACACGGGGACATCCAGTTTGTTCCCAGGCACAGAGCAGTCCATCCCATTTCCTTGGAAGTGATGTGTGAATGGAAGGAGCAGCAAGATAAGAGTAGGACTGACTAAGCAAACAACACATTGTCCCCTTTGACCACATACAAACAATGGAGAGCGCAATCTTAATTGCCCATTTGCTCAGCACAAAGGCCCAGCCACAAGCTAGGTGACACCTATTGTGTTGGGCCACTCAGGGACAGCTATGGCGCAAAAGGCCCAGCCTGTGCAGAAAAACTGGCACCACAGGATGGCCACGTCTGCAGGCAGCGGTTTGTCACCCGGCTTTGGAGACCTCCCTTCTGACACGTCACCTTTCTCCTGCTCTGATGGCGAGCAGAGAGCACGTTCGGCTTTCCACTGTGCAGAGGCTTCAGGGTGGAGGGTAGGGACGCAATGGGTGTCCCCCAGGAGCACCAGCTCATTAAAGAACAGCCCTCCACACTGCCTTTGCCATCCCTAGCCACGGGCAGGCACACCAGCGAGCACCTCGGCAGCCTCCTGCTGCTGACCGCTCCGGATCGCTTTGCAGGGGTAAGGTCAGCACTTCCTGACGGTGCCGCCAAGATGGGGCAGGGCCAGATGCCTCCCCAGGTTTCGACCCATTCCCCTCTTCCAGCTGCTCCAATCTGCGACAGCGGAGCCCGGCTGGCAGGAAGGCTGACCTGGGGCCGCGGGTTTACCTGCGGGCAGGGAGCGGGCCTGACACGCATGTGCAAGGCGCACGAAACCCTGGTGGCCGGGACACAGCTTTGTCACCTCCAGCCAGGCCACCTGCATGCCCAGGGTCCCCCTACCTTGCTCCGGCCCTGCTGCAGGGCAGGGACCAGCCTGCAGGGCTGCGGATCCGCGGGTCCGGTCCCTCCATTTGCAGTGAGCGTCCCACACGCCTCCAGCCGCAAGCCGCAAGCCATGAGCATGCCTGCTGCCTTTCACAAGAAGCAGGAGCACATGGCTGCATCTCGCTGCGGTGTCAGGACAAAATAAGGGCACTGCCTTGGGTCAAATGAGAGCACCACAGAGGGCAAAGTCAGAATGGCACAGGCCTGGAGAGCAGCTCCTGGACTGCTCTCCCATCTCCAAGCAATTCTGCCCCTCGGCTTTTGATGTATTTTGTAATCCACAAAAGGTTTTACTTCGTGAATTTTTCTACGTCCCCTGCAGCTCGGGGGTTCTGAGCGAGGGCAGCATGCTGCAGCAAGAAAATCTACTGCTGCGTGGCACCTCCAAGGGCGGCTCCGCTGACTTCGCTTTTGGATTCAGGCTGGACACACATAGACCCCTTCTCCATGCCAGCCGTGACTCCAGGCGTGGATCCCAGCCACCCTACGTCATGTTTTCCAAACAGAAAAATTCTAGCTCACTTAGTCACGGAGGAACAGCTCTGTGCCTTTCATCCTCCTGGCTGCTTTTCTCCAAATCTTTCGCGGTTCTCCCAGACACGATGGGGTCACCTTACGAGTGGGTGGGCCATGGATTTGGGCAATGACACGAAGCTTTCCTGCTTTTGGTTCTGCTTTGTCACTCACAAGGAGTGACAACGGCTTTCTTGATGATTCAGTGTGTTTCTCTGACTCTGGCTGCACACTGAGCTAGCTATCTAAAATAACCCCAGGTGTTGATCAGCACGTAACCTTGTTTGCAGATCTGGGACGACTATTTCCCCTTGTGTATCACTTGATATTATCTAAACTGAATTTCATCTCTCTGCTGCTCGGTGTTGTAACACTTTTCTGTACTCTTTGCAGCTGGCATTTGTCCTCACAAACCTGAGTAATTCGATAGCATCAGGCAAACTCTGTGAGCTCATTGCTCATTTCCTTTTCCAGGTTTCTCATGACAGTGTTGAAAAAGCAAGGGACTGAACACAGCGATCTCCTTCCACCGCAAAAGATGACCACTTACTCCTACACCCTGCTTCCTGTTTTTTAACAAGTTACCAAGCCCTGCAAGGACCCTCCCTCTTGACCAGCCAGCTTCCTTAAAAACTGGGCTGAAAGACCTTGTCGAATGCATTTTGCAAAGCCCTGTGGCCACCTTGAGCCCATGCTCCCTCCGAAGCACTCGCCTCCCCCCACTGGAACCCCCACAATCACATGCCCAGGGGCTCATCAGGCTGCTATGGGCTCTGGGCAGTACACCCGCAGCTTCCCCAGCCCGATTTTCCCTGAAGTTCCCCCAGCCCTTCTTAGAAATCAGCGTCACATTCTCCCCCCTCCTGCTCCCGGGGGCCGGGGCAGTTGCGAATAAACGACTGCACATCACTCGCAGCGGCCGCCTGTTTCATCCTCCCCTCCCTGCTGATGAACCTTACGCTAGAACTTGCTGGTGTTTGCTTTCCATGCTTTATGGCCCTTCCTCTGGGCTCGCTGAGCGCTCTGGTGAGCCTCCGACAGGAGGATGCAGCGTGGAAGCAACTGCTCAGGTTCTCCAGGAGTGGACGGAGAGGCGAAAGCTTCGTTTGGCTTTCCTGCAATGCCCTGTTTTCCCCCGATCCCCTCCGACAGCCTGTGGCCAGCTTCCTACTCCCGACGTGCTTTATGAGCAGCTTCCACCAGCGAGCTGATAACACTTCCTATTATCCTGGTTCTCCTTTCTGAGCCCTGCCTCTAAATGCCAACTGGCTCACTGCGGTGTCTGCTCCCCCCATCACTGCCCTGCCCTCGCTCCTGGAGGATGGAGCTTGGCGAAGCATTTCGGCCTCCCCCATGGATACGGAGGACGTCCCTGCTCTCAGCAGCCGCTGTGCCGTTATCTCGGCTGCCGGGTGCCGTGGGGAGAGAAGGGCGGAACATCCAGCCCCGCGGCGTGTTTTGAACACAGGCACCAGCCAGCTGCAAGTCCCTTATCTGTCAAGGAGGCCTGAGAGGCTCCCTGGGGCCCCTGGGAGGTAAAGACACTCAGGCGTGTGCGTAAATTAAGCCGGAAAGGAGGGCTCTCCTCACACCCGCCATTTACATGCTTAATTTGACAAGCAAAGCACATGCTGTCCTCAACCTGGCAATTATGCCCCTCTTACGCACCCGGCGTTGGGTTGCTCACCCTGCCATAGGCAGGAGCTCCCGGCTGCATCACGCTGACACCAAGGCTGGTCATTGCTGCCCACAAATTCCTCCTCCTGGTGTGGGGCACGGGCTGCCTCTGAAGGGCTTCCCATGATGGAGAGCGGCTGTGGGGAGGCAGAGCCAGCCCTAGAACTGCCCTCTAAGGGGCTCTTCTGCCATCACTGAGCTCCCCCACCCCAAGACCACAGGCTCCCACCTCCCTGTCTTGGATGCTGAGTGGGTTTCCAGCCCTGCCACAGAGCTGGCAAAACACAGAGAGCAACAAAAGCCAAGCAGCAGGAGGGAAGCTTACCAGAAGGGCAGGGTGCTCCCAGCCCCTGGGTCCTGCTCACTTCGAGCCACGCAGGGCAGCCGGGGCTCTGGGGCCAGCACTGCCTCAGGACGGGTGGGTAAAGCCCCGCCAATGTCTGAGCAGTCGTTGACTCGAAGGTCAGCGGTTTGGGGGTGGGAGAGGAGATACAAGGGCCAGGAAAGGCAGGAGTGTCACTTCTGCGCAGGGAGAGGGAGCTTCCCAGACAGAGCCGACGTCAGAAGGGCAGAGATAAGCTGCTCTCGGGAGCCTGTCTGCAGAGAGGGATCGGCAGGGCTCTTCAAGCGAGCTGGCTTCCAAACGGCACCACGTCAGGCACAAGCCTGCCCTCCACCCCGTCACACCAAGATGGGGCAAAGGGCCCCACAGGGCTCTTTGCAGCCAGGCAGTCACCCCAGCCCTGCTAAGAGGGGGGGACACGGGGAGAAGGCAAGGACAAATATCCAACAGCTGACTGCTGTGCTGGTTTCCCAACACGTGTCCCCTCTTTGTTTTCCCTGGGGAACACCAGCATGTCTTGCGAGACGTGAGCAAGCACCAATGTCTTCTGCAGGAGAAGGCCAGCCACTCTGCACCACAGCCCTGACATGCCTCATGGCAGGCTTGGGAAGAGGTCATGGTTTTCCAGGGTTGGGCTGGAAAATTAGAAAAAAAGCCCCTTTCTCCCAAGGGTGGAGGGAGGAATTTGCTCGGGGCTCCACTCAATGCATCTGCGGAAACCAACAAAACAAGAGCAGAGCCTAAGAAAAAACCAACTCCAGGACTCCCAGGCAGGCCTCAGGGCCCAGAGGGCTGCGTGGGTGGGGAGGGAAGGGGAAATGGAGGCGAGGTCCCCATGGGGCAGGCAGGGAGCTCCTGCCATCCAGCCATGGCATGAAGCAGGAGAGGTGATGAAGTGGGCATCTTGTCCCTGCATCCTCGCCTGGCTCCTCCGCAGCCAGCAGCCTTAGGAGCCCTGGGGGGGATTTGGGGGGAAAGGGATCATCCCGGGGGCCACGGCAGGAAGAGGCACAATGGGAGGAAGCCAGGTTTCCGCTCCTGAATCAAGAAAACCTTATGAGACCCACGGGAGAAGGGCAGGACACCATTAATGTAAAAATCAGCTGGGAGCACGGGGAGCAGCCCCCAAATGGCAGAGGGTCCCCCTTGCCTCGCTTGCTGCGGCGATGACACAGGCCACCGCGGATCAGGGCAGCCACGCAAGGGGGGCAGAGCAGCCCCAGCCGTGTCACCACATGGTTGCCAGAGGCATCTCGTCTGCTTTAGCAGCTCCTCTGTGGGTCACGCTCGGGCCTGCTCCAAGGAATTCCTGTATGCAGATGGTATCAGTCGGCCGCACCTTGGGCAGCGGCACGGCATACGGAGGATATGCACTGAGCCTGCAGGACCGTGACCCCGCTTCCCCTGTGTCTGCAGGAGCGGAGGGGACAGCGCTGAGGGGGAAGCATGTGACAACAGGAGTGAGACAAACAGCCGGTGGCCACGTGGGTCTGGAGATAAGGGCTCTGTGAAGGCTGGGCAACAAACCCGGACTGGCCAGGCCAGGCCAGGCCAGGCGAGAGCCCCAGGGCTGGGGGACGAAAGCAGGGCGAGCAGAGTTTCCCCACACAGCTCCTCTTCCTGGGGCTGTAGGGCTGAATCCACCAGCAAGATGCTCCGTCCCAAGGCCACCACTCAGAGGGACAAGCAGGACTGCGGGAGGCCACCTGCCCTTGGGTGGCCCCCAGGGCACTGGGACAGACAGGGGAGAGGCTTCCTCCCTCGCTGCGGGACAGAAATACTCAGGGTATTTTGGGTGCCCACAGGCCAGCTCAGGAACATGGGCCCTGGCTGACCCCTGCTTTCGGCACAAAGTGCCCACAGCCCTGCTGGGAAATGAGATGCCGAGCAGGAAAGCAGGTTTTGGCAGCTGCCACATCCCACGCAGTGCTGCTGCCAGCTGCCGGGCCTGCCAAGGATCGGATCGGATCACTCCTTGCATGGCTGCAGCTCCTCACGCATCCCGAGCCGTCCTCAGCTGCTCACTGCAGCCATTTCGCGATGGACGGGCAAGCGGTGGTGGCTCAGCCGTCCCCATGAGTGCAAGGCTGCGTGTGTAGCCAGAGGAAGCGTCGCTGGCTCCAGGCAGACGCATCCTTTGGAGGGAATAAGCCAACGAATAAACCTCCCACCCTCGGCAGTGGCCTGGGCTGACGCAGAGCAAGCAGCCCGGCTGTGGGACAGGAAAGCCTTTATGTGAGTAGGACTGGGCAGGGAGAGGCAACAGGCGGAGGGGAGCTCACTCCCACCTCTGCCCAAATCCCAGAAAAACAGTCCTTCGGGCTCTCCCCTGCCAGCACCAAGAACAAACTCAGCCACAAGCTAGGGATTGGCACAGCACAGCCCCTCCGGTCCCCTCCCACCCACGCTGCCACATCCCTGCAGGCAGCCACCGCCCGACGCACCGCAGGCTGGCTGGACCACGAGCGTCCCTATCCCTGGGGACACCATGCCCAGCCTGCGGGCAGCGGAGCTGAAAGCCAGCCCTGTCTCTGCTCACACAGGAACAGCATTTGGGAGACAAATACGTTATTGCAAACAGAGTTTTATTTCTGGTGTCAGCTCGCAGGGGCGGTGCCTGCCTCTGAGCCTCCCCAGTGTTACTGCGGGGAGCAGAGGAGGTGAGGGAAGCTCTGAGCTCCACTGGGAAGACCGAAGGGCAGCATGTCCTACATCAAAGTGGGCTGCCCATCCTGCAGGGTGTCCTGCTGGAGCCTACCCGGGTGTCTGAGCACATCAGGCCGTCGCTGTGCTCCCACGGTGGCCCTGGGCGTCAGGCAGTTCCCTGGCTGAGCCCTGCAGAAGTCATCGCTCTCTGGCACACAGCGTCCCAAAGGAAGGGAGGGATGGCTGGTGGCAGACGACTTGCATTTGTTTACAGACAGCCACGCAATTTACCAGTGTCAGGGTTTGTTGCTTGTGGAAAGCTCTTACTTGCTCCAGAGGTGTGGCTGATGGAAGGTAACAGTACGAGGTAATGGGCTCGGCCCAGCCTTGCACAGCCATGGGGAGTGGGTGTGAAGAGGGGAAGGAGAAGCTGCAGGGGAGGGTGAATTGCTTCTTAATGACTTGGCTGAGATGCAATTGGAGCGCTGGCATGGCCTGCCTCCCACAGCTGATGGATAATGCTGCCCTTCTCGGAAGGATGGCGCAAGGATCGAACCAACGCAACATCTGCAACCGCAGCGCAACACCTGCAGGTCCCAACTAACTGAAACCACACAGCCAGCCCTTGGCACAGCGCACTTCCTGCAATCCTGTGCTCCCGGCTGGGGCCACCTGCCTGTTCTCCAGGAGCATGCCCCAGGCCTTCAAGGGTTTCCTCTAAGCAAACCTCAGACCGAGCTGTGCACCCCAAAGCCCTCACTGCCTTCATGCTCCTGTCTAAACCAGAAGGAGGAGTTTGCAGGACAGGCACAAGGCTGCCTGCACATCCCTGTGGCCCTGCTGCCCAAACCCACCCTCATCCACCCGCATCCCCCCCCCTTGCTCCTTCCCACGTGCTGCCCACCGGCATCCTCCCTCCCCCTGAGGCTCCCCAGGCTGCTCGTTGAGTGAATTTCCAGCTGTGAATGCAGGCGCTGGAAATTTCACAGCGAGGTGCTTTCCCATCAGACAAGTCCTAAAGGAAACGAACTAAACAAATCCCACTGGCACTGATGGGAAGAAGGCAAGACTGCAGCAATCAGCTCAGCTTCCTGCTGGCAGACACCAAGCCTCTGCTCCCCATCTGCCCAAAAGAAAGCAGCTCTCCCGGGGATGGAGCCCGACCGCATGCACCCACAGCCCAGCTGTGAGGCTGCCAAACAGCCTCGAGTACTGCACGCCGAGCACCAGGCTCAATGCTCTGTGTCACTGCAGGACCCACTGCTCTGAGCCTCCTCTTTCTCAGGGAGCTGTGAGACCAGGGAAAAGCTGGCTCCAAGCCAGAGCACAGCCAGCATATCATAAACAGCGATGTCCTTCACACCACCAGCATCCCATGTAAAACTAGGAAGAGCCAGCGCTGCCCTTGCACAGCAGCTTTGCTTGTCCCACAGGAGCAGGGACCCTCTAATGCATTCCCGAGTGGTACCATGGCTCCTCTCCCACACTGGGTCCAAGCCCAGCCAGGGTCTGCCCCAGCACTGTACGCTTCTTCCCCCATCCCACACCTTCCACACTGCAAACCTAGGAAGCACTTAGGCCTCATCACACTGCTTAATCCAACTGCAATAGCTGTGTGCCTGTCCAAACTGACTCCGGCCCATCTGCAAAAGCCTGGAGCTCTTGCCAGATGGTGCTTCATGCCTGAGCGTAAAGGCAGGTGAGCAAAGGGATGCTGAGTTAGCAGGGAGATGACTCTGGGCTTGTGGCTGCTCCCTGCTCTGCACGGCAGCAGCACCAGCAGCGCCCCTGCCAGGCTGTTAGGTGTTAGCAGGAAGAGCTCAGTGCTGGGGGGTGCTTGGGAAGATGCATGGAAGTTGGTAGAGTTTGCACGTTGGGGTCAGACTGAATTGGCAACAAAAGCAAGCAAACAGCACTGGGCTGATAAGAGCAGCTTTTGCAGTTTCCTTAACAGCTGCCAAGGCCTCGGATGTTATGCTGGACAAAATAACTGAGATGTGCATTTGTCCCAGAAAAAAGCACCGGCGGGTTCTCGCTGGCCTGCCAAAGCCCACCCTCTGCGCCGTCTCACCCGGCCAGGGGAGGTGGCCGCTCCTGGTGCCCTGTCACCAAACGGCTGATGCCAGCCCTGCCCAGGTTAGGGGAGGAGGGCAGAGCGAGGAGTGCGGGAGTGGGTGAGCAGGTGCCTTGTCCTCCGTACCCTGGCTTCCTCCCAGCCCACAACAAGGAGGGAGACTGGTCATGCCAGGGCAAGAACAAAGCCCGTGGCTCAGCTTCAAAGAGGAGGAGGCTCATTAACAACATCCCACCCTAAGATAATGAGAGCAGGGATGCCACAATGGCAAGATGATGCCAGTGGTTAATTATGCAGATTGAGGAGGGACAACTGCAGATGGAGGTGCCCTACCGCCCTGTGTGCCAAGGCTGCATTTGCTGGGTCAGGCTGAGGTGACCTTCCTCATCCTCTTCTCTCTTCCTCTTCACTCCACATGCCCAGCACAGCCCCTGCTACAGGGCCTATGCCACAGCCCTCGGGGCCACACAGAAAGCTCCTCTGCTCCATCAACACTTCCTCAGTGAGCTGAGAGCAAGCCTACCTGGGAGAAAAAGGCAACAGTGGGAGCAGGAGGGCTTGGGGGGGCGCGGGTGTGGTGTGCACAGTGTGCTGATGCTGTACCAGGCAGCTCTCAGACAGCGATCAGCCCAAGAGAAAAGCATCTCTGCATCGGCACATCCCAGGTCAGCTCTGCACAGCGAGGGCAGGCCCAAGGGAGCACGAGGCAGGGGCCGGGGAGCGGAAACGTTGCCGCCAGGCTGGGATGCGCTGCAGGAGGGGAGTGGGATTTCCTGTGTCGGCATCCACAGAAGTCCCCTCAATTGTGTCGGCTCGCCACAGGCAACTGTGGGGCAGCCGAGCTGCTTCCTGCTTTGGAGTAGCGAGGAAGCGCATCCAGCTGTGGCCAACAGCTGCACGAATTCCTCCTGCTGCCCCCAGTCCTGGGGGATCTGCTGGGCTCAAGGATACAGGCTCACTTGTCCACGATCCCACAGCCCCAGGGCCTGGCCACGGCCGCCTTCCCACGCTGCCCACAGCTCGACCACCTGTCTCTGAGAGGCGGATGGGAGCGGCACCGGTACAGGCTGGGGCTGTCAGCCTGGCCAGCATCACGCCGAGCAGGGGCGAGAGGCTCTGGTTTAACTATGGCCGTGGGGAGGGCGGCAGAGAAGGGCTGCACACGGAGAGCTCTCTGCGCTCCTGCCCGGACCGCATGCTGTTAACGCAGCTGATTCGCTCAGGAACAGAAACACTTGTTGAAACCTCCCGCTGAATCCCACGGAGCGCTTCCTCGCACAGGACCCCAGCGATCCCAGCCGGGGGCTCCGCGCGAGGAGCGGCCAGGTCAGGGGGGGGGCCCGGCAGCGC
>VXAV01010061.1:21013-39481 GCA_013399715.1 Alectura lathami | reverse complement strand
TCGCCGGGCGCTGCCTGCCGCCGGCTGGGCGCAGCTCCCGCTGGCTCAGCAGGTGGAGGGAGGCTGCATGCACGCGCGGATTAGCGGGGGGAAGCGGCGTCTGCCATAGGAACTGAGAGCAGCGCTCGTCAGCGGGGCCCAGCGCCAGGGCGTGGGAGAGGGGGAAACGGCGTCGGCGGAGGGACGGTGTCCTCCCTCCCGCGACATTCCGCTGCACACAGAGTGTGCCACAGGTGCCGGCTCTGTCTGGGGCCAGCAGGTGCCCCCGTCCCCTCTCCATCTGCATGTGTTACCCCATGTCACCGTGCTAGACTCGGCCATTGTGGAGCACTTGCTGCGGGCCGGTGTCTCTGGGTGCCACGCACCAACCAGAGGGCAGAGCCCTTGGTGGAGCCCCAGCCCCACTGCCCCTCCACCGGGCCCCTGAGCAGCTCAGGAATGAGCTGGCACCTGCCAAGCCCTGCCTTGCTGCTGTGCACTGTGAGGCCTCCGCGCAGGCACAGTCAGGCTGGCCCCTGCCCAGGGCATCCCCCCAGCCCGGTCAGGACGGCGAGCCGTCCTGCTCGTCTCTTCCCATTAAGGCAGTGTGCACAGGCCGGGTGTCAGCGCTGAAGGAAAACAGGTGACCGAGCCAAGAAACAGAGCCAAGCACAGGCTGCAGTCTTGATTCCCCCTGGGTGCACAGAACCCTTCACCAGGCGACACCTGCACCCCTGTCACGCCCGTCCCCAGCCAGGGAGACGTAGCGGGGCGCTGGGGTGGTGGGAGCAGCCCTGCTCCCGCTCCTCGCATTTCTGTGTTCCAGCCCTCGCTGCAGCTCTGGGCGGCAGCCAGCCTGTCTATTTTAAGCCCCATCCTGTGCCTGCGGAGGAGAGGCTGAGCCATGGAGCCTGCTACGGAGAGCCCTCAGAAGCTTCCCCTTTTTCCCCAAGGGCTAGCACACACTCGGCAGGGGTTTGCATGAGCTGTTCCTTCCCAGCTCAGACAGGAACCTGAGAGGCTGAAACCAGCACAGCCTGCTGAAGCTATTGCAAAATATCCTGGCCATGGGAAGCCCCAAGGTCTGGCCATGCTTCCCATCCACTGCCACGGCACATGGCACCCATCTGCCTGCGGCCACCCTACACTGAGCATGAGGGTTTGCCAGCCAGGCAGGAGCTTCCTTGCTGAGCAAGAGAGTGAAATAGGGACTTGGTGCCCCATGAGCTGGGCTGGGTGCACACGGAGAGACACTACAGGACCAAACTCCTCAGGGCAGATGCCAGGTGGCTCAGGCTTTGCCACAAGCAGCACTGAGCCCAGCCAGGGGAGTCCCTTCCCCAGAAGCGACCACCACCCTCCTTGGCAAGGACCCAGAGCCCCTCGGTGGGGTGGATGAAGAAGGACCCAGAGCCCCTCGGTGGGGTGGATGAAGAAGCTCCCAGACCAAGTGTCTATCTGCTTTTTAATAAAAACAATCCCCAGCCCTGCCTGTGCTGCGTGTGGTGGGACACCTGGGGCAAGCACCCTGTGCTGGAAAGGGGGGGGCTGAGGTGCGGTGTGGCCTCTCCCGAGGAGGCGGCGCGCGGTGAGCTGGTGCTGGGAGCAGAGACGGTGCGAGGACAGCACCCAAGATGTGGAAAACGGGCAGGGGGCTTCCCTGCCCCATGGCCAGGGCTCACTCCTTCTTCCCGAAGAACTTCTTGAAGACAGACTTGTTCTTGGGGCGAGGGGGGCCGGGGGTCTTCTCCCCCAGCACGTCCCGTGGACTCCCCGGCCGGGCCACGAAGGAGTGGCAGCGCGCCCTGGGCACGGCCGCCGCTTGCTCCCCGATGTACAGCGTGACCGAATAGCTGCTGCTGGCCTCTGGTGGCTCTTGGGGCACGGCCACAGGTGTGATCTTCTGGTAGGTGGCTGTGGGAGGGAGCAGTGAGCGGCTGTCGCCCCCCCGGAGCTCTCCCTGAGCAGCGCATGGGGTGCAGGGATGGGGACACCAGCTCTGCTCAAGCAGCACCGTGCAGGTTGCTGCAAGGACAAGGGTGCTGGTGCCACCTCCTGGCAGCGACAGCAAAATCAAGACCTTGCCCTGAGAAACCATGCTGGCAGCTGTGAGGCTGAGGGCTGCCATCCTAAAGGGTGCTTGGGCCTGGCACAAGGTGCAAGACAAGTGACCCGTCCCACCACCACCACTACTCCAAGAGTCATGCAACCAATGCTGGTGGGTGGAACACCGCCTGCCCTGATGGGGCTGGAGGGCGCAGGGACCACCGGGCAGGGCTGCCCCACGCACACATGTGCCCCGACACTGCCGTACCTGAGGTGAAGGAGTAGGACCTCCGCTTGTTGGCCACCAGCCCGTAGTCATCATCTGGGCAGCCGTTGTCCCACAGCCCAGGGGATGCCCTGGGTGACCACTGCTGCTGCCTGTGTCCGTGGGGCTGCTGGCCATGCAGCTGGGCATCTTCTGAAGCAGAACAGAGATGTGTCAGGGGAGTGCTGAGACATGTGGGGCAGAGGGACAGGCTCAGCTGGAAACCCGCTCTATAAAAATCGGTTGCCTTGATCCAAATTCAAGACATCATGCAGGCATCAACATGGTGCTGTGACACAAGGCCACCACAGGACATCCCAATGTCATCCCCAGGGAGTACACAGAAACTTGCTGGTATCTGCCAGGCAGGTAGAGGAGGCAAGGGACAGCCCAGCGCTGGGTCCAATGTTTATATCCCACTCACCCCACTGGTGAGACACAGGTAGGTGGGAAGATGTGACAGACAGCCTAGTGCTCTGTCCCGAGAGCACTAATAGGGCTGTATGTGGGCAGCAAGTAGAGGAGACCACCCGGGCCCTGGAGACAAGAGGCCATCAAGGCAAGGAAGTCACCTGCTACCGACGTGCCATTAGCTGGGCCATCCTGGGTGCCCAGGGGCAGCTGCAGCCGGGCATTGGAGTGGGGCAGCACCACGATCTCCTGGCTCTTGGTGGTCACGGCCTGGTGGTGTCCCTGCAGGTGGGAGCTCCCGGGGCTGGGCACCTTGCTGAACCTGGAAAGTGGCAGAGATGTACCAGGTCAGCTTGCTGCAGGCAGATGAAACTCAGGCAAAACTTCAACAGAAGGGTCAAGAGGAAGAAGCAGCTAGTGCCTGCTGACCCTGAGTGGGAATGGCCTAATGGCACACTGCTGCTGTGGTGTGGGCCACCAGATGTGGCACCCACCCACGAGCACGGCACTGAGCTGCCACAGGACCCGGCCGGCATCTCGCTACTCACCCCCTGGCAGCGCTGGCACCCTCCACGCACTGTGCGGCCGCCTGGAAGTAGTCCACTTCGGGGAAACCTGGGGCACAGCAAACAGTGCGTTGGGGCACAGAGGCACAGGAGCCCCTCACCGTGCCCACGGTGCCATCGCCCAGCCCGAGCCCCCTCAGGTAACGGCTGCTGCAGCGGCCAGACCTCAGGCTAGCAGATGCCCTTGCCCCACAGAGATGGAGAAGTGAGGGGCGTGAAAAGACCAAGCCCAGTTATTACTTTCCCGAGGCTGGCTTTTTGCTGCTGAGCCTCTGCTGACATCAGCCGCTTTATTCCTGATTTATAACTGTGTATGTGGTGTGAAGACAAAGCCTCAAATCCTGCCTGGCAAAGCAGTGCGGCTCCCGGGGCAGGTTAGGAATCACATAAATCAGCGGTGAGGCTGCAGTCTGGCTCTTCCCATCCTGCCAGCTCTGACGGGGCTGCACGCAGGCAGTGCCAGCTCCTCCTGCCCGTGCCCAGGGGCTGCTCACCTGAGTTTTGCTGCAACTTGGAGACCCATTCGTTCATGAGGGGCTGGGACGGGGCCCTCAGGAGGTACTCGGAGCCATCCCGCAGCCTGGGAGGGGGAGAACAAGTCAGTAGCAAGGAAAGCGTGGCTTGCAGACAGTCCTCACCTCGGGGGGCAGGCCACGGGGACTCACTGCAGCCTGAAGCAGTTGGTCTTCTTGGTGTACTCGGTGTCTGGGGTGCAGACGGCCCCGGAGAGGTTCAGGGGAAGGGCCACCACGGAGCTCTGCAGCACATGGAAGAGCAAAAGCCATGGCGGGGTTTGCAGCTCCCCTTTCCCCGAGGGGGAAGCATCCCCCCATGCAGCCCCCAGCACCGTACCTTGAGGCTGTCCCTGCGGTCCTGGTAGAAGCACAGCGTCTGCCTCATCAGCACGGCGTGGAAGAGGCCCCAGGCGCGGCAGCTCGCCTGCGGGCAGCGAGCAGGGGACAGCTGTGACATGGGGGTCCCTACTCGCTGCCCCCGCTCCAGCAGCCCCCACTGCCTCACGTCCCAGCAACCTTCTCCCAAAGGTGACTGTACCTTTCTGCCTCCTGTCTGCAGCACGTGCTTCCTTTCCAGCGTCCCCTCCATCATCTGAAATTCTGTTTTACCAGCAGGAGCCTGCCAGCAGAGCAGCAGGTGAGTGAGGCAGCACCGGTGACACGGTGCCAGCTCAGCCCCAGGGCATGCAGAGTCTGTCTGACCCACACCGAGGCAGAAATGGGAGAACTGGGGCTGAATTACACCAGGGCACTCTGAGTGTTTTTAGGGTCGAGTGCTGCCTTGCTGAGTGCAGGGGGGAGAGTGCCGTGCAGCTGGGACTCCCAAATTCAGATCCCCACTCTTCCCCACAACCCCAGCTGGAGCATGTGAGCATCCCCACTCAACCCAAGGATGCTACAGCCCTCATCCCTCGGGTCCCCACACTCAGGCAGGGCATCCCCCTACTCCTGCCAGCCCCAGGGCGGTGCCCCCAGCTGCAGCACCCACTGACCTGGCCGCCCTCTCTCTCCTCATCCCGCTGCCTTGGCCGATCCCATGCGCCGGGGCAGTCTGAGGGGGCTGTGGAAGCTGTCCCCTCCGTGCAGGGGGCTGTCCTGTGCCCCTTCTCTCCAGCCGGGCTGTGCAGGAGCTGGGCAGCAGTGGGAAGGGTGAACTTGGCCACCAGCACGTTGTTGGCCGCCGAGAGGATGAGGGGCCCACCAGCGGTGTTGGAGCTGGGTGGGCTCCCCGGCGGGTGGCTGGGCACTTGCCGCTCGCCCGCCCCATCCCAGATGGCCTGCAGCTCCTCCTCCTCTTCCTCAAACTGCCCGTGGGCAGGGTGGCAGACCTCCTTGGCACCCAGTGCCGGGCTGGGGGGCTGCGGGGACCCCAGCGCCCACTCGAACACAGAGAGCTGGGTGGGAACGGCAGGGGAAGCCGAGCATCCCCCCGGCTGGCTGCTGCTGGATGGGTGCTGTGCATGGGCAGCACCGGGGCCTGCTCCTAGCCTGCCCGGGGTGCCGGTGGGGGATGGCCTCAGCTCCAGCCGAGTGGCTTCACGATGCCTGGCCCTGCTGCCAGGGCTGCCATCCTGGCCTGGCCAGGCGACCAGCGCATCCTGCTCCTGGCCGAGCTGCTCGCGCAGTGCACTGACACGGGGCGTCCGGCTCGGCCTCGAGTCCAGGGCTTCACCAGCACCGCCGGGGCGCCATGGGCTCCTGCGCTCCTCCGGGCCCCGCGCCTTGTGCCGGCCGTAGCTGGGGTTGAAGCTCACCTCCTCAAACCACGTTCCTTTCTCGCCCTTGGGGGCCCTCCCCAGATCCTGGTTAGGCTCCCAAGGACTGTGCCCCTCCATGTCCCCCTCCTCGCTGGTGGGCTCCCACCACCTCACCCCCCTGCCTGTCCTCTCCTCCTCCTCCCGTGGAGATGGTGGTCCTGCATCTCTGAGGATGTCCTTGGGCAGCTCCAGGCTGAGCACGGAGCCCAGGGAAAGCTGGGGGCAGGTGGGTTTCGGCCCTGGGGACTGCACAGCACCAGGGGGGACACAGTGGAGCTTGGGGTGCCTGGGGGCCGCCCCGCACTCAGCATCAATGTCGCGCACCAGGGGGTTCTTCACGTACAGCAGCAGCTCACCAGCCGCGGGGCTGGGGGCTGCCCCTGCTGCCGCCTTCCTCCAGCCACACTTGAGAGGCCACGTGTTGTTGGGGCCTTGCCGCTCCTCGGGCAGGGGCTGCAGGGAGCTGGCGCCCATGATGCCCTGCAGCGTCAGCAGCCGTGCCTGCTCGGCCCTCGCCCGCTCCCTCCTCTGCAGGCTGTTGAAGAGGGAGCCGGCCCCAGCCTTGGGCAGCGTGTGCGAGGCTGCTGGCGTGCCGGTGCTGGGTGCTGGCGGGCAGCAGGATGTGGCAGGCGGCCGCTTTGATGGCTGCAATGTGCCGGAGCTCTTCCTGGCCTTTTCCCCAAAGCTCTCCTCCACTGGTGCCTGCGGACACAGAGGGGTGGAGAGGGGTGACCCCATGCCTGTGGGTGCGCTCCCGAAATGCTCATCCACGGCCCTGGGCACACAGAGCTGGGAGCTGCACGGCTTCACACCAGAACACCAGGGACACCATCTCTTGGAACCAGTTTTGCCTGGAGGAGCTGGAAGAGCATCTCCCTGTTCCCTGGGGACTGCTACCCCACTCCCCCAGGCAGCTCGGCAGCCTCTCACAGCCCCTCGCCCTCTGTGCCAAACACACAGCTGTGGCAGCATAGGGTGGTGTGGGTCCGGAGCAGGCAGGTTCACACCATGCAGCCACTCTGCCCCGCATGCAGCCTCCCCAGGCTGTTACCTCTTCCACCGGCTGGCGAGGTGGCTTTCTCTTTCGCTTTAAACTACCCCAAGTGATTCCTAAAAGCCCCTGGCAGTGCTTCCACAGAGTTTTATAGCCTGAGGGTTTAGTGGCAGGAAGCTAAGCAGCGGGAGAGAGAGACAGAGAGAGTTGAGGGAAGCATAGGGTGAAGAGCTGCAGCCAGGGGAGTGTAAAACGGTGGCACAAGCTGGTCCTTAGCCCTTGGGAGTCTCTCAACATGCAGCAGAGACTTAGGCAGCTTGCCTGGGGATGGCCTGGCTGCGTGCTACCACAAGGGACACTCGATCCCATCGGAGCTGAGGCCCCGACACAGCTCCCCAGGGCCCCGTGCTCACAGCGCAGCCCCACATACCGTCCGCACCGCCTCCTCCATCTGCACCTTCTTCTTCTCGCCCTTCTTGCCAATGCTCAGGATCAGGTTGACTGTGCCCCCCAGCCCACCAGGGCCCCGTGGTGGCAGCAGCAGCATGGAGGTCTCAGAGGGATCCAAGGACAGAGCCTCCTCAGGGGGTCCCGAGATGCTGGGCTCCCCCCAGCTCTGCTCCCCTCCCGATGGGGTGTCCGAGAGAGGTGATGCTGGAGGGGAGCCTGCTGCTCCCGCCGGCACCTGTGGCTCTGGTTCTGGCACAGGCATGGGGAGGGAGCAGGGTGTGAACCTGGCTGAGCTGAGGATGATCTCCTGAGCACATGGGGCAAGCTGCTCCTGGGGAGCGAGAGGAGAGGGAAGGTAGAGGAAGGGCTGCACTATCTCAGGACAATCCTCCTCTTGTCTCGCCCAAAGCACCAGGTGTCCCTGAGGTGTCACCCCACAGGCATGACACGTCCCTCATCTCCTTCTGTGCCACCTGCTTGCTCCACCCAGTGCTCTCAGCGCAGTGGGGTACTCACCTGGCCAGCAGGGGATGCTCTCAAGGGGCTCTCTGGATCCTCCCTGTTCTCCTGCTTGCTCCTGGGGTCCCGCTGGTGCCTCTGTGCTCGCCAGCGCACCAGCACCCAGCCCAGCATGCTCTGCAGCTCCTCTAGGCGCTCCTGGATCTGCATGAAGGGAAGGGAGATGCTGGGTGGCCTGCATGGACTCTGTACCACTCGCCAGGCTCTGTGCCCACCACCCACTCTCTCCTCTGGGGACTGTCTCTGGAGGATTTCTGTGGGACGCTGAGGTGCTGTCCCGTCCTTGTGCAGGGCGCAGGCTGCCCACCGCTTACCGTTGCGCTCAGGTAGTGGTCCTCAGACACCAGCTGCTGCCCCGCTGCCGCCAGCTTCTCAAACTCCTTCAGCTTGCCCTCAATCTTCCTTTCCAGCTCCTCACACTGGGTCTCCAGGAGGCCGTGGCTGCTTGGGCTCTCTGAGAAGATCTGAGCCCGCGTGTCCTCTGTCCAGGAGCTGAGAGCACATGAAGGATGCACGGGCTTAGGGACAACCCAGCTCATCCCTAGGGAAGCCATTCCCAACCTGCCCTCATCTCCCAGGGGATGTGGCTCCTCAGCGATGCCAAGTGCTTCAAAAGCTGCTCTTCGGCCCCAACAGCTGTGCAGGAACTGGGTTCCTCCCACCGTCTGTCCCTCGGCTGAGCTGAGAGCAGAGCTGCCAGCACACATGCAGCTGTGAGACACGTGATGTCTCACAGACAATGTGTCGGCCATATGGACGCTGATACAATTAATATGGACTGGGCTTGCATCAGAAGCAGTGCCTGTCTAGGTGCAAGATGCCCTCAGCAAGTCTGAGATTTGCTTGAGCCTGGCACGGAGCAGGCAGGTGGCACCATCTCTCCATCATCCTCCAGCTGGAAAACCACCCATCCTTTATCTTCCCCCTGCTGTCACAATCTTTGGGATGACTTGGCGATGGGGTGGCTTCAAGCAAGGACCTTTGTCCCTAAGAGGCTGGCACCCTGCTGCATATCCACAGACCCGACACAGCCCTTCCTTTCAGGCTCCAGATGCCGGGCTCTGGCTCCAGCACTGCCCACATAAGCACCAGCATCCCCAGC
This sequence comes from Alectura lathami, assembly GCA_013399715.1. NCBI lineage: Eukaryota > Metazoa > Chordata > Aves > Galliformes > Megapodiidae > Alectura > Alectura lathami. The sequence goes on along the minus strand of VXAV01010061.1, from coordinate 30,877 downwards.
TCCGGGAATGCCACACTCTCAGCAGCTCACCCTCAGCACCACCGTCGCAAAGGCAACCCCGGCGGCACACTGCCACTTACATCATGGCCAAGTAATCCCTGAAGAAGTCCCGCAGCCGGCCAGCCTGCTGCACATGGGTACGGGTCTCCTGCAGCAGCTCCCGCAGCCCTGCCCATGCCCGCAGCGTGCCCTGCACCTCCTGGCTGATGGGTAACTGGCGAGCAGGGCAGAGCTCTTGCAAGCAGGCAGCTTTCCGCTCCAGCTCCTCCAGCTGTCCCTGCAGGCTCTCTGACGCCACACGCTAAAGAACAGAGGAAAACAGGGGTTCAGGATGCTTGGGGTGACATGGTAAGGCACTCCTCGCTCTTTTTACCTGAACACAGGACCCATTTTACATGCTGGTTAGTATGCATCCAACCCACACCATTTCCCTCCACACAAAAGGGCCAGGGACAGTGGTATCCCCCTGCAGCCAGGCTGGGCTCTGCTGCATCCCAGGATGCAGGGACAGAGGAGAGCATGCTGTGAGGGATGCAGGGGCTCCCCTGGGGCACAGAAAGAGCCGTGCTGCGTGGGGAGGACGAGCAAAGCGCAGGGCTGCAGGGGGGCAGAGGCGTGTGGCTTCCCCACACGCCCACCCTGCCCGCCTGAGTCACCTCCCTGCCGGCGGAAAGATGAGCAAGGTGCTGGCAGCCAGGCGCTGGCACGCACGAGTTGACGCAAGCGCTCTCCCTTCCCTGGCCCGGGCTGGGTTCCGCTGGAAAATTCCAGCCCGGCACAGCGGCGTGCCAAGGCTGACGACACCTGGGCCCCCGGTAGCCAGCACCTCCCTGGGATGGCCCCATCCAGCCTGGACACTCCCTGCCACGTGCCCAGCTGTTCACAGTGATTGGAGGGTTCACCTCCATCTCCTGCTGCTGGATCTGCAGGCTCTGCAGCCCCGGGAGGTCTTTCTCACTCTTGACCGTGGTGAAGCTGCTCTCTGCTTGGGCAGTGTCTCGAGCCAGGGTCTCGGCTTTGCCCCGAAGGGTCTCCAGGCACGGGGTCACCTCTGCCACCTGGGTGGGCAGGAGAGAGATGAGCCCTGGTGTGGGACCCCCCATGGCACATGCCTGCAAAATGGCAGGGACTGCCAATGTGGGAGGGATGGGGACACCCTCCTCTTGCAGCGCAGACCCCTGCCCTTCTGTCCCACAGGGATGCGCCAAGGCGCATTCCCCATTCCGAGCAGGTTGTGCGTCCAGCCATGGGTGGGCCACCCAGGTTGTATCCCCAAACCCTTGTGTCCCGTCCCTACCAGGCGCTGCAGGCTCTCTGTCTCCGCCGCCACCTCCATGACTCGCTCCCGCTCCTTCACTGCATCATTCAGCATCTCCACAGCCTCCTGCAGCTCTCCCAAGGGGCTGCTCACCTCCTTGCTGTCCTCAGCCTGGGCCAAGAGCAGGGGAAAAGCCCTCTGCGAGCCACGATGCCCGCTCCCTGGCTGAAGCCAACAGAGACACCAGGCGTGAGGGAGATGGGGAGCGACCCCCAAAGCCAGAAAGGGGCATCCATGGGGTCCCCTTGCCCACCGCAGACCAACCCTTGGGCTGGTCCCAGCTGCTGGGCAGTCCCGAGGGTCTCTCAAGCCCGCTGCTCACCGCCGTGGGTCCCTGCTGGCTCCGCGCCTCCTCCTCTTGCAGGTTCTGCAGGAACTCGGACAGCACCAGGGAGTCGCGCAGGTCAGCGGCTCGGCGCCGCAGGGCTGCCTGCACGCATGCCAGCCTACGGAGACGGGTGTCCGTCATGGGGAACAGGAGTCCTTGCACCTCCTTGGGCGGAGCACCCTCCTCCCTACCCACTGTGGAGACCAGAGAGGAGGCAGTCTGCCCTAGTACTCACTTCTCCTCCACTTTCTCCACTTTCCTCTGCATCTTCCTCGCCCCTTCATGCTGCGCAGGCATCTCTCCCGCTGCCTCCTCCCGCAGCGCCTGGAGCTTGAGGCCACACAGCAGGAGCTGCTTCTCCAGCTGGCCTGTCCCCTCCAGGTCCTGGCGCAGCTCCGCGGGGCTTCGCATGGCAGCTGGCTCCGAGAGTGACCCAGCCACGGCTTGCAGCCATCGCTCGGCACGGTCCAGCTCCCCCACCAGCCTCAGTGCCTATAGGGACAGCAGGGAGGTAGGACTGGCCCCATCACTCTGCACCCAGGGGTGCAGAATGGCCAGACAGGGGCAGAGCCACACTGTGGGTGCCCATGGCACCGCTGGGCCGATGTGCAGGTGCTCACCTTATCGATTTCCCGCAGCACCGCGCCGTTCTCCTGGTGCTTCCTCTGCAGGTCCTCCCACAGCTCACCCAGCTCCCGCAGCATGGCCTCCACCGGCGGGCTGCCCGCTGCCTCCTGTGTCTCCTGGAGACAGGGAGAGCGGTCAGGATTGTCCTGCCCACTGTCCCCCCGTTGCCCTACAACGCGACAGGCTCAGCCCTGGCACTGGGGCTGTGGTCTGGCATCGCCCCACCTGGCAGACATCCTGCATCTGTGCCTCTGATGGCCGTGTGCCTTGCTCAGCCTCCGCCTCTGCAAGCACCTTCCTCCTCCTGCAGAGAGGAAGATGGTCAGGCACAGGGACCACCCCGAGGGTGACAAGGAGGCTGGGGCTGCCATGGTGTCCCCCTAACCCAAGCACCTTTCTGCCAGCCCCCCTGGGAAGGGATCTTTACACAAAAAGGATAAGCTGGGTCCCAGCAGGTGCCCCTCCACTCCCATTCCGCTCCCAACAGCCACCTCACGAGCACGTACCTCCTGCTGTCCCCTCCCGCTGCCGGAGAAACGGGGCTGCTCCGCTCACCTCGCACATGCTCCACCATCTTCCTCGACACATCCTTCTGCACCTGTGGCGCAAAGGCTCTCATGCCTCCTCCGCCCAGCCCAAACTGTGCTTGGCTTTGCTGCGGACTGGGTCACGAGGCCCATTGCTGTGGCTCACTGTATCCCAGCCCCGGCAGAGCGCTGGGGCTGAGGTTTGGCCAACAACCAAATTCCCACAGGCTCATCTGTCTTCCTGCCATGGAGCCCTGGAGATGCCAGGGCAGTAAGGCTGTGCTCACCGTGCCACCAAGACCTCTCTTCTGCTTGTCTCCTGTGTCCTTCCCCACCGGCTCCTGGACACTGCCACCTCCACGAGGCTCAGTGACCACAGCTACAGCTTTGCCTCCTGAGAAACCACTTGCTGGAGCCAGCACTGGAGTGTTCTCGGTCCTGGAAGAGAGCGAAGGGAGGCACAGGGGGCAGAGGATGGACTGGGATCTCTGGCAGAGCTGGTAGCAGAGATGCTCTAGGTCCCTTTTCCTCGTCCAGACCACCCCCCATTTTTCAGAAGAAATCAAAGCATGGAAGAAGGAGGGAGCTCTCTACGGCCATGGAGCTGGGAGCCTGAGCAGGGAGCCCAGGCCTCTGGGCTATGCTGGAAACCCAAGCCCTCCTGCATAGCCAGATGCAGCCGAGGCTGCTGCTCTGGAGTTTGGGGAGCAGGGTCGGGGCTGCCCTACCTCAGTGCCTGCTGCAGCTGGGCCCAGCTCTTCTTCACGTCTCGGTGCTTCGGGCTGACTCGGGCTGCCAGGCTGGGCTGCAGGCTGAGGAGCTGCGACACAGTCACGTCCAGCATCTGGAGGACAGGCAGCAGTCGGGGAGCGGTGGCAGGACCAGCAAGGGATGCGGCGGCTGTTTGTCCCCCTGCTGTCCCCAGGGCAGCTCGCCTGTCCAGTGCGCAGCCCCGGGCACCTCACGTGGATGTGGGTGCGCACCGAGCCCCCAGCCCCACCAGTCACAGAGCAGACCCGGCAAGGCACACAATCCCCCTGTCCTTCAGGATGCTCCCACGGTTTGGCAGATCAGCCTTGCACTTACCATCACCTGGCTGGCGATGTCTCTCACGTCCCGATCCCGGCCTGTCTCGACCTCCCCATGCTTCCCCACACCGCAGACACTCCTCCACTGCAAGACGAAGCTGCAGTCAGCCATGGGAGGGGGACAGGACCTGCCCTCAGCTCTGGCATGCACGTGTCCTCCAGCAGAGCTGCACTTGCTGCCCTGGACTCCCATCCCGTGCTGGGCTCTGTCCCACTGCTCTCCCTGACCTCAGCATGGCAGCCTCTATGCAGGGCATGAGAGCGGGGTGCTCCCCACCAAATTTCTCTCTGCACAGGGCTGTGCAGTCCAGGGGCTCAAGTGCCGGTACCTTGGCATGGATGGCACCCAGCAGGGCGTCCGCTTGCTGGAGGAAGGCAGCCACCTCCAGAGCCAGCTGCAGAGCCTCGTGATGCTCCTTCAGGGTCCCCTGCAGCCGCAGCCACCTGCGCAGAGGGAATGGCAGAGGTGTAGGGCAACTTGGGCCACAGTGCTGGCCGTGCTGATGGGAAGCCCCTGCTTTGTCATTTGCAGCTGCCCGTGACCGGCTCCGCCCCACGCTGCCTCCTCTCACATTTTATTGAGGTGCTTGCGTCGGGCAGAGATGCTCCTGCTCTCGCTTTTGCCTTGTTTCTCCAGCTTCTGGGCCAGGCTGTTGAGCTCCTCGTGCAGGCTCTGGAACTGCTGTTCCTCCTGGCCCAAGCAAAGACCGAAAGCAGAGACCAAGGTTTTAAGGCCTCACTCCCAGGCCGGAGGGAGGAGATGGAGTGGGTTGCGAGGCTGAGCTCCCCCAAAATCCACCCCCAGCAGCCTCCCACCTGTTTCAAGTCAAGGATGCGGCGGGTGAGCTGGATCTTGTCCGGGCTCTCCTGCAGCAGGGCTGCCAGGGAGGGCTTCTCCTCCTGGGACAGGGGAGGCTGTGAGAAGGCGGGGGCACGGCCGGACAGGCGGCCTGCCCCGGGGCACGCTGCCCACAGCCCGCACCTTGCACCGGATCCAGGCCTCCAGCCGCTCTGCCTTCCTGCCGAAGTCCTGCAGGCTGCGCAACCCGCACAGGGCCCGGCTCTGGCTGGCGGCCGTCTGCCTCAGGAGCTGCCACTGCTCCCGCAAGGCCAGCAGCTGCCTCCGCACTGCCTCGGCGCTGGGGCTTGGCCGGCACGTCAGCTGCTCCCCCATCTGCAGGGCCAGGGGCATGCTCAGGGCGAGGGCTCCCAGGCTGTCCCCCACCTCGAGGTCCTGGGGGCCACCGGGAGCTCACCTGGTTGAGCTTTATCAGTGTGTTCTCAAAATCCTTCATCTCCCTCTGCAGGGTCTGAGCCACCTGCTCCCAGTCCTGGAGGTCGCAGCCATCCTTCAGGTCCCGCAGCTTGCCTCGCACCCAGCCCTCTGCCTGCAACGTGGGAAGAGCCTTGTGTCTGGAACCCTGAGGACCCAAACTCCCCCTGGGCACAACGGGAGCAGGAAGGTGGGCAGCACTCCCATCCTTCCCTGCCTGCTCCAACCCAGCGGCAGCAGCTCCGCGCCCCATGCCCCATGCATCCTCCCCACCACCCGTTCCCATGCTGCCGGGGAGGGAAAAGGAGAGGAGGAGGAGGAGGGCGGGAAGGCACGCGTGCACGTGGGGAGGAAGCGGGGCCCGCTGCGGGCTGACCCCCTCTCCCCGGGGCTGACAGCCAGGCAGAGGCGGCCAAGCATGATCTCACGCCGCAACAATGGCTCTGCTCGAGGCCGCAGCGCAGCCCTCCCCACCCCGCCGCCCGCGTGAAAGGCGGCTCCCGCCCCAGCCCCAGCCCCGCGCCCCTGGCCGCGCTCACCTGCAGCACCTCCCGGTTGAACTGGGCGAGAGCAGGGCTTGGCTCGGGCAGGCTGGGAGCTCCCGCGCAGCTTCGCCCGCTGCTTCTCGTGGCTGCCAGCTCCTTACTCTTGGGGCTCTCTCTGTGGGGTGCTGCTGGGGGGGCTCCCGCCAGCTGGGGGGCAGAGGTGGGGGTCAGTGTGCCACGCCAGGGCCCCCCCACCACCACCTCCTAGGAGGGCACATGTTTTGGAAGCCCAACTAAGTTATGTCAGCCCACCCCATCCCTCATCCTGCTGCCTCACAACATATTTGGAGCGCTCTCACCCCGTCCCCGGGCGCAGCTGCCTGGCCCGCACAGCCTGACGGGGCAGGGGCTCCCGTCCCAGCCACCGCGCTCGCTGTCCCCTGTGCATTCCTACAAGGAGTGCGTGTGCCCATATGTGCGCTTGGCGTCACCCTGGGGTGCTCACGGATCACCCCATGGAGGACAGAAGGTACAAAGCGATCCGCGCAGGCCCCTGCCCCCAGTGAGGGGGGGCTTCCCTCCCAGAAGGGGGAGAAGCTCAGTGTCTCCCCCAGGGCTCGGCCTTGTGGGCGGCGCTGACGAAACGCTCTGTCAGGGCTCCAGCTCCGCCGGGGGCCACGGCGAAGGTCAGCCAGCACAAGGGGCTGGCCCCGCTCCAAGCGTGGCCCTGGGCCCAGATGCACGGAGCCGGGGGGAGCGCAGCCTCCCAGTGCTCATTCCCAGCGTGGTGGCTGGGCCCCACTGCCCCCGGGGACAGAGCTGCCCCTGGCCCACCACACCCGAACCCGGGCACTGCAGGAAGCACCAGGCCGCTTTTGAAGCTGGGGGCACCCCAAGCTGGAGCTGAGCTCGTTTCCCGCTAGGTCCAGCTACCCTGGCCACCAGCTCCCCCAGGGACAGAGGAGGGTGCAGGGCTCCCCGCCCCATGCAGCCATGCAGCCGGCTCCCCGGGTGCCACCTCCTGGGAGCGGGCTGCAGGTTCCGGGCAATGGCTGCTGGCTCTCTAACCACTCTGGCATGTGCTGCCCCGCTGAAGACGTGGGAGTCGCTTTTCCAAGTCTTTCTGCCTGACCACAAGAACTACAAAAATATTTTTTTTTTTTCTCCTCTTTTTTTTTTTTTTTTTTTAAATAGCAACACAGATTCTCAGGCCTTCCTGCAACTCTGGCATCTTCATTCTCCTGACATGGCAACAGACCATAGCCCAGCCCTCTGGCAGCCACAAACCCCAGGGCCAGCCCTGCTGTGCCCGCTGTCCCCTGCCTCATGTGCCCCCCAGGGCTCCCTCCGCCCCATTTTATGCAGACCCTGCATATACCCCCCAGCTCTGCGCCCCTCAGCAGCAGACCCACAGCCCCATTCGCTCAGTCCCAAACCATGCCCCTCGGTTGGATGCTGAGACGGACATACCGCGTTGAAGGGGGAACCTCTGTCCACCGGAGAGCAGAAACCGCCGGCCTGGGGGCTCCCAGCCTCCTGCTTGTCATCCTCCCCATCCACATCCTTCCTGAGAAAGACCTAGAGGCGGGCAAGGCACAGCCTCTTCAGTCCCGTGGGACGGCACGCTGGCCCCCGCCCCGGGCAGAGGACATGTGCCAGCTGCACAGCCTGGCAGTGCCCCTCCCCACCCCTCTGCACGCTCCCCCCTGCAGCACGCACAGCCCAGGCTTTCAGCAAGCAGCAAGAGCTTCCCAAATTGCTTTGCTCAGGGCCTTCTTCACTTTGCTTCCCCATCCATACTGTTTTTTTTTTTTCCCCTTGAATCAACTCCAAAACCAGCAGAAGCCCATCTACCGCTGGCAGTCTGACCCCAACCTTCTCACAGTGGGCAGGCTCAAGTCCCAGCCTCCTCCAGCACAGCAGGGCAGGGAAAACGTGAGCCCCACGGGCTGCCGACACTTGATGCGGGCTGGCCAGGAGGCAAGAGTTAAGAGGGCGGCTGACTCATGGGGAAGGGCTCCTGCGGGACGGGATGGAGTGGCCGCGGGCGTGAGCAGGAGAGGCAGCAGGAAGGAAGCCCAGGAGCCGCAGCCAGGCACAGAGAGGAGGTCCGGGGTGAACTCCACGGTACCTTAGCCTCTGCATGGCCCAAGTCCGGGACAAGAGGCGTATGGGGTCACTTGGACCATGCACAAGCACAGCCACTCTCATCCTCTAGGGCCATCAGATACAGCTAGGGCTGTTGCCGCCAGAAAGGCTCGCAGCCCCACAAACAGCTCAACAACCCTATAGCCTCCAGACCCCATAGCCTCCAAGGGCAGAGAAGTGCAGGGCAGCAGGGCGGGTGGGCAGCATCACCTGCCTGGTCAGACGCCACGCACCGGTTGCCCACAACATACCCAGACCCTGCTTATCCCTTTCTCCTAAACCACGTCACCGGGGCTCTCTGCAGAAGGGAGACCACCATGGCTGGACCCTCAGCCCACTGGCACCCCTGTGGCAGCCCCACCCTGAGTGGGGAGCCCAGAGCAGGAGGGCAGGAGGCTGTGGGAGGCACGGTGCTGAATAAGGAGAAGGTGGTGCCAAGAGGTCAGAGCGCCTGTTTAGGGAAGGGCAGGGAGCTAAAGACACAAAGCGTTTGCAGGGCAGAACCCAAAGCCTCCCCCACACCAAGCAGTGGGAGATGAGCCCACAGGTGACACAGGAGCTATATTTACGGGCTCTGCCTCACACCCCTCCGGTGGCAGGAAAGCAGGGCCGGCAGCACAGGGATGGATGACCTCATCCTTCCCACAGAGCTGCAGTCCCTCTGGCCGGAGCTGGGTCCTCACTGGGGCAGAGCAAGCCCCTGCTCCTGGGGCTGATGGCCACCGTGTAAATCAGAGGCACGAGCAGCTTGTGCTCCTGGCCTCGCACACGTGTGCATCCACATGTGAACACACACACATGCTCTTGGAGGGGTGCCCGCGAGGTGATGTGCTGAGCGGCAGAGCCAAGGCCAGGGCTGGGCTGGTGGGGGCGGGCTGAGGAGACCCCCAGCGAGCTGCTCTGCCTGCCTCCAGCGCTGCTGCCCAGGGAAGCACTCCGGTCCCCCCTCCAGCAGCCCTCCCGCCCGGCATGCCGCTTGCCCCGTACCCTGGCTCTCGCTCTGCCTCCCCGCGCTCCATCTTGCAGCCATCCTCTCCCTTCCAGCTCCACCCCCCCACGCCGTGCAGACAGGAAGGGCTGCTCCTGGCACTGTCCTGCGCCCCGAATAGCAGCACTGCGATGAGCACATGGCCCTGCCTTATATGAAAGCGGGGAGCCCTCGCGCTGATGCCCCTTGGGCTGCGCAGGCTCAGGCCGCGTGGCAAGGAGCTGCCTGCGTGCTGGAGGGACCGGCGGCCGCTCTTGCGAGGCAGCGCCTGGCCTTTATTGGCAATGCAGAAGCGGGTTTTGGCAGTCGGCTGCGTGGCTCTCCCTGGCGCTACCCCGCCGCAAAGCCGGCTGCCGCGCATCAGGGTTAAACCACAAGGAGATCCTGGCCACTCGGCGAGGTCTCCGGGCTGCTTCCTCCCCATCCCAGCTGTGCAAGGGGTCTGTTGCACTGGCACATCGGGACAGACCAAACGGCAGGCTGCCAGGGCTGCCGGGTCCTGCTCCCAGCCATGGCGGGGGCAGCAGCCTTGTCCTGGCTCTCCGTGAGTCACTTCCCTTCTCCCAGCCTCGGTTTCCCCTCTGGTGAAAGCTGGGGGGGCGGGCTCCCAGCTCCCTGCACACAGCTGCACCCAAAGAGCTGAGCCCTGCACAGCCTGGGCTCTGGGGCAGAGCTCGGCTCTTTCGTTGGTCCCGGGGAAAGCTCAGCTCCAGCTCGCCCTCCAAGAGCCCTCAGCCGTGCCGCAGGCAGCCGCCCCGGCAGCCCCTCAGCGAGCGCTCACCGGGCACGTGGAGAGCTGCAGCCCCCCGGGGACCCACGGGTCCCCCCGCAGATGCGGGCACAACGCAGCCCCGAAGCGGGGCAGGGAGCGGGGCGGGGGAGCGCTTACCTTGAACTGCGCCTTTCCCGTCCTGCTGTTGTTGTTGTTGTGGTTCCTCTCGCCGCCAGCCCGGGCGGGCTCCCGGGGTCCCCCCGCGTCACCCGGGCCGACCTCGCCGTGCCAGTTGGACAGCGTGATCTTCTTGATGGAGCGGGCCAGGGAACCGCGGCTCAGCCGCTCCTCCTCGGCGGCCGCCTCCCCG
>VXAV01010061.1:2937-20043 GCA_013399715.1 Alectura lathami | reverse complement strand
AGGAGCGCTGCGGGAGCCCGAGCGCGGCGCCCAGCGGGGTCCGCAGCGGGCAGCTCGGGGCAGGCACCGGCGCTTCTCCCCGGCTCTCCTCCCGCTCGCTCTTGCCGTCCTGGGGATCCTTCCTCCCTCGGACTCTGCTCTGCCGCCTCTCCGGGAGGAGCCCGTCCCGCTCAGCTCCCCCCCGCGCGCACCCGCGGCCACCCCAAATGGCAGCGAGGGACACCAGCAATACAAAAAGGCCAGCTGCCCGTTTAAATGCCCCCTCCTCCCCCACACGCCGCCTGTAAGCGATGCGGCTGCACGGGACCCCATCTGGGGGGGTGGCAGTCCTGGGGAAGGAGGGGGCGAGGGAGGAACAACATCTGCCCAGGGCAGCACCGTGGGCTGCGGGACGGGGTCTTGTTTCAGGACGAGGCTGGCCTGAAGCTCTTGACCAGGCAGCCACGTCCAAAATATGCCTCTCTGCCATTCCATGCCAGCAATTGCCACCCTGCTCACCCAAAGGACAGGAGTGCACAGACAGAGCAGGCAGGGGATGCCACAGGGCATGAAGCACCAAGGAGATGGGGATGCCTACAGGGTACTTCCCAGGGAAGAGGCTTTCCAATGGAGCTGACAGGCTGAGCTGGCCGGGGGCAAGCAGCCAGGGCCCTGCAGGCCCGGGGAGCACACGGGCAGGAAGGTCCGCGCTGCACGTCTGTGCCCTTCCGCTTCCCTCCTGTGTCCAACCTTTGTTTTGTTCCTGGTGGCTGTCTGGCTTTGTTTCCTCCCCTTGTTGCCTTCAAAAGCCCTGCCAAGAGCCTGCTCTTGGCTCCTGGTCAAGCAGAATTTAGGAGAACGAGCAGACGCAAGGGACTGAATGCTACCGCTCTCCTCTCTCCCAGCCTGCCTGATGCAAACTGTCCCTTGCACAGAGAGCCCCATCCAGGGTGGCTCAGCCAGGGTGACCTTTCCCAGCCCTACAGATTCCTCCTGGGGAGCTGAGGATGGATGAGGAAAGGGCTGGCTGTGCCTCAGCGCAGAGACGCCACGTGCCTGACTCTGAAACAGCTCTGGGAGCTGCAGGGACCGGGGTGACGTCAGCCTTGGGACCAGCCTCCTGTGGCCTCCCAGCCTCCGTCTTGCACCAGGGTCGGAGGGCTCTTGTGCTGCTCTGCCTCCATCCCTGGGGTAGCAAGAGGAGCCCTGGTGGAGGAGCGGGAGCTGAAGCTCTGCTGCAGCTGTGGTGGGGTTTGTGCTTTCCCAGGAGGGAGCTTGTCCCCTTTTATCGGGTCTGGCGGTGAGGTTTTGAGGGTTGCTGTTCTGACCCCAGGCGAGTGATTTTCTCTCTCTGTCCATGCCTTGATTCCTCCAGCAGGCACCATGATGATGGATCAGAGTGGAGATCTTATTCCACAGGGAGTAGAAGGGGACAAGGAGCCTCCGTTGGACTGTGCCATGGGGACAATCCCTGTGGTTGGGTCCCTGGAGAAAGGGAGGCACCAGCCAAGCTCGGTGATGCAGCACCTGCCTAGGGGCATTCCGTGGGCAGCGGGTGGGGAATGGAAAATCCCTGGGGAACAAAGGGGCTGCCGTGTGTGCCTGCTGCAGAACCTGCTCCATCCAGGGGCATGAGCACAGGTAGCAGCAGAGGCGGCGGCTGCACTGCCAGAGCCAGGGGCTTGCAACATCCCAGCCGTCAGCCGAAAGTGGGGCAGGGCTTGTTTGCCAGGCTGTTGGGACTCGTTGTCAGGAGACTGATGTGCTGTGCCAAGAACGCAGAGAGGTGCCAAGCCCCTTTCCCCTGCCGGAAGGTCGGGGTCTTTGGCCTTGGTCAAAAGCACAGCCCAGGGAGGAGAAGGGAGTTAACCCTGGTCCTCTGGTGAGGCAGAGCTGGAAAGAGAATCTCTAAAGAAATCTTCCTTTCCCTTCATCCCTCCTCACCAAGGGGCTCAAAGTCCCTCACCAAGTGGTTAGCTCCTTTTTTTTTGCCAGGTACTTACCGAGGCTGCTTCCTTTCAGGCTGTTCGTTGTCTTTAGCATGTGGATTGCACAACCACATCTCCCTGTTTAATTGCCAGAGAGCGCCGGGAGCCACTTCCCGGCTCCAGACACACACGCGTGCCCCACAGCACCTATTTCTCACTGCCCCGGGATAGCCCTGGCGGTCAGCTAGCAGCTGGGCATGTGTGAGGGGGGCAGGGGCTGTGCAGAGCAGTCTTCTCCCCCCACAATGGGACAGCATCCGCGGATGCCTGGGCAGTGACACATCCCATGTCCCCTGTCCGGGCAGGGGTGGCCACCTCTCCTTCTTTGTGGGCCAGCAGCGAGGCAGAGCACCCTGCCACCAGCTCTGAGGACAGCCCCAAAGCCGCAGAGATTCGAAAAGCCCAGCGTGGCTCCCAGCTGTGCTGGTCGAGAGGGCCCCGGGGAGCTCGGGTGGCTGCTGAGCGTGGCCCCACGCAGGAGGAATTCAGGCTATTGCTGCCGGGGGCGGGAGGCGAGCGCTATAAATAGTTTGTTTAACGCACTGCGTCCAGGCCCTGAAAGGCTCCGGCCTGAGCGCATTCCCCATTTTCTTCTGCTGCTGTCGACTGCAGCTGTTGAAAAAGGCCGAAGCCTGCAGCTGCTGGGCAGCGCCCCAGCCCCCGGCACCCCCAGCCCTCCCTATGGGAGCACTCCCATCGGGTCCCCACACCGGGTGGCCAGACCCACAGCGTCCCTAGGGCTCACAGAGGACAGGCTTTAGCTCTGTGGAGCTGCTCCCCACCCCGTGCTGGCTGCAGGATGCTACCAGTGCCCGGCTGTTGGGGCAGGAGGATGGGAAGGGGGCTGCCCCCCCGGCCCTCCGCTCGCACAAAGGCCCTTTATGCCCACAGGACTGACATTCCTATGGCCGTGGGCATCTGAGAGGGAGATGGGACCAGAGCCTGGCTGTTGAGACAGCTGGTGGGGACAGGTGGGGACAGCCACAGTCTCGCGCACACCCGGGCTGGGCAGGGGGAGGATGAACACAAGCAGCTGGAGGGACACAGGGGACCTCTGGACTGGCAGACACTCCAAGAAGGCGCGGGCTGGCATGCCACAGCGCTGTGCAGCAGGCGCTTTGCAAGGAGGGGGACGGGCCGTGCTGCTCTTTGTGGCGTTAACTGGCAGCTGGGGACCCCCACCTGTTGACCCCCTGCAAATACTGGGCTGCCAGCTGCTGGGCCAGTGAGGGAAGGGATCCACCAGCTGGTGCCTGGAGAGAAGGAAGGAGGGGGCTCCTGGTGATGTTATGCCGGGGCCACCTGTCACCCCAGGGCCAGGCAGCAGCGTGCCCTACAAAGGGGCCAGTGTGCGCGATGGGGCCTGCGGCTGGGACTGCAACGACAGCTACTTGTGCTTTCCCTCACCCTCCCCAGCCAGGGGCTGCCCCAGCTGGCAGCATGGGGATGAGGGGTGGCAGCAAGGAGCTGGAAGCCTGCGCAAGGGACAGTGAGATGCCAAGGGGCAATCCTTTTCCGAACTCCGAGCATCCTGAGGGCTGCGATGCCCTCCTGGGCTACCAGCACCTGGCAGGAGGCAGGCACTTCCATCTCAGCCGAGCAGCACATCCTGCCTTGAGTAAGGCGGGGAAAAGCCTGACTGCCCTTCCCTCGTTCCTGGAAGGTTTCTGCATCTGGCTGTAATCTGCTTGGCACCCAAGGGAGCAGCAGAAGACACCGACCTCCCGCAGTCCCTACCCAGGTCAAATGCCTTGTGTGGTCTCCTCCCAGGGTCCAGCGCTCGGAGCTGCTCCCCACTCCCACCCACACCGTGCTCGGCTCCGCGCTGTCCCGGCAGAGCCTCCTCCTCCGCCGGGGGCAGGCACGGGCCTTTCCTCTGCTCCAGACCCGCTGGGCTGAAGAAGCCCCGTCACCGCTGGGCCGGGCCGAGCCGTGCCAGCGGGGCAGCGCTGCCCCCTCCCGGCGGGCCCCGAGCCCCAGCACCCGCACCGTGCACCCCAAAGTGCCCTCGAAATCCGCCCCTCGACTCGCCAGGGGCCTCCTGCCCCTGTACCCCAGCTGTGCTAGGCCCCAGCTGCCCCTCACTGGCACTTCTGCTACCAGATGAGGCTGGGACCATCCATCTCATAAATCATGAACAGCTGAGCCCCCCATCCAACAGAGCTGGCTTTATTGCCCCGAGCACGGGCGTGAGGAAGCGGGCCTGCCAGGCAGGCAAGAGTGGTTATTGCTGCAAGCATGGCCTCCAGAGACAAGGGGCTTGGGGGCAGCTGAGGGGTCTGTCTGCCTTGGATGGGCCTTCGCCTGCTGCCATGCCAAAGCCCCCCCCTTACCCACAGGAAAAGACGTGGGGAGAGGAGGAACGTGGAGAAGTGCAAATACTTGGGTGCAGGAGCCCACCTGTGCTGGGTAAAGGAGCCAAGGGAAGGGGGGAGTGTAACAGGGTGAGAGGGAAAGAAGTAGAGGGAAAGCAACTGTGTGCCGGAGAAATGCCCCAAACCACCACCGCCCCTCCTCTTCCCTCCCTGGCCTCCTGGAGAGCCCAGCTCCACCATGGCTGCAGGAGGGGAGGCCAGGACAGCTCCGAGGAAAGGCTGTGAGGTGGCACAGCTGTGTGTGCGTGTGGGATGAAAGCACAGTGGGTTGTGCTGCATGGTGGCACATGTTCAAGGGGCAGGGGAGGCCCCAGACGTTCACTGCGTAAGTGATGGGCCTTGGCCCTACGGTGAGGCAAAGCGGGATGGAGGAGGTGGGAGGGAGATGTTGAAGGCCACATAGAAAGAGGCCACAGCTGGAGGAACTGAACACCAGTGACCTGACCAGCCAGAGCTCCACGCTTTGGTCATGCTTAGTGGTGATGAGTGCAAGGCAATGGCTTCAAGGAGAAGAGTAGGGAGCTTCCCCCTCGCCATGGCACAACGCTCTGTCCACAGGGTAGTCCTGGCTCCCCAGGAACAGGCTGCCCCTGCCCAAGCAAGGCAGCACCTGCTGGTGCTCACAGTGTGCACAGAGGGATAGGTAACACAAGCCAGAGGGGATGGGACAGCACTAGAGCAAGCGATACAAGTCCTCCATCTCTTCCCCCACAGCTCCTGCCTCTCCCTGCTGGGCAGCTGGTCCCAGCCTGCTCCTTCGCTCACTCATTTGCAGCTGCCCCAAAGCTAGGTGCAGTGGCCTACAGGCACCCCATGCTGCTTGCCCTCCTCCTGTTCTGGGGTGGGACGAGAGGAGGGGAAGGGTGAAAAAACAAGCCCAGTCCAGAAGAGGAGAAGGGCATCCTCTGCCTGCCTTGGCCCCTGCAAAATGCTCCATGGGTGAAGGTGGAGCAAGGTTTGCTGGGAAGCAGGGCTGGTGGCTTCGCGTGGGATGGAGCAAGGGAAGGGAGATTATCCTGTGTCCACGGACCCAAAGGGAGGCACTTGGAGGTGGCCTGGCCTGCCGGAGTGTCCTAGCCACAGCAGATCTGTCCTGGCTCCTAGCCGCACATTGTCAGCAGCAGCCACTGGGAAGGAGAAGGAAGAGGGGATGAGTGGGAGCTGGTGCACACCAACCCGACAGCCCTCTGAGAACAAGGCCTGACAACGTTCCCTTTCCCATCTTTCAATCTTTTATAGGTCCTTCCCCTACCCACAGGGCAGGAGGGCCTTCCACCACCCACCTCAGGTGTCCCATTCACTTTAGTGCCTGGTCCCCTAATTTCCACACCACCTCCCCCTGCCCAGGGCCGCTGCTCTGGGCTCTCACCTCGGCAAGGTTCATCACTGCGGTGCCAGTGCCCTCAGGGTCCATGCTGCGGAAGAACCCTGCAGGAGAACAAGAGCAAGGTGAGCAATGCGGCCCGGTCCCTGCCCTCCCCAGCCTGGAGCAGCACTCACTGAACATGGCCTCCAGCTTCACCAGGCAGCAGACAAAGTTGTCAAAGTCCACACCCATGTCGGCATCTGCATAGCGGGCCACCACCACCTGATGCAGCTTGTTGTTCAGCTTGAAACCTGTAAGGCAGAGAGCACTCAGCGCCCACGGGAGGCAGGAGAAGGGGATGCAACTATCAAAGTCCATGTCCCCACCCCACCCAAGAAAGGCCACTGAGTCCAGCCTCGCTAGGAGGGACACTCTCTGGAGAGCTACAGCCCATTGCCAGACGAGTGTTAGCTCACTGATCCACCTCAGGCCTCTGCTTTGCCAGGATAGGACCCCTGCAGGTCAGACAAGGATGGCCGGGACAACCTCACGTGCATCCCTAGCTCTGAGGATGCCAGCAACCAGCATGAATGGGCTGGAGAGAACCCAGCGTAGACATGGGCCGCATCTCACAGGTTCGCTCAAAGCTCCCAGCGTAGGCTCGTTCCACGCTTCTCCAGCCACTCGGGACAGGCCCCCTCCAGCTTTCCACCACCCTCAGCCCAGCCCCACCCTCTCCAGACCTACCGGCTGACTCTAGAGCCATGCGCATCTCGTATGAGCTCATGGTGCCCGACTTATCCAGGTCGTACTGGCGGAAGATCGCCTGCAAAAGCCATCACAGAGGACGTGAAGGGCAGCCCCTCCCGTGGTCTACAGCTCAGCCACGGCCCTGCCCCAGAGGGGTGCTATCCCCTGCACTCCCCTCTCCTCCTCACCAGCCAGCTGCGGATCTTGTTCCATAGGATCTGGAACTCCACCAGCCCCAGGCGGGCGCTGCCATCTTTCTGGGGAACGGAGGGTCAAGGAGAAAGCAGCCAGCGAGAGGGTGGAGTAGCGCAGCAGGCACAGACAGAGGCAAAGCAATCAGATCCCTGCCACCTTGGGTGAGAAGAGGCATTTCAGGCAGACCACGCTCAGCCCACCCAGCTCTTTTTCAACTTCCCCTCTCCGTCCTGCAGCATAAGCAAGATTAGAGCCTGCACGCCAAAGGGGAAAGTTCAATGCTTAAAACAGCTGCTGCGCCACTCCCCAGGAACGCTGTACTTTGGCTGCAGGGCGCACACTGCGGTGGTGTCCTCAGAGCAGAAAGCAGGCTGGTGTGCAGTGAATAGGATGCTGCAGGGCATGGCTGGAGAAAGGCTCGGAGCAGCTTCTATACGCTTGTCTGAGCCCTCCAAACGCATGTCCTGGTGGGAGCAGGAGCAGAGCCCTGTTGTTTTACACCTCTCATCCTCAACCATAGGATGGTTTTGGAGGAAAGAACTCACGCATCCCTCTTTCCCCACCAAGAATGCTCTGAGCCTGCACAGTCTCACAGTATGCCACACTGGGGTGAAGCATGGGCGCCGGCTGCTGTGTGTGAGCCTATGGGGAAGTGAAGCACAGGGCGCTTGCTCCCAGGTGCCATCCCCAAAGCACCCTTTGTGCAGCCACAAGGAACCATTCCGCCCTTCCCCCAGTTGCACAGCCTTGGCACAACTGGAGATCTGAGTCCCAGTTCCCACGGAGAAGCCTCCTGGCTGCCAGGCTGAGCGCCAGGAATGTTGGCTCCTGCCCACAGCGCCAAGAGGATACATCCATCAGGTTGACCATGTTGCGGCAGGAGTCCAGGCTGAACCCATCTGTCTTCAGATCTTTGTCTGAAGAAGAAGGAGGAGGGGGATCATGTGCATCAAAGCACAACCTGCTGAACAGGCCTGGGCCATGGGGAGCAGGCAGGGGGAGAAGGGCAGCACTCACGTCTAGCGATGACTCTGTTCAGAATAGTCCTGAGCTCAAAGACGCTGATTTCCATGTCCTGCAGCAGGAGCAGAGTTAGCAGAACCTCTTGCTTCCCACCACCCCTCTGGGCCAGAGGGCTGCTCTCTGCCCCACTGCTGCCCCCACACCCCTGCCTTACTCACAAAGCATCAGGGTGCCATCACATGTCTCGCATGCCCAGAAGAGTTTGGGCCACAGCTGGACTCCCCTTTCCCAAACCCACTACTGTCACGGCACCCCAGGGGGCAGCTGGGCCAAGCTGCAGCACTTACTGGTCTGCAGGGCTGGAGCCTGCTGACGGGAGAGGCAGGTGGCACTAACATCCCCCTGGGACATCATGAGAGCCCCCAGGAGCCCTTCCTTTGAGAAGCCCCTGCTCTATGCAGTTCTGCCAGACAGGGGTTCTGTCCCCTCCCCACACCCAGGACCTGCCGTGGACTTCCCACAGCTAGACACATCTGTACTCACCTCCCCTGCCAGCTGCTGGAACATGTTCTTGAAGCCATCCTCTATGTCATCCTCAGTTATTTCCTCCTGAGGCCAGAAAGAGAGGTTAGTAATTGCAGCCAGGCACCACCCTGCCTCAGAGGCTCAGCAAGTTTGAGCTGGGATGAGAAGCTGCTCTCACCTTTGTTTTGCTTCTTACGTCCCCATCACCTTGCCCCTTGCAGCCCGCCTCTGCCATAGCAACATCCCAAACCCACACAGCCACCTCCTGCCCACAGCTCCCTCTCCCCAGCCCCAGAACCAGCTGAAGGAAAGCGGTGGCTCCTACCTCATCTGCCAGATCCGCTGAGATCTCTTCATCCAGCTCCCTGGGGGCAGAAAAGGGGAAAACATGCTGATGGGAGAGCAGCGGGGCCCGCCTCGGAACTCACCAGCACAGGGCTCGCCTGGCCCACCACATCCCCAAGTGAGGCAAGGGGCTGGGATGTGGCAGAAGGCTTTGCAGCACGGACTCACTCCGTGTCTGACTGCTTCTCGGTGAAGACCCGCAGGATGAAGTCTGCCTCCTTGTGCGGCTCAAAGGTGGAGGGCACGATGATGTACTCGCCGGGGGGCAGCCGGATCTGGTTGCTCACCTCCCGCAGGTTGATGAAGGTCTCAGAGCGTGCCCGCGACTGGTTTCGCAGGAAGAAGTCCTTCTTCAAGTGCACGTTCTGGCTGCCCTGGGCCTGGGGAACACATGCTGTTGTGGGCAATAGTCCCCAAGAGGGTCACACCCAGGGAGTGGCAGGACCAAGCAAGTGCAATGCGGCAGCACATCCCCTGCCCCAGCCCACAGCCCGAGCAGCTTCCACTGGAACAAGGGCACAGTCCTGTTGCCCCCCAGCCCAGCAGCTGCCCCGTGGAGGAGCCCTGCCTGTCCTGCCCAGCACAGACCATCCCTCCCGCATGCACCCCAACTGCTGCCAGCCTGGTGGGAATCCTACGCCATGGGGTGTGTGCATGCATGCCTGTGGGTCTGCATCAGCACATTCCTGCCCAATCCTGCGTTCCCCTCCAAAAGGTGGCTGGGTCTGGCAGCTCAGCACGTACCTCCTCAGGAACCTGCAGGGAGGAGAGAAGATGGAAAATCAGAAGCCCTGTACCGGCATCCCATCTCCTACGGCAGCTGGAGGGGGTAATGCTGACCCAGAGACTGGCCACATCAGGTGGGAGAGGTTTCCCTAAGGACCGGGGTGCCAGGTCCACATGGGACCAGCAGGGCTGAGCCAGTCCCAAGGAGGCAGCACTGAGGTGGGGGTTACCTCGTAGACAGCGAAGCCGATGGTGTGCATGTCACCACCCACTCGCCGCTCCCGCCGCCGGTGCTTCTGCATCAGGGCCACCAAGAAGCTGCAGGCCACCTCGTCATCCCCAGGGTCATCATCCTCTTCCAGCAGCTTGATCTTAAACTGGGGGTTGATCCAGAACGTGGCTGGGAGGGAGAAGACACGGATGAGATGCCTGGCTCAATCACGCTGCCAAGAATGGAGATGCACGAGGTACCTGGGTGGTTCCTGCAGCCCCCGGCAGTGCTCCCCCGGCGCCACGTGCCCTCGAACACCTGCGTGTGCCACCTACTGAGATCGTCCTTGGTGAGGGCATCAGGGGTTAGGTTGCAGATCTCCAGCCTGGAGAACTCCCTCATGAAGTCCCGGAAAGACATCCTGTGGGGAAGCAGGCAGGGGTTGAGGCCACGACATGTCTGGGGAACGCAAGCAGCTCTGGACTCAGGCACAGCTGACTTCTCTTGGTGGAGAGAGGAAATGGGAATCACCCCAGACCCCCTCCTCAGGGCAGCGAGCTGAATGCCGGATGCCCTGTTGTGGGACAGGACTCATTAGCCAGGCAGTCTCTGGCGGGGTTGGCACCCACGCAGTCCTTGACCCCAAGTCCTGGGGAACCAAAGCAGTGACATCCAGGTGGAGGAAAGGCACAAGAGGGCCATCACAGTGACAGATGGCCCCGGGATAGGGTGCCAGGGGTCACAGAGACCAGGACTGCTGGCAAGCAGGCTGTCTAGGTGGCATGTGCTAAATAGCTTCAGCCTGCCTACAACAAAGGATGACTGGGATCAGAGCAAAGGGCCGCCCCTGTTCAATCTCCTGTCTCCAATGGTGGCCAGCAACGTTGGCTGAGGAAGCAGATCAGAGCCAGCATCACCACAGCATTCAGCAAAACAATACCTGCACCAGAGGCTCAAACAGACTGCCAGGCTTAATAGCCACCCAGGATCTGGACTCTCCTGAACAGTCACCCTTTGAACCTACAAAGCACCCTGTAACGCAGAGACCTACATCCGGCTTCCAACATCTGCCTAAGCTGCTGCTCACTGGGAGCACCTTCGTTCTTGTGAGAAGGAACAAATAACTCCTTCCTGCTCACTCCGCATTTCCAGCCCCTTCTCAAGTGTTCAGACTCCCCTTCTGACCACCAGAAAAGACACAGCCAACATTTTTAGAGAAATAAGGAACACCAAGATCATCTACACTGAGCAGTCATAGCTCATTTGAAGCCCGCTGCTGGGTTTGCGGAATAAGGAATGTTCGTCCTTCTTAGACATTTATGTGAAATTAGTTGTAGTTTGTTTCCTTGAAGGAAGGAAAATTATTAAAATTATAGAATATCCTGAGTTGGAAGGAGCCCACAAGGACCATCGAGTCCAGCTCCTGGCCCCACACAGCACCACCCAAACCCAAACCCTGTGTCTGAGGGCGGTGTCCAAACGCTCCTTGAGCTCCAGCAGCTTGGGGCTGTGCCCACCACCCCCTGGTGCAGAACCTTTTCCTAATACCCAACCTATTAACTAGATCAGATAAGAGAATGTAAACAGGCTTTCTGGTAGCAGAAGCACAGCTAATACAGGGTGGTCATGCGTTTCAGGAGGACTGGAGGTTCTCTCCCAGTCTCCTCTGCTCATTCCCAAGCCGGATGTTGAAAAAGAGCAGCACTTTGCTCTGTCACTCACCAGAACTCTCCATCCTCCATCTTCAGCTGCAGCTCTTCCCTGTCGCTGGGGTCGATGTTGTTCCACTCGGAGGAGCTGGAACAGTCGGAGAAACACAATTAGGTAATGACTACCCAAGGTGAGCTGAGACATTCCCAGTGCTATGCGGTTTGGAGCTGGCCCTCAAAAGACCCCGTTCCCTGGTGTGAAGGGCACTGCATGCTGTGAACTTCCACTCAGCAGCGCTGTGCAAGAGGCGTCCTAGCTGTTTCATGGGCAGTGACTGGACTGATGCCCCAGCTGCACTCACCCATCGCTCCAGGCTCCCGTCCACTCCACCTGACCCCAGGGGTTCCTGATGCGGATGAGCTGTTCCTGCTGACCCCGGTAGATCACCTGCCAGCCACCAGATGCAGGAGGTTAAACCCACACCACTGGCCGTGGCATTTTAGCGCCATTACAGTCTCATGCACCCAACTCACATCTCTGAAGGCTGTGACGGAATAGGCATGGCCCTTCACCAGCTTCTTGAAGGTCACTGCTTCCATATCAAAGGCACTTGTGATCTGAAAAGAATGTGCAAAACTCTGGTGAGTATGATTAAATTAATGCGATCCTATCCCTACTCCTTCTTAGAGGAGACCGAGATGCTGCAAGGAGAATGACCCTTGCTTCGCAATGCTCTAGTCAAGAGCACTGACGACTCATTATGAAACCACCCAAACTTCAGAAAGTGAAAGACGACATGTCACGCTACAAATCTCAGAACGGGTTACAGTGGATCATGGCGGTGAACTGACACTGTTGGGAACAAAAGTCTCTTTAGCAAAAGCATTGCACAGACACAGAGCAACGCAGGCAGCAGCTAACCCTGGTGGGGCTGCGTTTGTTCCCAACCCAGGTTTGTCAGTCCAAGGGCTACTGCTGTCAGCGGTGATGGTGACAAAGCACTGTGCTGTTTGTGGCTGAGAGGGAGAGGATGGAAATCCCCAGCCCAGGCAATACACAGATGCTGACACCAAGCTGTGTCCAGAGCTCTAGGTGGAACCTTGTTCAGCAGCCTGGCTTCGGATGGACATTTCCTACTCCATCAAAATGAGACCATTCTCAGTCACTAAAGTGCAGCCCCATGCCCACAGGTTGTCACACTGGCTCTGAAAAAGGTCTTCTGAGAGGAGAAAGATGTCACCTCCCATCCAGCGTCCCAACAAAACGACTAGCTCAGGCCCAGAGGAGCCTGCAGGAGACCTCTAGGACTCGCCGTGAAGGACAGCGCACCACTTACGTCGATGGAGCAGCCCAGCAGGGACCCCCTCTCCAGTGCCTTGCGGATGATATGGCCCATGTTGCGCGGCGGCCGCTTGAGGTCATACATCTCCGCTACGCCGCCAGTGAAGTCCTCAAAGCCCTCGGTGGTGCTGCCCCCGGAGAGCGCCTCGTAGCAGCCATTCAGCCTGAGAACCAGGCAGCAAGAGGGGCACGTGAGGTGACAAGGGCACACTGTGCTGCTGGTCCGCCCCATCCCCCAGTGCCCTGGTGCCCGCCACTCACTTGGCATAGGCCTTCTCCAGCAGAGCGCTCCAGAACTCGGTGCACTCCGCTGAATGCACGAACAGGAGCTCCCCGTCCTTGGTGGGCAGCAGATCATCCACCACCACGTCCACCCACTCGCCAAACTGCCAGATCTGGGTGGGGGGAAGACAGGGGTGAGCAGGACAGGGGTGCACACTGAGCATCCCCCAAGGGACACCCCCTGACAGCCCATCCTGCCCCCAGCCCACCGCCAGCAGGGCCAGGAGTTCGCAGCCTACCTGGAAGTGGAAGATGCCAGCGTAGTCCTCCTGGAAGCTCTGCCCGTGGGGCACCACGCGGTGCAGCAGTTCCTCGTTGAGCGTGAGGGAGCCGATGGCAGCCAGCAGCCAGCAGTCACCTGGAGAAAGAGAGGAAGCCACCGTGAGCCCCTGCTGCCTCCTTAGCCAGGGGGTGGTGGCGGATGCCAGGCCACGCTGGAGCCCCTGGCACACTCTCCTTGTGAACAAGTGAGAGGTCTAACATTGCTGCCATGGCTTCAAGTTGCAAAAATAACACTGCACTTCTCCTTCCAAGTGCTCTTAACCACAAGCACTGCTCTAAGCCAGTGCCACTTTTAAAATTCTTTGCCTTGGTCCCCCCTTCCTCTTTTGCCTTTAAAGCCTCTCATACGTTAGCCTTGAGCCTGAATAACCTCTACCGGGCTGTGGCTGACAAAATGGCATTTCACACTCTGCCCTCCTAATGACCAGCTGAGAAACACCAGGGTGCTCTGGGCTGTCATGCTCCAGTTACCACCACAACTTTGTCCAAATTGCTCAATGCATTATGTGCGGTCAGTCCTGAAACCAGCCTGCTCTGCTAGGGTGCACAACACTCCCAAGTTGATGCAGATCAGGAGAACACTGCTGATGGCGGCCAGCTCTGGGTGATCACTGGATCTCAGTTCTGAGCCCTGCCAGCTGACCCAGCCCTCTAACACCACTCTCCTTGTCTCAGTACCTTTGCTACCACCAGGCTTAGGAGACGCCCATGGGGGAAGGACACACCACCACTTCTCCCATGTAGATCTGCTTTCAATTTCCTTCTGCCACACTGCATTGCTTTGCAGGCACTTTGTCATGAGCAGCACATCCTCGCCTCACTTGATTACTCCACTCCCAGCTGTCATACTCCACTCCCAGCTGTCATCCCTCACCATTCACCAGGGCAGAGAGCCCTTTGGAGCAGCTCCTTGCCTTGTTGGTAAGCATCAGGCCCTCACCATGGTGCGGCCAGGCTGTGTGCATGCATCAACACATTTTTGTGAGGCCTTAGCCTAGAGCCAGCAGGAGTCACAAAGTGCCCCCTGTCTTACAGCTTCCACTGCACTACATGGCAGGGGGAGCCTTGGGGACGGGATGGTTGTGCATAGGTTGGCATGAAAACATGCTGCACGAGTCTGCGGAAAGATGCCTTGAAACCTGTCCACTCAGCACCTTCCCTCCGCACAGCTGCTGCCCTCTGGACCAAGTCCTGGGGACAGATCTCCAGCACTCACCCAGAGCCCCCTGGCAAATATCTGTCCGGGTTGCACCACCAACGATGAACTGAGGGTCATCCACTAATTCCTGCAGGAGGAAGAGAGAAGCAGATGTTGGGGATCTGCAGAAGCTCAGGTTCTGTGCCCACTGCAGCTCTGGCTCAGGAGAAAGGGCACCTCATCCCTGAGAGATGCACCCCACGTGCTCTGTGCCAGGGAAAACTGCTTGAATGCAGCCCCGAGGCCACCACAGGAAGGCAAGGCAAGAAGATGGGCATTGCCCTTAGACTCATGGCACCAGGGGACACGCAGCCCCAAAAGGGCCAGTCACAGAGAGCTGACACACGCATGCTGGGACATCCAGAAGCAATGACACAGCCCACACATTTCAAAGCCCAGGATGTGCAGCCTGGAGGAAGAAGGGCTGGCTAGACACGATGGCCTTTGAGCTATCACGGAGCGCCGCTCTGTTGCCCTGGGGAAGGGGCTATGAAGCACTTATGGGATTTTAAGCACAGCAAGGAGCAGACTGGAGCCAGGCTGCAGCTTGGCACACCACGTTAATGCAGATACTGCAGGCGAGGGATGTGGCCCGGACTGAGGGGAAGCGAGCCCAGTACTTACCGACGGGCGCTTCCACTCCACGCCCCGCGTCTTGCTGGAGTGTGGCCCTAGCTCCTTGAAGCCGAGGGCAGTGGGGCCAGCTGGGAACTGGGGGTCCCTGAAGAGGGTGCCGCTCTCGATGCACTCCTGCTTGAGGGCCTCATAGTCCTGGTTGAGGTACCTGATGGCGTTGTGGTGCTCGCCGACCCCCTCGGCTCTCAGGCGGCTCCTCTGCAGCTGGGCAGCGATTCCCCCGAAGGGCATCATGGCTGGGCACCAGCACGGCTACCTCCGGCTCCACTCCCTGCAAGGAAACAAACCGTGTGAGGCTGAGCCTGGGAGCAGCCCAGAACGTCTGCCACCCCAAAAAGCATCCCCGGGGCAGGCAGGCATGCCAGGAGGACCTGGCGCCGGGAGGGCTTCCCCAGGCCCCGTGCCCGGCACAGACAGCAGTGCCTTTCTGCTCAGAAGCGGGCCATGGCCTCCAGCCCAGCAGTCACGGTCATGCTCCCGCTGCCTCGGGGAGGCTGAATGAGCAGAGCCGCTTTGATCGCGGGCTGGAAGGAGACAGCATGCCGGCGGCCCTGCGGAGGCTCTCAGTCCCCTCTGCGCACAAAAGCTGAGAGCAGAGGAATTCCAGGCACTTTCCGTCCCCCAAAACCTCTCCTTCTAGCTGCATCTTGCCGCTAAGCCTCTCCCGAGGCACAAAGCGCTCGCGGACATGCGGGACCTTCCCCATCCTGCTCTCCGGCTCCTCCTCGCTGCCAGACGCCAGCGGCTGCTGGGCTGCTCCTCTCCCTCGAAAGCCGGCCTCGGCTGCCTGAGCACTGAGTCAATAGGACAGTGAAGGGAGGAGCCCTCCAGGGCGCAGAGGCAGCTCTATCTATGGGGCCGGCGGAGCATGAGGGAAGGAAGAGGCGGGACGGCCCTTCCCCAGCACGCAGGGTGGGTGACTCAGGCACCGGGAGCCGGGTTGCGTGTCCTGCCCGCACCAAGCCTGGCTGTCTCAGCTCCAGCTCGTTTGGCCGAGTACCCTGGAGACTTGTCAGCACGAGGTTGCAGAGCAGACAGTGGGTGAATAACCCATCCCTCCCTGGCTTCAGTGAGGTCTCTGCCCATCCTAAAGCAGTGCAATAGCTCCGGGAAGGCAGGTGGCACAGAGAAGGGTGCAAGCTCTCGGCACGTGCTGTGCTACTCATGGGGCATAGATGTGGTTGCTAATCCAACGGGCCGCTCTAATCAGCTTTCCAGGAGGAACATCTGCCCTGAGATGCTCTAAACCCTGCAGCTTTCTCCAAAGCGATCTCAGCTCCTCTTCTTTCCTCCACGATAGCTGTAAATCTATTAAACTGCTTCTCTGTGCTTCGCCATCTCTCTTGACTCCTGCTTGGCAACCAGGACGCTTACAGCGAGGCACCTGCTTCCTTGAGAGCCGGTGGGGTAACTCCTCGGCACCGAGCCACTGCCCAGAGCCTGGCGGGGCTGCAGAGGAGGAAATCCAAACACAGCGCCCAGCTCCTGCCCCACCGCCTGCCCTGTGCTTACAGCACTGCCTGCCAGAGGATGGGGGGAGGCCTCCCACCCTGCTGCCTGCCGTGCTGCTGGGGCTCCCCACCCCCCTCATTTTCCTTGTGCACATCACTGTGCGCAGAGGGGTTCCCCCTCATGGCCCTGGCACCAGGCAGGGCTGCAGGCACAGCGGGCTGGTGGCTGAGCTGCAGGCACCGCGCAGGTTATTCTTAGCCCTGTTACTCAAAGTGCTTGGGAAGGCCGTGCTTGGTGGCAGGCGGAGGTCATGCAAGCACAGAGCGAGGAAAAAAATGCTTCAGACTCCAGCGTGGGACAAGAGCTGTGTGGGCAGTGGGGTGAGGACAAGGGGTGGGAGGGGGCCTCCCCACGGCGAGGCTGACAGATGCCACAGGCCCCCAGCGGGCAGGAAGAGGCACACGGCAAGGCAGAGGCGAGCCAAGCCGCAGGACTGCTCCCCACGCCGTGCAGCCTCCAACCGCAGCGGGAGGCTTCGCGGCACCGGAGGCACCTCGATCCCTGAGCGCGCTGGGACACGTCGGTCCCCGCAGGGCCCCGGAGGCACGCGCAGAAAGCCTTGGGATTCACAAGCAGCACCAGCCCCGAGGCCCACCCCAAATCTCTGCGGGCCTTCGGCCGCTCTTGGAGACCGAGGAGGGATCGCACCCCGAGCCAGCGGCGGTGGGCCAGCCAGGTGGAGCCGGGGCAGCTCGCCCTGCCCTGCTGCCTTCCCAGCCCCCGGAGGAGGCCACGGCAGCAGGCAGCAGCTGCCCAGCGTCGCCCCGACCGCCCGCCCGCCTCCCCCTAGCCCGTAGCCCCGTGCCCCGTTCCCCGGGGCAGGCTGCACCCGAGCCGAAACC
>VXAV01010048.1:10626-21759 GCA_013399715.1 Alectura lathami | reverse complement strand
TTTTTTTTTTTTTTTTTCCTACATTTGAGGCCAAAGGGCCATCCTAACAACATGTGTTGAGGGCAGAGCAGTTCAGCCAGAACTGCAGGTCTTGTCTTCAGGGTTTGGGACTGAGTGCTATTTTATGTTTCTGTCTTGCATTACAAACTTGCAGATGGTAATTTTTCAAACTGGAATTCACATTTAAGGAGATTCTCTGATGGAAATTCTCAGAAGCAAAGACAAGAAAGGTAATTGCTATTGATGTAGGCTAAAAGCTAATTTAACTGGTCATCAATTAAAAAAAAAAAAGTGCTTACTAAGCTTGATGATGCAAATGTGAGGGTTGTGCTGTAAAGGAAATGGGTGGCAAAAGCTCCCTTTGGCAAAACATGTCTTCTTTTTGAGGGAAAATGTCTCCTATCCAGTAATCCGAAGAAAGTTTGGCTCTAAAAAAATGAAATAAATGTTGCACAGGCAGCTGAGTTTTGGGCAAATCACTGTATAGCTGTGTCAATTCTATACGTAGAATGATGCTGTAAAAATTGGAGCTTTACATGAACTAAGGCCCAGTTCCCTCCTACCCATCTTGTGGGATATAAGTGAGATACTGACTTGACATCCTTTCCCGATGAGCACAGACCAGGTCATGGGCTGGTCCTAAGCTGCTACCAGGAAATCATTGAGAGATCTTTCTGAATGCAGAAGGGCAATGTGGAGAAGAGGGGAGAGAAGGTGGGAGAAAGCTGTACTGGAGCCAGTGGTGCCTTAGAGGAGCAGGACGATGCTTATGCCTACAGTGCTGTCTGTTGGTGTGCTCCAGCTTCATGCTCTGCCATGACACGTCTGCCTCTGCAGCCAGCAGATCCAAAGCCACAGGGCCTTCGAGCAGTCACAATTGTTAATTATGGCTACAAGCTGGTGAGTGAATAAACCTGATGTAACACAATTCCTTGGTGTAATTACTTGTCACACAGTTCGCTGCTCAAGGGATTGAGCAGGCAGTACTGTACTTCAGTTTAATCCAAAAAAAAAAAAGTACGTTCACCTGCTGGTCTAGCTGTCGTCTGGCAGAGCGCCAGGCCACCGCATCCCGGCGGCAGTATTCGGTGCTCCTTTGTGGGTTTTGGCATCGTGTAAAAACATTCTCACAATTAGAAGGTATGAAGTGACATTGTTTGGCTCGTGTGAAGCTGAAGGATGAGGCATGAGGACAGGCAGCCTTCAGGCTGCATTACTCTAGAGGTAGATGTGCAGTATGGCTGTGCAGCACACGTTTAAAGCAGTAATTTTTTAAGTGTAAGCTGATCCTGGTTACCATATGGCAAAATGCACTGCAGGTATGAACACAGCTGTTAAAGACATAGCCATGGCTGTGTGCTCAGGAGTTTCTGCACTGCAGCTATTATGTGGTATTCCCAGCTATTAATCTCTCAATATTAATCAGCAATAAAAGCGACCTGTGGTGAGCGTTACAGATGCTGGAAACCTGATCTCTTCAGCACCATAACTGCAGGGAAGACGGCAGGATTTGGGTCTTCCTTCCTGCATTCACCCCATCGTCATCTGTCTAGGAGATGGGGTTCAGCCCAGGACACACAAAGTATGCTTTGCACCCGCTTGTTCTGAGGAGGAGTTTATCGCTCCCAGAGCGTCTGCTCCTCCAGCTCTCTGGCCTTGACAAGATACTAGGTTTGAAGGCTGAGCTTGTTTTGCAGCTTGGCAAACACATTCCTCCTACAATTTTTGAGTGCTGTTTGTTCCAGATTTGTAGCTAGAATGCAGAATATTTGAGTGGACTGAAATTAGATGTGTTGTTTGTTAGCCATTCAGCAGGTCACTTAAAACACTTACGTGATTTAAATGGAAATGATCCTTCTGGGGCTGATCAGGCTACTCTCTTCCTTGAGGACTTAGCAGAAGTGGAGCTTGAACAGTTAGAAATGATAATAATAAAAAAGATAGCACTAGAATGTAATTTTGGTTATCCAGATCAGGGATTAAGAGAAAGTCAGTCCTATCAGTTTGCTAATTTCTGTTTGCAGCTCTTCTGTTTTTCAGTATTTTATGCTGCAAACTGACTGACATTGTCTAATATCAGCACATTTTTACGCTGTTGCTTCTGCTTACATTGAGTGGAGCTCAGCATCATTTCTCTGCTGAAATGTGGCATTGCATTAGCCTGGCAGCATAAAAAGTACTCCATTCTTAGGGCATGAACATCCCATGAAAGGTAATAGAATGTTTGTTGCTACTCTTTTGAGAGAGAGTTTGGGAAACATTTCTTGCTAT
Source organism: Alectura lathami (assembly GCA_013399715.1). Lineage (NCBI taxonomy): Eukaryota > Metazoa > Chordata > Aves > Galliformes > Megapodiidae > Alectura > Alectura lathami. Next base: position 19,488 of record VXAV01010048.1, on the reverse strand, counting down.
GCTTCTTCAAACAAATCGCAGATCACCTTTGGGATGATTCCAGGGCCCTGGCTTATCCCATGGTCCCAGGATGCTGGGAGAAGGCATTCCAGCAGCACGAGGAAGAAGGGAGGAGTTGGATTCGTCTCTGGTTTGCTGAACTCAGGGCTCCCATACGCAGTGAGCAGCACAGAAAGCTGCAACCCCTTTATGATTAATCTGCAGAATAAGTATTACTGCTGTGTGTTGGTTTTGCTTTGCTAAGACCACATCTGTTTGCCTTAAGTCACAGTTCCATGTGTGTGTGGGTGTTTGTATCAAGCAAGATTTTGAAATAATTGAGTGCTAAACTATCAGAAGGTTTAACTCCCTAAAAAGCTCTTCTGGGTTTTTCAGACCCCCAGAAAAGAGAGAAGAGCATCTGGGAAGCGAGTACCACCCTTTCTAAGCTGTTTGCCTCCAAAGAGGTGGAAGGTGGGAAGGGACTGAAGTGAAAACCTGATCATACTCACCGGTTGCACTTGTAATGATAACAGGTCTGCTGAGACAGGCAAGACCCGGGCCACGGAGAGAGGTGCTATCTGTTTGGGGGGATTTCGTGCAAGATGTTTACCGTTGGGAAAATGGGAGGTATTTTGTGCTTCCTTGGCTTCATTTAATTCTAAATGTTACCTCCATTCATTTTTCTGTTGCTGTAGCTCTTTCACCACATGGAGTTTTTCTTTCACTGCTCTTTTGAGGAAGTCGGTACAGGGAAAATACAAACTTTTGATGAACAAAGGGTGTGAAAGTGTCTCTTTCAGAATGTGTTCATTTGCTTAAATATCTGAAAGCATTCCCAAGAATGTTTAATGAGGATTTTGTTCATTCCAGCAATGTTCTATGTCCAGGGTAGTGACAGGTAGTGTCATTACACAAAATACTTTGTGATCTGAGCTTTTTCCCAGCCTTCAAAATACTCAGCCTTTTGGTGGAGAAGGAGTAAAACACAGTCTGTCGTTTGTGTGCGTTGTTTATAAATGCTCAATACACGGGTGTCGGAGTAAGTGTTTGGGGTCACTGTTTCTGGAATGAGTGGTTTGAATAAAAGCTGCAGGAAACATAGGCATCTCAGAGGCTCATGTGAATACCACTGTTGTAACCTACCCTAACCTGGTTGGGTGAAAAATGTGGTTTCCTGTCTTCATTTGAAAAAGTGTTTTTCAGGCTTACTGACATGCGTCCTGCAAATTTAATTTTCATAAATATTTCATCTCTTTCTTATGCTCAATTTAATCTATCAAAGCCACACAGTGTAGGAGACATCTGGGATTGTGCTTAAGCAGCTGGGTTTCATTTGCAGAAGGTTTCTAGCAATTTTCTTGTTCTTGCCAGCCACAGAATGTCTTGGTGACTACGCAGTGGCACTGGGAAACTCACCATATGGAGCGTAGCTTCAGAAACAAATGGTCTTAGTTTATTTCCTTACCTGTGTTAGATACCAACTAGGCTTTTGATGGATGGCTTGGTTCTGGTCAGCCCAAGCACTAAGAGAACTTCTACTTATTTTATGTACCTTATTCTATTAAGAAGAGAAAGCAGGAGTAGCACTGATTCCTCATAAGAAAATGACATAAATATTAATATTCATAAGAAAATGACTAAATATTAAACTGTGGGAAATCCTAGCACTTCAGCCTTGTATCAAAAATGAAGAACTTAAAAATACCCAGCTTGCTATTAGGAAGGTTCACTCTGTGCAGAGGTTGTCCTGATTTGTTTTAACTGTGGTAATTTCAATACAGATTGGACCTTTACAGCAACGAGTTAACTAGCAAGATTTTACTTTTAAAAATTGCACAGAACTCATGTTCTGAAATGTAGTGATTAATAATCCAATTCCACGTTGACATAGGTTGTGATCAAGCAACATATGCAATATATTTAAATACATAGGGAATGAAGATAAATGCAATTCCTGCACTTCTCGGAACAGAACATACTGTGACAGTGTGTGTAAGCCAGCTTTATCTCCTTTTGGCAACTCACTTCAACCAGAAACAAAAGGCAAACACAAGCATCACTGTCTTTTTCCTCAATGTTGGCTTTATCTGAGTTTGTCTTGGTTCCTTCTGCCCAAATAGATACTGCTTATTGTGTAATATTTGAAGTTCTTAGATGTCTTGGCATAAATTATGCATTACCTTAGTGCAGGATAGAAGTAGGTCACACTGGGTTGTTGAAAAGGGGTGTTCCTGAGACACTCCACTCTTGTAGATGGAGAAGTTGTGTGCCACCTTCGTGGGGCAGCCCACTGCTCTCCAGCACTTGCTCTGATGTTATCCTTTCAGTGCAGATCAGCAGGCTGAAAGCTGAGCTGAACTCTATTTCCTGGTCTCAAATCTGAATACCTCCTGATTAAATCAATATCATGTTATAATAACCTCTTTTCTGTTGTGACTGAGTAACACATAGGAACCCATTATTTCTATTCAAGTGGCTAAATATATTTTATTTGAATATGGGCCACCAAGTAATTGGATGAATGATAGCTGCCTGTGGGATGCCACCGGCTGAAAATACAGCTACAGATGAAGAAATAACATCACCTTCTTCTGGACTGGTAATTAATGACTTTACTTTGGGTAGTAAATTAAAGCTTCAGGAGCATTCTTTCTGGTCAGTTTTCAAAGAGCTACAAGATCTCATTGATTCTATTCTTTGTTAAATGTAATTTTCTTTACATTAATAGTTTTGTTGTCACTACCTGCCTGAAGATGTATGCATGTTTATGATTTTTGTTGCTTTCTATTTATTTTCCAGTTTATATACCAGGAGGCCTTAGTAAAAAGAAGGCAGTTAAAATTTTTCTTCCACAATGATGTTGTTATTAACATTTATTCCCTTCAAAAAAATGGGGAGGTAGGAAAAAATCTTGCTTTAGCTTCAGTAAAGGAAATTTAGAGAAGTTTCTTACTACAGGTAGGAATAGACACTTCAGCTGGGCAGTGAGAGTTTGAACTGTTGACTTCCAGAGACAAAATCTTGAAGCTTGAACTGCAGGGGGCCAGCTGTGCTCAGCTGCAGTGGCACAACATACGCCATTGCAGACCCACCTTGGGGCAGCCTAGAATGGACTCTGTTCCCACTCCTGCTCCTTGGCTACCCTTTCCCCAAGCCCTTTCCTGGGGTGGTGTCAAAATTTGCGTGTTAAAATGTAGATGAATTAAAGAAAGAAATGGCAAACCATCCAAAAAAGGTACCGATGCCTGTGGAGGTGGAAGTTCTATGAACAAACGGTGGTTGAGAAGGGTGGTTTTGTCACTGGAAAGAAGAAAAATAAGGAGCAATCAAAGGAAATAAATTAAGGGAAATAAATTCTATGAGTGGGGTACTTCCACTGGAAGTAACGTGATCCTAAACTGCAGGAAACATTGGTTTACATGAGAAAATTTGGGCAAGGAATGCCTGCTCTCTGTGAAATAGAGGTGATGGTGTGTATCATGCCTCCTCTTCAGCAGTGGCCTTCTTGAATTCACATTTCTCCTAGCTGACTGCCTCCATGCAAAAAACTATGCTAACTCAGTTAGAGAAGCATAGTTATATTCCGATAGTTACAGTCAAAGCTTCTTTAAAATGGAATTCTCCAGAATGTCTATGTAGTACCTTTAGCCAGTGATAGCAGACACTACTGTTAAGGGCACTATTAACAGTGCTGTGTGGCGTTTTTTAATGCTTGTCTAAAGCTGATGCAAACAAAGTTTTCTCTGGGCCAGAGGGAGTTGCAGAGCTTTATATGACCTGGGGAGGATTTGTTATGGAATGACGAATGGTACTGCCATTGTACTTTAGTGTATATATATAGTTTTAATGTAATGTAGTTTTTCCATAAATCACTCAGAACCTTTTCTATATTCTTTTTGTACAAAGAACCCTATAGGCTCTTTGGAGCTCTGTGAACATATACTTTACTTGTATACATTATATTTTTTAACAAAATAATACCACCGAAGAAGAACAAACTGAACTTCATAAACCAATAAAATGGAATGGCACTGAATTATGGAAGCACATCAAGTGCCTGGACAGTCGTTTATATAAAAATCTAACCTTTGTAATGAAGTTTCTTTTAGCCCCAGGAAGTGGTTGTCAAGCACATTGCCTTTAACTGTGCTTGTGCACTGTCGTTCCACCTCCCAAACTGCGTTAAAATCAGTTTAACAATCTGTTCCTTTTGTAGCAAATACATGGTTTTGTATTTATTTTAGGTAATAGAAATAAAGGCCTAGCTGATGTAAAAAGAAGGCAAAAGAAATTCTGTTTCTAAAACACATTTTTAAAAGGTGAAGAAGCTCTTATTTTTCTGTAAGTTCTGTAAGAGACGTTTGTAGTTTCTTCTGTGTTTAGAGAGCAAGGAGAGGATGTAACATCTAGCTTTAAAACCTTGAATGCCAGGATCTGCTAAGAACAAATATTTGTACATTTAGGCTTTTACATTCTAGTATAAACGTGAAATTGTTGCTTTGGAAAGCAGCTTCATGCTTTTTGCTTGGCAGTTGTTAGATGGGCATTGCTGTGGAGAAGGGCTGCATGGCTGCCAGTGGCATGCTTGTTGGCAACTAGAGAAAACAAGCACTGGGGAGGAAATTCCCCTGACTGATGTCCTGCCCTCCCTTCCTTCCCAACTACATGTTTTGCTAGTGGGCAAGCATGTCCCATACCTGGACTGAGGATCTGCAGGAGCTCTCTTGTCTGTAGTTAGGTTCAACTCATGCTTGACATCAAAAGGGTTTTGTAAAGCTAGCTAAATTTGTAAATCTCTAATTTGTAATCTCTATTTTGTAAATCTTACTGTATTGCTCTACAGATCTAAAAGGTATAGAGAAACTTTTGCTTCTGAATTGATAGCTAAAATGACAAGAGTTTTCTTACTGCATGACGGTATCAGTATTTTTTTTTTGCTTTCCATATTTATCAGCTTGCACTTGCTTCTAATGTGCATGGACAGTGTTTGTTGGGGGGAGAGTCACAAACAGCTTGTGAAAGAGCCATCAAACCCACTTTATCAACCATTTGGAATCCAAAAGTCTCTTCATTTTTTTCTCTCCAAATTTCTCTTGCCTGTTTAATGTTCCATCTTGGTAGTAACAGAAAAGAGGACTTTACCAAAGGAAATAATGCAGCCCAATGTTATGAGTATGCAATTTGTTGCTCAGTATACTAATGACCTGTTAGAGATGTAAGATCAGATCGGGAATTAAAAATCGTTTTGCAGCTTTGTAGTGTAATGACATCTAGATGAACGTGCACTTTGCAGATCCAGATCCAAATTTAAATCAAATTCAGCTGATTTCAGTGAGAGGCACAAAGATATCTTTGTGAATCTGGTCTGCTCTCTCATTTCACCTTCTCTCCTGCAAAGTGGAAATAATAATAATACAGTTTGACTCCACAGAGCTGTTTACGAGAGATGTTAATTGGGAGCAGCTGTCTCCACTGGTGACAAAGGCCATAGAAATGTGTAGATATATATATAAGATATATATGTATAGAGATATATATTTATATATATATAACAGCAACAGACTGTTTCTATTCCGTATGGTGGACTAAATGTCTTTTCAAATTTGTGTAGCTCTATGACAGCCCATTTAGACTACGAGCTCCTTTCATGTTACATGCCCATCATTTTTTTTTTCAGTGCAGCTTAATCTAAAATCACATTGAACAAATTTTCCTTGTAGAATGGAAGAGGGTTTTGTCATTCATTTGTTTGCCAGTCTCAGAACTGGGATCTTCACATGTGATAGCAGTATCACAAAGACCAAGGGGAGGGATGTGGTGCAGGAAAGATGTATATCATAACCTCAGTGGTCCAGGCTCAATCTCTTAGGCTGCTCTCCAGCCTGATCTGGACCAAAGAATTCAACCAAACTCTTAGTACACCCAAACTATTAAATTTTCAGGTGAACAATATGATGTTTAGAATGACAATTTATAGAGCTAAAAGGATAGAAAGTCAGTAAGTGCTGCCTGGATAAGCTGTGCAAAGTGTGCATGTAACAATATACCAGAAAAAACTGCATGAAAATACCATTACTGAAGTTGTGTTCAGAATGTCTGTATTTAGGTTGCAGGCAACCTTTATTTGACCTCTGTGCATATGCATTACTATGCAGTCTGTAATTACATGATAACAGATCATTGGCCCCCTGCTTTGTTCAGCCCAAAAGATGGGCAGCACTTGCTCAATGGGCCCCTATTCAGCATTTTGTTTTACTTGCATTGCCATCGCCTTATTTACTGCATGCTATTCAAACCCTGCTAAGGCCGTAATTATTAATTTCCTCTTTTTTTTTTTTTTTTTTTTTTTTTCCCCTGAGACACCCATCATTACAATATTTTAATGTTCATTAACTTCTGTTTCACAAAACCCCTGGTGGACAAAGGGGTGTCTGTACCCCACGTTGCAGATGGGACGCTGAGGCAAAGGACAGGGCAGGTTGGCAGAAAACACCAAGAGAACGCTGTGCTTTCGCGTTTGGGTTACACCAGCCTCACATTTGTGGCAGGGTATTCCTCAAAGTTGTTGTTCCCTCTGTAGCCCTTAGGGAGCCACATGGTGAAGCAAATTGCTGATGTTGTTGCAAAATGGCTCCAGCAAAACAGAAGGAAAACCAGTTTTTGAGTGGTCTTTCTATTTCCATGCAAGTGGCTTCCTGTGTTGGGTGAAGCCACTTGGGGAGTCATACCATTGTTCTACCTCGTGCTTGGTTTGAGGTGTGCTCGATCCTTTGGCACTTACTGAAGCTACAACATGGCCTTCATGATGTTGGTGCTACTTGTGAGTGCTCAGTGTACTTGCTGATTTGACCCAGGGTTTTTAGAAAAGTAGAGCAGAGAACTGGACATCACGTGAGAAAAAGGTGGCTTAAATGGTTCTGCTGGTTTCACACCCAAGTAGTGCAGGAAGAAATAGGACCCAGCAAAGCGTTTATCTTCATTATTCTGAAATTATTCCTTTATCATTTTTTCCTCTTTGTCATTTACCTTATCTACCTTCTAAATTTCTGGCAAAAATCAAAAAAGGATTCTGCATGCAATGGTAATTACCCTTCATGAAACAAACCTGTGAGAGTGTTACTGTATTGTCTCTTGCATTGGTGGGTGGTTAAGCTGGTGAATCTTTTTTTTTAAGAGTACTTTTAGCATAACATAGTTTATTTGTAGCTGCTTAGACTCTCAAAACAAAAAGCAAATTGAAAACAGAAGTCCTATCATGTAGTGCCAGAGCATGATGCAGCACAGTGCCCATGCATATCTGCTGTGTGCAACTTCTCTCTTGAATGAGCAGAGTAAGTGGCATGAATAATAGGTTACAAATCTCTGTGTCTCGCCCTGAGAAAGGATAAGACATTTTGCTAGGGCCTAGCAGAAAGATTTTCCACAGAGGAACAATGTGGTTCAGCAAACCTCAGTCCCATACTAAGCTATAGGGAAGCCTGCTGAAATTTCTCCCTTCTCATCCCTCTTTCCAAGTAGATGCAGTTGTCCGTAGCCCATTCTCCTTCTCTGAGCAAGCTTATATAGTTCTCACTACTCTGGTTTCTCGGCTCGCTTCTGTTCCTTGTCAGGAATATCAGTTTTACCTCAGGGCTTTTTCTCATTTTTTTTTTGGCCTGTAATGTTTTAAATTATATTTACTAAATGCCTGCCATATTTAAATATGTCCGGCAGTCTCTATGTTTGTGTGCAGCTGTTAAGGAAAAAAATCAAACAATGTGATACGCTTTGAAAAATCTTTTCCTTGAACTCACACTGTCAGTATTTTAGGACTAATGGAAGTCAAAGGTTATGGCAATGCATGTACCCAAATGAATAGTGTTTTTTTGTTGTTGTTATTTTTTTATTTTTTTATTTTTTGGAACATTTAAAGTAGTGCTCAGTGTAGCACCAGAATACCTTATACCTGGTAGAGTGTAGCATCCTCCATACCATTCAGTTCTGTAGGAGGGAAGACCTCTGCATTTCAGAAGATCAGGGTATTATTTGAATGTTTTTCATATCCCTGTAACACCAAATACCACCTGGCAGAGATTTTTTACTTTGACATATATTGTAGAATAGAAAAAAAACCAAACCTGTTTCTGATGTTGTTAACAGCCAGCTGTTGGGTGTTTTAACTTTGCAGTTCGGAGAAGATGTTTGCTCTTTTCTACTACCTTTATCCCTCAACTGTGAGAAAGGAATTTTTCACTTAAGCAAGATGTGGCCTTTTCCTGTCAGCAGCTGGGAGAGTGAAGATTACGTTCCCTAAACAAAGCTCAGCCCAGTTGTCAGGGCTCTCTTTTCAGAACGCCTTCAAAACCATAACAATGGCAAGGCAGGTTTCAGGGGAGCATTCTTTCAAAACACCTGTTTCTGCCCTAGAGCAGGATGCTGAGCACAGTGTCCTTGCAGTGGAACGCCGTGTCCATCCAGGGCTGCCTCTTTGGAAATGTACTGGACACATACCGTAAAGAAATTCAAGCCATTTATGCAATGTTGCAAGCACTTGGTATCTGGTTCCTTAAACCCCTGAGGACAGGCACGAAGGAACTCTTTGAAATAGCATTTTTCTTCCTTTTTTTCTGAAAACATTATTTGGCGCGTTACAGATCTACCCTATACATGTAGCATTATTGTTGTCACTAAAGAAATAGTGTTGCTTGGCAGTTTCAGTTGACTAGAGCTGACTCTTTATAGCCTACTCTCCATCTCTTTTCTTGTGCATGGCCATGACTATTTATTGTCTACATTCACTGTAGGCTGAAAATACTGCTGTCTGCCTTCCCCTATAAATTAACAATTCACTTGTGTGTGCATACAGCAATTCTATGGTAAATACAGAGCTATCCAGCAGTG
>VXAV01010048.1:0-10602 GCA_013399715.1 Alectura lathami | reverse complement strand
CATTTGCAAAAAAAAAAAAACACGTAAGTTGAATGTGGGCAAAAAAAGAGAAAACTATGTTGCTTGTTGTAACTTCATTTTGACTAATTTGATAAGTCAAGATAGGTTTTATTTATTTATTTATTTATTTTAAATAGGCTCTTTATTTCAAACTATTCATCAGTCTTTTGGAGAAAAAAAAAAAGATTGTATAGATGAAACTGAGCATCTTTGCGGGAAATTGCATTAAATAATTAAAGATCGGGAAACAAATGTGTTATGGATTATTTTACTTGAAAAAGATGCTTTCTTGCTTTCATTAAAAATAATCTCAGAGGAGATTAGAAAACATGGATAGAGCCACAGTGCTGTTTTTAATGTTGCCTTGTTCCTCTGACATTAAGCTATCATGACCAATGAAATGTGCTGCAGAATCAGGTTCAGTGTAATAAAAACAAAATATGTTTTAATTTAGCCCAGGGCTTTCTGCAAATTCTGAATCTCAAGAGTTAAGGAAGAACAAAATACTCTAGTCTCAATACTTCTAAAGCTTCCATGTCTCTTCAAAGCAGTTTCTCCCCTGAGTTCCTTAGAATTTCTTCAGCAGCAACTTTCCTCTTTTTTTCCTTTTCTTCTCCCTGGCAGTAAGAGTTATGATTCCAGACTCCAAGGCTGATCCTGTATTTGATCCAATCTCTGTTGGGATTCTTGTGTGAGCACAGTAACGACAGCGCAAGTTTTTTTGATTAGAGTTCTGGGGATGATGGATCCTTCGATTTGTTGGACAACTAATAGTAACAGAGACATCATTATGCATGTTTCAACCTACTGTTCATAAAACATTTTATTTTTAGATTATTTTCTCTTGTTTATTGGGTCAGAATAGAATTTAAAATGTTCTGAAATAAAAAAAAAAAAAAAGTGAAAGTGCGTGTGGAAGTATTGATGCTTTGAAAACGGGAAGCCGTGGAGACAATTTTTGGATAAGTCATGAAATTGCAGTTTATACCACCTTTACAAAGAGTGACAGAAGATGCGCCTGGAAGGGAGTTTGAGTTGTCTGCTCTGTCCTTCTACCTGAAGGCAGGTACATCTGTACCTAAGCCATTGCTGACATATTTGTCTAAAGATTTTTTTTAAAATGGGACCAGGCATTTATTCTGGTACTTCCATAGACCATCTGTTCCCATTCTTACTTGCGCTTTCAAATAAAATCTTGTTTTCAGAATGTCTAAGTGAGATCTCCATGGTAAAACTTCAGCCCTTATTTCTTATCCTGTGCAAGCACACATGGAGCAAGAATGCATTCCATCTCTCTTCACAGACACCTCTTCCTTATTTCAGAGTCGCTTTCCCATTCATGGTGGTGCCAGCTGCTCCTCTATGAACTTCTTCCACAAGCTTCTGTCCTCTAAGCGATTCTGTCCAAAGCAAGATGCTGCTCCTAAAGAAGCTCCTTCAGCCCTGAGCAGAAGGCTTGATGCTCCTATCTCACGCAGAGCAGTCTCTGGATGCCTCCTGATAGAGTAACTGCTTTCTCATAAATTATTGCACTGATGACTTGATTAAGCTTGCGACCCGCTGTCTGATGCTGCAGGTTATTGACGAGTCATTTGTTCCCTGTCTTGTATTTGTGCAGCAGATTATTGCAGCTCATTATTTGGACTTGTTCTCACTGAGTTTATGGTGTGTCAGAAGCATCTCTGATAGAGCTGTCATCAGTGCACGTTGGTACTGTTGTTAATAATTGCTGCTGGGAGCTTGGAGTCAGGCTAAGGTTAGAGGATATGGTCGTTTCTGATTCAGCATTTGGAAAAATGGTAAACCTGTGAAAATAAAAGTATTTTGCAACATCACTTGACTGTAGCCAACTGAGAGCAGTAGTTCATTTTGTTATGTGCGATTTTTATAAATCGTGCAGTCAAATGGCTTAAGGACTTTTAGCTTAGAGATAGAAGAGCGTGCAATGCCCATGCATAGCTTGTCTCCAACTCGTGCAAAGGAGGATGGCCAAAGAAAGCATAGGCAGAAGCAATAGGTGTTCAGGGAAGCACAGTCTTACAGCCAGTGGAAGTTGGTACAGTGTTTCTGGTGGCATGGTCCCATTCCAGGAGAAAGTCAATGAATATTAGTCATGTTCCTCTTATTACTAAATTTTTTCATATCCTTCTTGCTTTTTTTTTTTTTTTTTTTGAGAGGAGGTAAAACAATCTGTCATTGCCGCAGTAGTCTTGTTCCAGGTGATGCAGGACTGGAAATCGGTCCTTCTTTCTATTACTAGATATGTCCATTTATCACAGAATGGTAGAAAGATTTGGGTTGGAAGGGACCTTAAAGTCCACCCACCCCCAACCCCTGCCGTGGGCTGGCTGCCACCCACTGGACCAGGCTGCCCAGGGCCCATGCAGCCTGGCCTTGAACGCCTCCAGGGATGAGGCACCCACAGCTGCTCTGGGCAGCCTGGGCCAGGGCCTCACCGCCCTCAGGGTCAAGAATTTGAGTGCATCTTTGCTAAAAAGTGGTTATGCCGGGTGTTAAATTTGAATGAATGTATGTATATCCGCACCAGAAAAGCAGCCGTTGCTGTGCTAGGAGAGATGCTCGCCCGCTGACATGGGGACAAGCTGCTGTCTCCCGAGCCTGGTTCCTGTCACCTCCAATTTTGCATGTCACTCTTCTCACAAACCTTTTCAAATAATCCAAAGAATATGTGATTGAAGTCTGAAACAACACATTTGTTCCCAGTAGCGAAGACTAGACCTGGAGTAACTTATTGTAAAGCTCTGTTTTTACCAGACAGCAATCCATATTGAAGCTTATTGAAGTCATGTGTTCAATTTTTTTCATAATTGCTCCCATTCAAGCTGTGGCAGGCAGCCAATAAAGCACTAAGTGGAAGTTTCTGTCGGTCCACCTGTCTTTCTGTAGCTAATGAAGTGTGCCGTTTTTTGTCTTGTAGACGTTACACGACTCATTGTCAGAGGAACTTGTTATATATAGACTTAAATTAGTTTTAGCCAAGGCCAAAGCCATTCAACTATACCTCTTTGTATAGTAAGTCATGTGTTTATTATACAGACTGACACATTAATGCTTTGTTTGGGTGGAAAGCTTATTCTTAAACCAGAACAGGTAGTTCTTGGCTATATATTCATCTATTAAATATCCTAATTAAAAAGGACAACCCAGCATGGGTTTCAGGATGGACGTCCACCAATCTCTGCTGCTTTGCTTCATCAGTTCATTGTAAGCTCTTCTCCTGTAAGAGATGCTGTGTTTTTGAGCCATCATTCTGTGCCAAAGCCCAGTTGAGAGATGCAGTTTTCTTACTGTGTGCTGTCAGTGTCAGAGTTTTCTTACACTCACTGTCAGAGATTGCCCCACATCAGCGTACTTTGAGAATTGGTAAATTAATTTTATAGGCTTTTAGGATGAAAGGATCGTTTTGAGTGTACCAATCCTGATGCCTATGAACAACAAGTATGCACGTCATCAAAACTGCAATTAATTTGTAGCTGGAAGGTCCCTCAGGATCACAAAGGTGACTCTAGGAGAAGCCATAGTAGCAAAGCAAAGAAAAAAAAAATCTGTTTTCTGTCAGAGCAAATCATCTTGAAAATTTTCTTTGCCTGCAAGGAGATTGGCAAAGACAGCTGTTGTTTCATCCTGGAAAATGGCCCAAAAAAGGTTTTCCTTAATCTGGAGGGGGGGAAAAAAAAAAAAAAAAAAAAGATGCTCCAGTAATTTTATTATAAGCAGTAAGTTTAGCAGCAGGGTTTTAGGATTTTCCTTAATTTCAGCTATAAAATTCAGGTATGCTGAAGCATATTTATAGAAGAAAAGGAGCAAGCCCACAGCTTGGCTTACTTGACCATTAGCAGCAAAGCACTTCTCGATGATCTAAGAAAATTCCTTCCTCCGGGAGAGTGATCTCACAGTAAGACTGGAACCTTAATTTTGGTGATACCCAAACCATCAGCGTGCGATTTCCTTATCCAGCTGGTTTGTGAGCAGCCAAGTATCAGGTTTGGTCAGGCCCAAAGTGGAATAAAACCTGGTCTCCCTTGCTCACGTTTCAGCTGTTCTTCCTGCTGTGAAGAGACCCTCTCACTTTTATAGACTGCCTGCTCTCCTGGAAAGCTTTTTCTTTTTCCCTTTTCACTTTCTACAGAAAGACTCAGACTTCCTTCAGCAGGGTTTTGCCCCTGTTTATATTTTATATTATATATATACCTTTATATTATATATACCTTTATATATACCTTTATATTAAGACTCTTTAGCAAAATTCATTTTTAATTACTCAAATTCAAATACAGGGATGTATCACTATCTTTTTGTCATTGAGCAATTTGAATAGTAGAGGAGAGGAACAGAACGGTATGGAAGAGGTGGCCCATGCTTAAATTCGTGTTAAAATTGGGTGTGTGTCTTGTTTCAGGTGACTGGGCATATGACTTGTCCTTTGCCTAATAGTTTTTTTGGTTTTAGATGTTTTTACAGGCTGGATTAACTTCTGTGACCTGGTTTTCCAGGGTGAACATAAGTGTGATGCAAAACGTTAGGCCTAATCAGGATTGGCTCCATTGTTGATTTTGCTTAGAAGAACAACCATGGTGATCTACCATTTGGTAGATGGGACAGAACACAGCAGGGTAAATTTGCACTGGTCAATCCAGCTGCTGATTTGAGCAATGCAGCAACTTGTCTTTTAGTTAAATCTGAGGCATTCAGAGTGGTGCTGAAGAGAACATGAATTCATCTCTCATCTCTGCCCATGCAAAGGCTGTTCATATGCACTTGGGAGATCTGGGGTTTGATATATGCATGTTAATTCCTTGGGAAAGACCTCCTAATATCTTGATGATTTGCTAAGTAATTTGAAGGCTGTTATAAGCACATTCATTAAGCTCTAAGATCTCTGTCTGTTCAGGAACTAGAGAACAGTCTCCTTACCAAAGTAAGGCGCCTTCGCAGTGTACCTAAATTTAACCAAACAGGGTTTATTTGTCTTAAGGTCTTTCACACAGCCATACTGTGGGGCTCTTTCACCACAATAATGCTCGCTAGGATCGCTGTGTTGTTTTACCCCTTCTGAAGGAAATGCCAGAGCTTTTGAGTGTTATTTTCAGCACCTCCCCATAATACATCTCCCTGTTCCTGTACACTTAACGTGTCCGTTCATGAGTATGTCTGTCAGCATCTCTGCAGTGCGTGAGAGCAGGCAGAAGGGTTTTGACTTGAAGGCTATGCTTTTGTCAGAGCAGAAGGGACTGAGACGAGAACTGGAGTTTCATTTTAAAAAATATGACAGAGACGTGAACAACATTTGGAAGCACAACTGATCAGACTCAGAAGTTTCTCACCCCAAATTAACCTCTGTTTAGACTTTTTGAATTATCAGATAAGATCTTTTTTAATGGTGCAGCATCCCAACCAACTGGTCAAACACAAACAGTCCTGGCGTGTCGTGAGAAACAAAAGGCAAAGTTTTGACTGAACTGGTTTCTGCTCTCCCCAGTCCATCCTTCCCTTCTGTTAATGAATAAGGGTGAACTTCTGGGTGACAGGGAGGACATCGTGGAGAAAGAATTCAAATAGCTGTTTTGCCTCTGATCTATAGAGCATAGAAGTAAATCCTGCTGCCAAACATCTGAAGCTAAACTAACCTCCAAAAGAAAATCAGAGCCATTCTTTTCTGCTCCTTTACTGTTGTTTTTCACAGCCTGGGTCATGGGCAACAAGAAGCTGAAAGACAGAGAGAATTACTTTTCAAACGCAGAAGCACTCCCTTTGTGAGCCAGTTTCATCTGTAATGCTATTATAATGAGTGTTATACATACAACCCCTCATTTCCAGATTATAACTGTATTTAAAGTTATATAAATGACGGTTAATGTCTGAGCTAATGAATAAAGAGGTGTTCTTCGTGGATGGTTTTTGGTCATGTTTAACTCCCCTTCTGCTAAGATTTGCTTCAGTCGTCCTGTATTATTCTGTGGGGAACAAAATTCTTGTGTTCTTATCCTAGTAATGCAAAATACAGATGTCTTTGGAGAGTAAAGACTCTCGCATAATTTGGTTCAATTTTCAGTAGTAAACGTTTATGAAAGATAATATACTAAACCGTTCAAATAAACCTATAAATTCCCTTAGGTTTCCTTGCGGCACTAGTCACTGCAGGCAGTAGCAATTATTTAAGATTTGCTCCATAGACTTTACATGTACTCTGTCTAAATATTTTTCTGTATTAGCACAAAAATATCCCAGAGAAAGTAGCGTAAGACTGACATTTTGAACGCTAAATGTTGAAAAATAGAAACAAATGCCGGACTTATAATACATTCTAATGTTAAGAAGTATTTAACACTGTGAAAGTTTTAATGGAAAAGTAATTTTCATTGACTTAAATAGCAGCCCTTCCAGGTGGGCTGAGAATGAGGGAGACAGAAAAGGAGTGCTGAGTGGCTGCTAGCAGTAGTTTGCTACAGGAAACACACTAAAGTTACCCTTAAAAGTCAAAATCGGGGATAAGGCATGCTGCCAGACCTGGAAAGCCTTTCCTACAGCTGCCATGTAGACTACTAGAGACTTCATGCATCAGGACTGTTTAACTAATGCTAGATTTGTCTGATACTTGAAGCTAAATGCAGACGTTATTAGCTTGTAGCTGCTTTGTGCACAGAGCCACACAGAATTTGAAAGACTTTGGGTATCCTCTGTCAGTATAAACCCAAGCAACACTGTGCTAATTGAGGTACAAATGCCCCACAAATTTATGCACTGCAAAGCTGCAGTCGGTCTTGACACCATAGGATGTTTTGGAAAAACTGTTCTTGAATGTGGGGTTTGGCACAGAAGAATTGCTCTAAGAAAGCACTTTCTTCCCGTTTAAAATACCACTTTTCCATGATATGCTGGGAAAATAGTGTGTGTCTCTGCTGTGATATGTTTCATCCAGCAGGACCAACCCCAGCTCCTAGCGAAATCCTGTTTCTCCCTGGGAATTTAACTCCATAGAGCTGTAAGTCAGTATCTCTTTATGATAGCGACAAGCACCTATATATATAGTGACTTCCCGTGAAACTTCTAAGTGCTGATTCCTGAGCATTTCTACTTTTAAAAAAAGGCACTTTCATTTACTGTTAGCTTATATTTATTTTCAGTCTAAAGCCTGACCTTAGGATCCAATTCAAATTTACGAGTACAATAGGAAATTCTTAATTAACATCATTGTCCTTAGCTTGTATCCTAGAAGACCCTGAAGTAGTATGGTTGTCAGACCTGATTGAAAAAGTCAAGACATTTAGAAAAACTTAGTGAAGATCAGCAGAAAAATATTTGCTTTTTATGCCCACGGTATTCATACATCTGAGTTACGTTTGAGCAATAGTTTCACCTAAACAAAAGCAGCATTTTTGAAAAATTGTACAAATAGTTCTCAACGAAATGTAAATACTTCTATTTCAAAGTAACATTTCTGTGTAAACATTGACCTAGCTCTAAGCAACAAAACCAAAAATACAATAATTTCAAGAAGCAGTAAATACTCTAGAAAAGAAACAATTGGACTGAATAACAGGCATTTATGGTGATGTTGGCAGTCTCTCTGGTAAATGGTTGAGGAAAGCTTCCAAAGCTTATTTAAATTTACTTTTGATTTTTACTTTTTTAGTCATCCAATTGAAAAACGCTATTGTTTTCACTCTCAAGCTTGGGCACGCATTTTATTTAAATATATATATATATTTCCACATAAGCGCTTCTGGATCTGTGGCTTTTCCTCTTATTCGGCTTGCAGCATCATTTGTGACATCAAGCTCTTCAGGGGGAAAATGTGCTTGCTGTGCTGCTTCTCCGGACTATTTCCAAACAAAGCCTCTTCCAGGCCAAAAATCCCAATCACTTAGTGCCTTGACCAGATAGAAACTCCCTGGCATCTCCATCCCGCTGAGCGGGAGCAGGGAGCGTTATAAACAAACGTGTCCCGGGGAGGCTGGCCTGCAGAAATAACATGCGCGGAGGCAGGGTAAATAGTTTACATCTCCTTCAGCCTCTGGGTTGTGTCACAGAGCTGCTAGCTGAACTGAGGCAGCCTGCCGCAGCCCTAAATGTGCTTCTTGGGAATGGGAGGAGGAATGGCTGCGTCTGGCGAGGTGGAGAGGCTGCGCCTTCAGCATCTCCTGATGGCACAAGGAGATTCCCACCAGCATCCCAGTGAGCTGCTGGCTGGGGCAGCGCGCATCCCAGAATTTCAGATATCGTGCCCAATTTCTCTTTGTAAAGCACAAGTAGGAAATGAGTCATATGCTTCTAACGCCTATCTTTATGAACTGGAAAGTGTGGAAAGAGAGTTGTGTACCAAGCCATGGAAGTATGATGTGAGTCATCTCTCCTTTCCTGCCTATATATATATCCAGCATCCACAACCCAAGGGGCGAGAAAGATGCCTTAGAAGTATTTAGACGTTTTAGAGAGGTCCAGAAAATGCTTGTTTTATGGAAATTAAGAGTCTGAATTATGTGGGAGAAGACTTGTGTGACTAGGTTTTGGCAGCTCACACAAGAGGAGTCCTACCCTAAATCCACAAACCTCCAATTCTGCTTTGTTTACAACTTAAATCAGATATAAATCTGAAATCAGATATAAATCTGATCTTTGGGGATTATTTAGGCTTAGATTTCCATTGTTAGTTTTCTTGTTTTGACAAAAATCCCTACAGTCTAGGGAAGCCTCAGCCCATATGCTTTGGGATTGGAAGATGAAGAGGTCCCTGAGCAGGAGGACACCTGCCTGCTGCTGAAGAATTTGGAAAGGAGTGTTGCTTTTGGAAGGAGAAGCTCCCTAGCTGGGGTCACTGTTGTATGGCAATGGAGCCCTTTGTTCGTATCCTAATTGCCAGAGGTTTGAGAGGTTCGCAAGCATGGCAAATTGCTCAAGTTCATTGTCCTCCAACTCTTTTCCTTGGATGAACCCCTGGAAAGTTTTTATTTGGATGAAACAGCGTCAGCCTTTTAAAATCTCTGAGTTGGCTTGACTGGGGGAAGCCCGGCCCCACCTGTTCAGACAGTCAGCCCAGTAACGTGATTTAGGGGTTTTTGGTGACCCTCTGTTGAAGAAGCATTGAGTTGCCCTTCTCCTGGGTGGCATGGCTGGAGAGGCAACAGTTGAGATGATCCGTGTTTGCTGTAGGACAAACTGAGCAATTAGGAGAGGCAAATTCTTTGGAGGGGTAAGGAAAAGATGGCAAATTTCTAAGGCAAATTTTCGAATGCGTGGGTTTTTTTTGTTTTGTTTTGTTTTGTTTTTTGGTAAATAAATCTCCACAGTTCTCCCTGATATCTCTGGGAGATGTTTAACTTGTGGTGCAGTGGTTATAAAGGAATTTTTCAGAGTGTGTGGCTTTTTTTCTTGTTCACATAGTTTAAAAGGGCTCTGAAAGAAGCATAAAAAGTCAGAGAAAGCATCTGTTTTACAGGGCTTTTTGGAATTGTGCAAGAAATACAACATTTGGGCAGAGTAACTTGATTGTGTTGGTTTATTGTAAGTCTATCCGAAAAGCATGCTTTTTTCACTTTTAATTTGGCTGTAGTTCGGTTTGAACTATTCTAATAGAAGGCTCTCTATAAAGTACATCTGGTCCTTGCTAGAAATGTGCTGAGTCCCATTTTGCCACCACTATTACGGGCAGGAACTGAATTTGCCTTTGGCAGGAACAAAAGCTCCTGAGAGTGCTAAGAGGGCACACTTTGCAAGGAAGGGAAAACGTGGTCTTAAAACAGTTGATTAATATTATTGCTGAATCTGAAAACATTTTTTTTTACTAGTGAAGGGAATTAGAAATATGATGCGAGAACACTGTTATTCCTCATAATCTCTTTCTGAATGGCGTGAGGTTTTAGAGTCAAATATTTTGACTTCTTCCCAAGTCTTCCCTAGTATTTTTCATTCATTGTTGAATGAGAAGTCAAAAGGGACCCTGTAAATCTATTACGGTGCATGCTGGGCTTGATTTCGCCTTCAATTTTAACAGCATAACTCAGTTTATTTTCAGTGGAAACTAAGGCCTAGGCAAGAAATTGGGGAATTACTTCAATACAAAAATTTTTAATTGACTTTCTCTAACAGACAAAGAGAAAGCAAAGGGAATTGAGTGTAAAGCCAGGATTTTGTTATCTAGTTTTAGGGTTTCTAATGGAGCAAAGATTTAAGATCATGGCCTGTACTAGAGATGTCCAAACAGTTTGCAGAAGTCACTGATTCTCTCCTGAAACACAGCCAGCTCTGGAATTTAATCAGCACAATTTAATAACTCACATCAACAGTGCTGTTGAGGATAAAACTGAAGAAGTATGNTTTTTGGTTTTTTTTTTTTTTTTTTTATGCTGAGTGTATCACATCCTACTGAAACTGCAGCAGGCAGGATGTAGAATAAATTACAAAGTGCTAATTCAGTTATTTTTGTATTCAACTCTTCTTTTTTTTGGATACTTTTGAATAGATATCTGATGCCCTTCTTTAGGCTTTGTTGATTTATGACATTTATGTTCTTATAATAAATTCTGTTACTAGGCAACAAATATTTCATTGATTATACAAGAAAATATATATTTTTAAAAGTAT
>VXAV01010047.1:12689-32893 GCA_013399715.1 Alectura lathami | reverse complement strand
TCACCATTAGGGGTTGGGTTTTTTTTTGTTTTTTTTTTTTTGTTTGTTTGTTTTTTGTAATTCAGTGGGGTTTGGGAGTTTTGTTTTTGTTTCGTTCTTATTATTTTTGTTTGTTTTTTAAGAAATAAAAAGAAATTGCTTGACTGGTTTCAAGCACCCTTGTGACCTGGTGTCTGCCTGGCATGTGTCTGG
Organism: Alectura lathami; assembly: GCA_013399715.1. Lineage (NCBI taxonomy): Eukaryota > Metazoa > Chordata > Aves > Galliformes > Megapodiidae > Alectura > Alectura lathami. The sequence continues at coordinate 32,701 of VXAV01010047.1, read as the reverse complement.
CTGGGCTGCTCCCTGTCCAGGTGGTGGCAGCTCTGCACGGGTGCTGTGCAAATTGTCCCCTAGGTGTGAAATGCAGCTGCAAAACCAGGGAAGGGGCATGCTCGGGGAGAGCACAGTGCGAGCAAAGAGCTGCTGCTTGTCACCGCGCTGGTGGTAACATCCAGGAGCCTTGAGCACAGACTTTTCTCAGTCACGAATAACCCAGCTGATTTTTCACTGCTCTGGCCCAGGTCACCTCTTGGGCACTGGGGTGGGCAGCTCTATTAATTGTAAGGGCTCAGGCTTCTGGCACTGAGCTGTGGGTGTTGTACACACGCAGGGCTTGGTAAAGGGCAGGGGAGAAGTGCAAGAGTGTTTCCCACTCTCCTGGCTCACTGCCTGCCTGGCCTGGGGCGTGCAAGCCCTGAGCACACTCACCCCTGGCTTCCAGGCAGCCAAAACCCATGTAGCCCACACAGACCCCTCACGGGGCTGCAAGGACAGCATGTTGGGCTGTGTGGTGCCTGCTGAATTGCACATAGCATGAGGACGGGCCCTTCCACTTACCTGCCTGCAGCATGTGCCCTGCAGGCTGGTACATGTCACTGTGGCCAGGTGGACACAGAGGGACGAGGGTGGCTGTGGGTGCAGGTGACAGGAGCGGGTGGGGCCCTGCACACTCTCCCCAGGACTCTCATGGGTGTGTTGCTCTGATGCCAAACATAGTGCAAGCTTTCTGTGGCCTGAAACCTGCAGCATGAGTCTGTTGGCATCTCACGAGCGTCAGCCCCTTGGATGAAGCTGGGCAGCACAGTCTATAAACAGGCAATTGGGCATAACTGGCTGTTGTCAGGGTCCTTCACCACCTTCAGCTTGTGCGAGTCTCTGTGCATATGCCTCAGTGTGGCTGTGCTCTTGCCAGGGCAGAGCTATGAATGAATTCTTCCACCCTGCTTCAAACCACATCTGAGGCTATTTGCCTGGTGTCTGTCTTAAACCAGCCACATTGCAGGATATAAACAGTTCCAGTGCAGCCTCCTGTGGTCCTCTGCTTGTTAAATAAAGAGCAGCCCTCCCAAAACCAAAAAAAAAGAAAAAAAAAAGAAAAAAAAGAAAAAAGCAAGGAGCCCTCCTGGCCAGTTGCATCGCCCCTCTCTGTGACTGGTGCAGGAGCTGCAGTTAGGAGCCCCCTCCTAACTATAGCCCTAAAATGCACCTTGCTTTTTACTGCGGTCTGCCAAGTTTTCAAGGGTCTGCAAGGTTAAATGAGGCAGGAATCCCCTCTGTCACGACCTTAAAAGGACAGAGCAGCCGCTGTGCAGTGACCTCCCAGGAGCAAAGCAAAGCTCCTGCAAAATACCTAAACTTTCTGAAAAGAAGTGCCTGCATGGCTGGGGGAGGGCAGGCTGCATCCTCTGCCCAGCCTCTAGCTATTACTATTGACCACTTTGGAAGAAAAGGTTTTGCTCAGCCTTCTGGTCCCTCTGAAATGTCGGAGAGCCCTTGTTACAAGCCAAAGTTTTATTTGTTTCTTAAACAAGTAAAATTATATTAATGTAAAACAGGTAAATGGACAAAAATAAAACACACACAGCACTGAACACAACGCTATAGAGTACTGACATGTAGAAGTGTAGTTCCCACNCACACAGCACTGAACACAACGCTATAGAGTACTGACATGTAGAAGTGTAGTTCCCACCCTCGTGCGTCCCCCCTCCCACCCCAGTCCCCCAAATGATTTGCTTGAAAAGCCTAATACAGAGGTCCAACGTCTGGGTCAGCTTGGACGTGATGTACAGATCACAGTATTGAATCATAAAGGTAACAATAAAAGAGTAACTGTCCCGGAAAGGGGGAAGGTAAAAGGGTTCCCCTTGCTCTGCTTTTTCNAATAGGAGCAGGGGGAAAATCCACGGAAATAAACACTTCTTCACTACTATATTTATATATATATATATGAAGCTATATATATATAAATATACATATAAAGCAGGATTCTCAGTGAACACAAAAAATCTATAAAACTACCATTGATCTGTGTTATTTTCTCCCCATTTTTCTTTTTTTTAAAAGTTGCTTTAAAAAGGATAAAAAGTGCACAGACACCCTTATAAGGCACAAACAGATTTTCTGTACAAATCATATATCATCAGACTGTTTAAAAAAAATAATGATACGAGTACTAACAATTAAATCTGTAAGAGGCTACCTTTTCCTGGAAATCTTTTTAAGAGGCCCCTGCATCTATTTTGGAAAAATCCTGTTGCTTTTGCTCTGCTGGACCCTGGCTTGGTTAATTCCCCTGCGTGAGCTCACTCCCTTGCTGGCCCTGCCGGATGCTGCCCTCCTGGACATCACTCACAGCTGCTACAGCAAAACCTACACCTTTGGAACCTCATCAGCGCAGGGGCCAGTCTGGAGTGGTCTTGTTTTTCCTCCTTGCTGGCTTCAAATAAAAGAGCTGCACCAAAAAAATAAACCAGGCATGCAATTAGCCCTGCTTGTTGAAGACCTGAGGTGTCAGCCAAGCAAATGGGCTCTGCATGTTAGCTGGTGCGTGCAGCTGTGTGCCAGCACCAGAAGGGACCAGGCACCCCTGAAACAGGGACAGCAGCGTGGGGACGGCTGCTGACATTTGCTAGCCCAGTGTGATCCGAGCCAGCATCACTCGCTGTGACAGCTTTCCTTGAACTCCTCCTCTTCGTGAAAAGGCTTCCCACTGCAGCCCATCCCACAGCAAGGTGAAGGCTAGCCCACCTGGCTGGGTTTCAGCCAGCAGCCCCATACTTTGCCACCACAGCACCCAGTGCTGTGCTCCCTGTCCACAGCTGGGCCCTGAGCTATGAATGGAGGCTGGGCAGGACCGTGGAGGTCCACAGCCAGCCAGCCTCGAGGTCACTGCAAGGCTTCAGCTGCTGGAGAGCTGCCCTCACTGCTGCATTTTGCAAAGGTGAATGTGCAGTGTTTGCAGCCCTGCTGGGGGCTCAGCACGCTCTGATGCTGCATGGCCAGGGATGAGCCGAGTTTCCAAAAAGGGCTCTGCATAGCCAGCAGGCTGTCATGCTGATGCAGAAGGGCAGTGACTGAGAGATCTCATTCTAAAGCAGCCTCTCACTTATACACTTCATGGAAATACTAAATAGAATCATGGAATCATAGAATTGCTTGAGCTGGAAAGGACCTTAAAAGGTCATCTAGTCCAACTCCCCTTCAATGAACAGGGAAATTAGCTCTTCAAGTTTTTTTTTTTAAAAAAACATTTGCTGCATGCCCTGTGAGCTGGCATGTCAGACCAGCCTGCCAGCAGCTGCAGCAGCTGATGTGGGACAAGTCACCTGCCCCCGGGGTGTGCCTGGCCACCAGCAGCAGTGCCACCGGGAGAGGCAGCAGTACACCCACAGCAGGAAGGGACAGGAGCAGGCTGCCCCTCTGCGCCCAGCAGCCCTGTAGCGTGCATGGGTTGCTTCCCTTTGTGGTGTAAAATGTGGTAACTGCACCTTTCTGAAAAAGCTGTTCTCACTCACTTGGTGGCATATGATCACTGAGCTAGAATGATGCCAGCCCCTCTCACACCCTCCCGTTTGCAGCCTGGAAATACGGCCAGGCTTGGGGTCTGTGTAGGACAAAGGACCAGGCAGGAAGCCTGCAGGAGCATCAGGGAGGACACCAAGCCCTGACACCAGCCCTGTTGCCTGCCTGTACACTTCCCACCTCCTCCAGGTTGCTGCTGCTGGTGGCTATCTAACATCACAGATGAAATCCATTTACCTTTTAAATCCCCAGATCTAATAATAGCCTCAGAGCCTTTTTGTTTCCTCCTCCCAGGTAAAGCCAAGTTTGATCCCTGGTCATCACAATGAGTTCTTGTCTATGGCTGAAGCCTCCCCCAGGACCCAGTGGCCAGGCAGTGGGAGCTATGCTAGGAAACCTGGAGAGGCAGGAGAAATATGGCAGGTACAGCCAGCACAGCCACGGTCCCCAGAAAAAAGGTGAGCCCGTGGGGCCTGAGGCAGGTGTGAGTTCCTCACTGCAGGCTCCAAACATCCTCATGCTAGGAGGGAGGGAGGCTGAGCCTGCATTGGCTACAGGGCAACCAGGCAGGGCCCCGTGAGACCGCAGCTGCCCCATGCTGGAGGAGCAGAGAAAATGCAGGCAATGTGCAGCCACAGAAAGCAGGAGCTGCTTTATCCAAGTCCAAACCAGCTGCTCCACATGTTCCAGAAGCCCGCTCAAAACCCAAACAAGCGAGAATCTGGCTACTATTTTGGCCTCAGCTAGTTCCCCTTACATGGATGGATATTAAATTCCCAGATCAGTTTTATCCACTCTATACCCTCCCACTGGGCCTTGTTCTAATTTTGTTCCATCACAGCACAAGCAGCACAGAGCTGTTTGAGTTTTGGGGCTGGGAAGTCTAGCGGCACTGAGCAAATGGCAGCATCCCTCCCGACCCACACCAGAGCGAGCCTCGTCCTCCACAGGATAAAAGAGCACAGGGAATTTCCCACCTGCAGCTGGGTTGGGTCCCTACCGCAGATTCACCCAATTCACGGCCGGCGCAGTGGCCTTGGCTTTGGGCCCCATGTGATCCTTAGCTCAATTTTATCCCTGAATTGTGCCCTACCAGTCAAATAAGGAAACACAGATAACGAGCCACTTGATAACGACTGACCAGCACGATAACCCATAAGCAGGGACGGAAAGGCATGGTTGCTGCTAGCGGCGGTCTCCCTTCCCAAGCCGGGTGCTAAGGGCGGTATATTTTAATAACATCTTTGATGACCCGTCGGCAGATGGGGCAGCAGGCATTGAGCTGCTTCTTCAGCTTAAGACCGCAGGTGTTGCAGAGGCACATGTGTCCGCAGGTATAGATCACCGTGTCCACCTCGCTGTCAAAGCAGACGGTGCATTCCCCATTCTTGCTGCTGGATGGCTCCGGAGCGGGGAAGACGGGAGAGACAGGAGGGCTCAGTGGTGAGCTGGGAGCGGTCACTGGAGGGAGGAGGAAGAACAAGATCATTGAGTCACCAGGATGGCGCAAGCCTGCCTGATAACATACAGCGCCCCCAAATCTTTTAAGGCCCTTCCTTCCTGAGCCTTCCCCACTACCTTACATAGCCCAGCACCCTCTACCAGACAGTATTCACACTCCATGCACTGCCAGTTCGGCAGCCTCGAGCCAAGCTCTCCTTACCGAGTGAAGACTCTGAGGCGGACGACGACCTGTTGACGCTGAAGGCCATGTCGGAGTCACTGTCGTACTGCGAGCCACCGGGGGACCCTGAGGGCGAGACGGTCACTGGGCTGGACTGCACAGTGCCTGCAAGCACAGGAGAGGGCTCAGCCCCCGCGGGGTGGGCAGACACACAGACCCCTCTGCTGGACCCCCATGATGAGCTGCTCCCACCTCATATGGAGCTGCTGAGCTAAGGATGCCCCTCGGGGCAGAGGCAGCTGGGGAAGCACCCTGCTTTAAAGGAGAAAACCTGCTTTCATCGAGATCTGCTTTTCTGACTGTCCTTAAAAAGAGAATAGTTCGAGAAGCACTGCAGCTGTGCACAAGCAGTAGTTTAAAAAGTGAGATCTGATCCCAGAGCTGCAGCAGTGCCTGGGGAGCACTCGCTGTTCACCAGCAACACATGTGCTTAAACCAGAGCTGCTCTCCCAGAAACCACTGCTCCTAACAAAGGCAGCAGTTTAATACCTGTTGGCTGGAACGGTGGGTTTATAGAGAAATTTTTCTCCTTCTCTGAAAAGCAGCCAGCCGCGCACACAGCTGTCCCAGCCTCTTCACCTGCTGCTTACTTTATCTCTCAGATCTCAGCCCTTCCTAGAGGGCTCACAAAGGCTGCATACATCTATCTGACAGCTGCCACGTCTCGCTCCCTCCTGTTTGCCAACGCAAGGTCGGGTCAGGAGCTGTTTACACTCATCAGTGATCACCTCGCTCGGGCAAGCAGCTCTGCAAAGGCAGCCCATAGCTCCCCTTCACCAGCCAGGTGCTCCCTGTTATTCTTTCTTTTAATAATGCACTTACCCAATATTTTGAGCTGGTTGATTACACCGTGGATTGTAAAAAACACCCAAAGAGACTGTGAGGTGTCCACACACATCAGCATGCCACGGCTGGCTCCGTTCACCCCGTGGTGCACCTCTCCATTCGGCAAGACCACGAAACTGAGGATGTCGCCGCTGCTGAGGACCGGGAATGCCCGGTACACCACCCAGTACTCCTTGCGGTCCAGGAGAAAGTCTGGATCTGCCGGGAGCTCGTTTGTCCGTAAAGTACTCGGATCACAAGAAGTGATGCCAAATGAGAGGGCCCCATAGTACGGCAGCCCAAGGTGTCCTACTTCCACAAAGAGGCTCTCACCGATGTGCAAAGGCCGGTCAGAAAACACCAAAGTCCTACTGCTCTCTTGCCAGTTGGTGCAGGCAACCATGCGGTCCTGAGAAAAGGTGATGTCAGGTCCGCGGGTGGGGTGGAATCGCAGGTCCGTGTCCAGGAAGGCTGGCACCCCCTGGGCACGCGGCCGCCGGTTGGGGCAGCAGGGGATGATGTGGTTGTCTGTCGCGAGCCCTGGCACCCGGCTTAGGTTTAGGTTTGCGATTTTGGCCACCACTTGGTTATTCTCCAGCTCGTTGTTATTGAAGTTGGCTGAGTCGTGGTTGCTCTGGGGAAGGCAAGTGCTGAGACGGGCGGTGCTGAGACGGGCAGTGGTCATGGTCTCTGCAAACATGCTGTCTGTGAGATAAACCCAGTGACAAGGGGTGTTAGAGACAATTGGCTACTTTCACCACGACTGTTGTTATTATTTCAGACTATGGATTATCTGAATTCTGTTCCTCTGAACAGAAAAACAATGGAAAATTTAGATAGAAGTAAGTCAACCACTAATGAACAGATAGCACTGGAGAATCTCATGTGAAACTGGCAGCAGGCGAGGAATGGCTGCATCTTGGCACTAGCTGAGGAAAAACAAGTGTTGTGAAATACTCATCTAATCCGGCAGCTCCTTGCACTGGTGGACCAGGAAAAGCTGTAAACTGGTGTGGCCCTACAGCTTTCTTAGTCTCAGTCTTTCTTAGGTCTAATAGGTTTGAGGCTGCTCTTTAAAGGAGGGAACGTCTCAATATCCCCATGTCCAAAGGTCTTGTGCAAGCCAAGTCTGCAACGCAGTAAGGGATGAAGGAGCACAAGCACAGCTATACATACATTCATTTTGCACTTCTTGTTGTTGCCTTATAACTGTGACATGCCTAGGCACAGATGTGCCTGAGAGGTCATTTTACAAAAGGATTTCAAGCCTCCTATCTCAGAGGAGTTCACAGCACTGTGGGGATTCTGAATTCAGAGTCTGTCACAAAAGCTCCTTGCTACAGGTGTCAGAAAGATGATTTTTTTACAGTAAGAGCATTATTTTCCCCTTTCACAGCAAAGGGAAGCTCAGAATGCTGACTCTTAACTAATTTCTTAACCTTGACCATGCCAGGCCAAGGGGGGATTTTGGATATTGGGAGGTTCTGGAGTGCCCTTCCTTCTCCAGCACTGCTCGGGGTGGCCTGGACATTTCCCTCCGAAGGGAAGGCATTATTCAGCCTAGCAATGCCAAAGCATGTGGAAGTTAGTGTGTGAATGAAGCAGCCTCCTTATCTTCCCAAAGATAGAGAGAGGTGAAGTGTCCCAGCACCAATACTGCCAGCTACTTGGAGGAGAAAATCAAAAGGATTTTACCAAAGAACATAAAAACCTTGAATCTCTCCAGCAGCTGCAAAGGACAGGCTGCTTCAGCCCAGCAGTCTTGGTGGCTAAACCAGATGCTTCTAGCAAGAGATCTGGCAAGAAATGCTCCCTCAGAGCTGAAAGCCACATGTAAGATTCACGCTGTTCAAAGATGCATTTTGCGCATCTGTATTTGGGCTGTATTTCACAGCTTTCTGAACCTGTAGAATTCTGGGAGGAGGAGTCAGCGAGATCAACAGGTCTGCTCGGCATCACCCAGGGGCCTGCAGCAGCTTGTGGGGCCTTGGTGCCTTGATCCAAAGCAAATCAGAGTGCAGGCACCCCAGGCACAGGCCTTCACTGTGCACTTGACCCTGCAGGCTGAGGGTAGAAATAAGCAGCACTTTATTTTTCTAACTATAACCTACCGAGGAAGAGTGTCTGCTCTGGTGAAGCAGCTCCACAGGCCAATACAGCAAACAGCCCCTCACCTCTGTGATGAGCACCAGAGGCTGGAGTGCGTCACGGTTGCAATTGCAGGATAAGCTACTGGAAAGGTTTAATTACACATTTGAGGCAGAGCAGGCAGGGCAAAGTGTTGTTTATGCACAGCTTTCTTGGCTGTAAAATAATTGGTACCATTCTGGGGAATACGTGTCAGAGCTGCCTGCCCCCAGACTAACCATTTCGCAGCCTGCAGCTGGTGCTGCTCGGTCAGAGGACAGGGCACCAGCCCCTCGAGCGGGCACAGCGTGGCTTGGCTGTTAACACCAACTCAGCTCCTAGGAACCCCCAGGAAAGTGCAATGCTCTTGCGTTTTAAAAGGATTCCCTGTGGTGCAGACCAGTTCAAAACACTCCATCTACACTGAATGTGTTTGCTGTAAAAGTCACAGGAGGAAAGCCATTCTATGACTTGCCAATGGGGACAAATCCACCCTCTCCTGCAGCCCCCTGGGATGGTGCCTTGCAACCCAGGCAGGCACCACCTGAATGCAGCCATCTACTTAGGTGTGAGGGGAGATGTAGCGTGTGGTGCGAGGGGTCCCGAAGCACAGAGAAGCCTGCACTACGTTTTCTGATCTCCCTTCAGCTGGGGGCTGCATCCTGCGCTGCAGCTGGGGCTCTGCAGGCATATGGCGATGCCCCCGCAGAAGGGAAGGATAAGCCAGGTTACGTCTGCAAACACAGCCTGTGGAACTGCCAGCCTAGGTGGCACCAAGGCCAAGAGCTCAGAGAGGGGCTGGGGAAGGTGCCAGAGCACACCTGGGGAATGGGTCACAATTTTCCAGCAGCCTCACAGTAGTTGGGAAAGAGCAGGGGAAGCCAGAGCTGCTTGTTGCTGTCTCTGTTCAGTCTTCTTAAGTGTCCTACAGAAATGATCAACTAGATAGACCATGCATTTTTTCTCCATGAAGATGCTGCTGTGGAAAGTGCAACCAGAAGAGCAAGCCACAGGCCCAAACACACACTTACCTAGTATTTGTACTTCGTGGGTAATTCCATAGACATCTATAAGTGCCCAGAGAGGACCGGAAACTTTAATACCACAGTGAAACAATATTGGCTCCTCGTCATTAATACTGTAGAAGACTCTCCCATGACGGTCAACCCAGAAGGCCAAGATGTTGTCCCTGACAGCAAACCTCTCCGGCAGGGCTTTGGCCCAGTAGCCGGGCCGGGTCACGAGGTCTGGGCAGGCATACTTTGGTATGTCGTCGGAGCTCATCTGCGACGGGTCGTGGATGGTGAAGCCGAAGCGCAGGGCCCCGCTCCAGCCGTGGTGCACAGCCACCAGCTTGAGCCGCACCTTCTCGTAGAGGTGGATGGGCCGGTTGGTGAAGGTGACCCCGTTACAGAAGCTGTTCCTCCGCGTGGCCCGGCGGGAGTGGGCGTCCAGCCGCACGTTCTTGCCCTTGGCGTGCGAGTGGAAGCGTGGCGGCTCTGTGAAGGCGAGGACCGAGCGTCTCTCATGGCTGCTGTTGGGCAAGCTGTAGTAGGGCCGGCTGGAGACAGAGCGGGTCTGGTGGCTTGTGTCTGCACAGGGAGGAAAGAGCAGCCTGTCAGAAGGGCCTGACCCGAGCCACGTGTGGGCTCAGCCTTGAAGATCCGCTGCCGGCCCTCCCCGGCCTGGTGCTTTGTGCTGTGTGCTGGGAACCGCACTATTTAATCTTAAAATGCTGTGCTTGGCCACAGCCTGCTCTTTGTTACAGTGGTTTGGCACCCACCTTTATGCAAATATAAGGCGAAAGTGGCTCTTGGGGGCAAAGGTTAGCGGCTTCCCTCTACACCCTACAAAGCTGGACAAAAAACTTCCCTTTGTTCTCATCAGATGCATCCTACTGCATGGGAAAGGCCCGGTACTTTCAGCCGTGGCTCCCCATTTCCTATGTCAAATGCACGTGTTGTAAAATCATCGCTTTGGCTGCCTGGGGCCAGATCACATCGTTTCTGAGAATTGTGCTTGTTAAGATCAGAGATGCTCACATGAAAGGCGTACAGAGGATTTTTGCGGGACATGCAGCCACTAGCTTCTCTGTCCCTTCATTTTGTAATGATGAACAGGAGCTTTTGAGCAACACAAACAAACCAAGACATTTAGCAGCTGGAGGACTACCTCTGCATCACCAGAGTGTTCTTCCAAAACTTCCAGCCCAGCCTTTGGTTCAGCTATCAGATCCAGCTGGCACAGGAAGGAACATTTCATCCCGCAAAGCCTCGCCTTTGCACAGAACCTCCCATTTGAGCTGAAAGCACTTCATAAACGATGATTGTTTGCAGCTTCACAGCACCACAGATGGCACAGAGATCCTGCCATCCTCCTTTTACAGATGGGAGAAGGAGAATTTATGGGTGAGATCTTGCAGCATTTAAAGTCAATAGCAATTTCAAGACCAATTTCACAAAAAGCAGATTTGAGGCCTAAAGTGAAGTTCACACAAGCGTGAAGCACAAATGAGAAAAAGGAACACTTTTAAGCCTTTGCTTTAAGTTCCCAGAGGCCAAGATTCTCCCTTTTGCACATCCCTGAAGGCAGGTCCTTGCTCTCGGACCCCCGTGACAACCACCATGGTGTCACCACCACTGCAGTCTCCCCTCTCACCCCCCACCTCCTCTTTGTAGATTTTTAAAGCAAAAATGAAAGGCATCCTGGGTGCTCAAAGTCATGTTATTAAGTGTAACACGGCATCACATGTGCATATTTATTTTGAGATATTTTGCCACTTTGGAAGCTTCAAAAACCACCTGCCTGGCCCTTCCTTCAAGCTGCTTCCTCCCTGTGTGCAAACCCTGGCTTTGCTCCCTGACAAGGGAAGGATTTTCTGACGCCTTCCTCTCTTGGGAAGAAACACCCGAAGACGCCAGGTGCTCAGCTGGGAAAGCTGGCAGGGGGCTAGCTGTGACACTTTTGTTTTTTTGCAAGAAAAACACCCCAGGTAGGGCAGTGAGAGGCTGGGGTTTGCATTCATGGGCTGAATTTATGAAGGCTCTGAGTAACCTCTGCCTGTGTGAATGTAAGAGGAGAGGGGACAGGGGCAGGAGCTGAACACGGGATTATCCCTCGCAATGAGGCATCTGCAACAGGAGCCGAAGAGCTATGGAGGCAGAAAGCTCCTCTTTCCACTAAGCAAAACAGGGCAGTCCTGAATTATGACAGGCAAATGCAGTGGCTAAATGAAAGGTCTTTTGTGTTCTCCTCATTCAAATTGCATGGGATGACGACTGCTTAGCACAAGGTAATGGCTAATCCTGTCTGCACCCTCGCGTAAATAAATACATCCCTGCCCTTACACCAGTGGGGATTCGTCATTTCAATGCCAAGGACAAGAAGTCCTGGGGCAGATGTGGAGGAAAGGAGAGGCGAGAAGTTCTCCTGGGCACAGAGGGGTGCAGGAGCCCCTTCTCTCAATCAGTCTCAGGAGAAATAGGAGAAATCCTGGTTTTTTTTTGCCTCCCAAGGAGGTGAAGCGCAGAAGATGGCTGCTCTCAGCAGAGACCCACCGGCTGCTTGTGTGGGTGCTGCTCCATGTGTCTGCCTGCAAACGTTCCCTGCAAACTGGGCTGCAAACAAGAACCCGCTGTTCCCACCTCACGCCAGCCTGTCCCACAGCAGCCTGCCACTGGGAAAGCACAGGGCAGGGACAGTGACAGCTGCACAAGGGACGGACGGGCGCTGCCACCGGGACCAGCTTCAAACGAGGCTCTTGCCCTGCCAAAGAGGAACTCTGGGCTAGGGTTTGGGGATTTTTTTTGTTTGTTTTTTTCAAAACAGGAAAGCATATTGTGACTAAACAATAGGAAAGCCTCTAGAAGGAAATGAACGGATAATTTATATATAGCGGCGTTCCCCCCACGTGAACACCTGTCGGTTGCCACCAGGACTAAAGCCTGACACAGCTCGAGGCAGGCAGGCACAGCTTTCTCCTTGCAGTGCGCTCGGCGCTGACCGCACCATGTGTTTTACTCATCGTGTACCGGAGGGGACCCGCGAGCCCAACAGGATGTTTGTGCATCGGAGCTGCCCTCATTCGCAGCTCAGCTCTCCCAGGTCAGATCGTGTTTCAGTCCCGCTGCTGTTTCTCTAACCCCACAACACCTCCCTTCTCTTGTCTGTGCTTTCCCACCCAAAGCCACGTCAGTGGGATGTCTAAAAGAAAGCAAATAGTATTCCTCCAGCTTGTGGGATGGAAAAAGGGTTAAAAATAGTTCGGTTCTCCAGTACTCCCGTCCCTAAGCCTTGCGGACATGCAGCAGGCTGCTGGGCATCGGGTGGGGCAGCAGCCCACTGCACACCCCTGGGTGATGCCCTGAGGTCTCATCCAGTGTTTGCTGCTTTTCTCTCTGTTCTGCTTTTCCTTTCTGCTCCCACCCGCTGCACACACGATGCTCACAGCATCAGTCTCCAACACATGAAGGGGGCTTCAGAAGATGGACGAAAAAGTCGAGCTTAAGAGTTAAGAAGGGGTTGGTGGGGCTCCTCACTGGCACCCTGGGGCTAACAGGGACCCCTGCTCCCAACTGCATGGAAATGTCTGAAGCATCACCTTCCTTCCAAAAGCCCAGCACATTTATTTCTTTGGTTGCACTGACCTCTGGAGAGGTTTTTTAACAAACATGCACTTTTTTGCATTTCAAAAAGATACAGCAAGCAGATCCTGGACAAATTCCACGTATTTATCATGGTTCCAGTTCTAAAAATAAATGTTTTTTTCACCCATTTTTTCACAGCATCAGGTCTGCCGTGGCACCGTAATCCCACCGACAGCAGCAGGCAAATCCAGAGCAGAGCTCCCCAGAGGCTGCTGCTGTGCAGAGCCCAGGACAAATGGCAGCCCCATCCTGACCCCACGAGCACAAATCAGCCAGGGGGGAACAGCACAGACAGTCCTAAAGCAGGGAGAAAAGGATAATGCTCGCTTCCCCAATGTGCCCCAGGTAAACACCAGGTCTGCGTTAACTGTACAGCCACTGCATCAAGAGGTGTTTGCTGGGACACACAACCCTTTCCCAGGGACCCCCTCAAAGTAAATCTGTGACAAATGAAGCTTGGGATCACAGGTCCAGCAAGTTATGGGTCAGCCAGATGACAACAGGAATGCATGCTGGACAGAGCAAGGAGGTAAGAGGACAGAAACCATGGGGACCACTACTCCACGGCTCATCAGCATGCAGCTGCCACACGACATCCCCGTGTTGTTCATACCACGAGAGAGAAAAGGCCGAAAGGTGGCATGCAGCGTGAAATCTATCCAGGAATGCTCACTGCATGAGCAAAAGGGAATCCACCTAACACGCCGTGCCTTATCTCTATGGTCGTTGCTTTATCAGCAACACTAGGACTTTTTCCTATTACAGTAGATAGGTCGCTGCTGCAACAACCCATTGAACTTTAAACAAGGCTGCTGGAGAGAAGGGCAGGTGGCTTTTTCTTTGAAGCAGGAAAATCCCAACAGGCGGGGACAATGCGGGCAAGTTTAATGCCCCTGCTTAATGCCTGCAGACCTGCTCTTGCAGATCCAAAGGTGCGGCCGAAGCACGGCCCTCGCCCCACTGCACGCTGCTGCAGAGCCCCAGCAGCACACTGCCACGGCGCAATCTTATCTGCTGAGAGCAAGAGATAACAATCTGGTCACATATAAATTTAGTGCACTGCCTAGACGTCTTTGTTGTTGTTGTTGTTGTTTTTAACACAGAAAATGTTTCGGAGCTCTCTGGGAAGTGCCGAGTTTCCCGTATTCCACGCTCAGCTGTGTGAATTTGCAGTCAAGCTCCCAAAGGCACTGCGTGGCTGCTACATAAAATCAGCCTGACTTCCAAACACCCTGATGGTTCCAACCTGCACCAATTGGAAAACACAACTCTGCAATTAATAAATACCCCCACTTAAATTCCTGCGGTCTGCATGGCCAGCCCAGAGCCCTGTGCTGACAGGAAGGTCTCCCTGTCTGTGCCTCCAGCCATTCCCAGCTGGTTAAAGAACGTGGTTCATTTGCAACAGAGTGGGACACTAATTGAGGCGCAATGGGGAGATGGAAGAGCCTGGAGAGTTCTGCAGGAAACACGGGTTTTGTGGCATTTTCTAAGATGGCAGCTCTGGACGGAGGGGAGAGGAGCCAAGATACAAGTTTCTTACAGAGCATAACTACTTGCAAAAACAGATGGATTTATGCTTAATCCTCTCATTGGAAATATTTTTCATTACAAGAAGGTGCAGCATGCCACTGAGGTAACTCCTCATGCAAACACCCAATGGACACAAAGCATTTTTTCGTTACACCACAGTTCAGAAACCCCCCTGGCAGAGAACAGGGATGGCCTGCAACAAGCAGAATCGAGTTGTGTCGGTCTCCACAGGCATTTCCAAGTGGGGAAACCCTCTTGCTTCTGTGGCCTATGCTTGAAATTCCACATTTTGAGGGGAATATTAAATAATTAAAAAAAAAAAAATCTGGTTCTTCCATGAAAGCAAACAGGTATTTGCCAACACCATTAGGCAAAATTCATTTGTTCTGATCCTAAAATACCGCAACACCACTGCCTCCCTGCATGTTGAACCAGCTGGCTTGGGGCACAAAATATACCCTGACAGAAAGCATGCTCCAAGGATGGGGAGAGCTGACAGCAAACGCTCCTGACCCAGGAGCGATTCCACAGCCCCAGTGCACACAGTCCCGCAGGAGACTCTGCCGGAGTCCCGCAGAGCCACCAGAGTGTGCTTCAAGGTTATTCTCATCCAGCCAGCCTGGAGATCTGCAGAACATCTGCAGATCATTCTCGGGTAACCAGAAAAAAGCTCCATAACTGTCCAATAACAGGGACATATCACTTCTTCATGCTCTCCCTTTTCCTTGGTTTTTACTGCCTTTGTATCTGTGTGCCTACCTACTGTAACAACACACTGAACAGTTTCCCTGTGTCTTGTACTTTTAAAAGCTTTCAGGCCTTGCTATTGCCTTCTTTTCCTAGGCTGAAGATGTTTGGCCCTCGCCCTTAGCTGCACATTTTCTTTTGTCTTAACGAAATAACTCCTTTCATCACCCGTAAATGAAAGACCATTTAAACTAAGGAAAAAACAAACAAACAACTACAACAAACCAGAACAGTATTTCCTGATCTGGAACCAAATGAAAAAATACGCTTTACTCTACAGGTTGTAGATGTATATGCAGGCACGACTTCGATTGTGTGGCATTTTCAGAACAGGGTCTGCTATCCCAAAATCTCCTGATGGGTCTGCAAACACAGGTGAGTCCCCCTGCACGCACCTCGTGTTCTCCTATTGTGCATCCCACTGTGTCGGTACATGAATTCCACTGCAGTGTTGGCCCCATCTTTATTACAGGTTCTTAGTTCTCCTGCATATAAATAGCACTAAGAATATACAGAAGCCAGCGATTAAGCAGGGAAAAAATTCTCCTCTCCCCCGTATTATTAGCGAATCTGGGTCAATGAGTCTGCAACTCTAGTAACAAATTCTTAGACTTGGTTAATGAGAGACAGAGCAAGAGCGAGCAGGAGAGAGCTGGAGAAAAGGCAGGGTTCGTGCCATAATCCCTGCTTAAGCCCTTTGGTGCATGCTGAAAGTGGGAGCGTGACAACGGGAGCCTTGGGGTGGCACAGCTCACTGCAGCCCCTCCCACAGCCACCGCACCCCAGCCCACGGCTCGTGCTGTGGCCACGCTTGAGAGCCAAAGAGCTTTGGAAGATGTCAGGGACTTGAAAACCTTAAAACATGGGATGCAAAACTAGGTGAAACTTTTGCCTACTGGCCAAAGACAAAAACTTCTTGTCAGAGCTGATCAGTCAGCCACTCTTACTGTAAGTAGCTCTTATTGGGAATTTTTGGACTATGTTCACTAATATACTGCACGTGCAAAGCGCACGATGGCACACACCAGGAGAGCAAACCTGTGCTTCCCACTTGATGTATCATGTGCTTGCAGAATTGTTACCTTCTTAAAGCTGAGGAAAACAGGGGGAGCGCATAGGGCTGCTCAGCCCACTTCATCTGCCAGTCCTGAACTCAGAGCCCATAGCGTGGTTTTGGGAGGTGATCAAAAGCAGTAAGAAGTAAGCAGTTGACATCTGCTTAAGCAACTCCAGAAACAGTTCCTGAGGACTGCTGCACAAAGAAACTACATATTTTCTGGGTCTAAATACCCAGCTTGTCCGTCAGCAATTAAAGTATGGATCACTGTGATTTATTTTTTCACTGTTTCCCAGAGGCTGCCAATCAAGGGCATCGGTGCAAGGCCCAGCACATCAAGCTCGGCAAGAGTGGCTCGGCTGGGGACTGGGGATGGGACGGGGGGTGTGGAGGAGTGGAAAGCCCTTGTGTCCTCTCAGGCAGCCAGGTCTGCTTTATTTCACTAACTGCATGCAGAAAGGGGGTATTAATGTCTAATCTCCATGGATTTACTACACTAAGCTATTTTTTTCCAATGACTGTTACTTTGTGCAAGTCTGGAGCCCACTCCCATCTTCTGGTGAACCGCTTTTGCTAAATCAAGTGCCCTGTGCTCACTGCCAGTCAGACCCAGCTTAGGCCAACACCCAAGGACCTCCCTCTGAGCAGTACTTCTGCTGTTACATCACACCTCATTTTCCTTGTGCATTACCTTTTTCTACAGCCTGACTCGAGGGCAGTCCCACAGCGCTGTTTTCTCCAAAGACTGTTCCCACAGTCATTAGACTTTGTCTTCACTGTGCAGCATGGCCCAAATGGATTTTCAGACATTTTCTTAATCTCATGGCACATTGTGCCACTGGGGTCTGTCTCACAGATACAGACCACAAACACAGCCTGAGTGCAACCCAAGGACCCCCAACAGCAGTGGTGCCCCCAGGCCAGGAGCCCCTTGCTGTGTCTGTGGGACACCCACTGTGTCACTGCTTCATCACCCTGCACGGGATCCTACTTAGAACATTTCTCACGGACTGAAACACAAACCTGTGTTTGTCTCCTTGTTTATCTCCATTCATTAATTCCTGAGACTTTTTTTCTCCCCCATACAGTATAAACAGCTCAGATTTTTTTTCAGCCATGCTTTATGTTTAAAACCATCATTTCGGAGCAGTGTTTTCTTTCCCCAAGCACGACAGTGATTTGTTAACGAGTTACGAGAGCACATGACCGGTGGAGCCGCTGACATTGAAAACTCCACATCCCTCGCAGCCAGCAGAGCACGTAAGGAGCATTAACGCGAACAGCCTCCCTCTTTCCACCAAACCTGCTCTCTTCTGACCAGCTGTACCAAGTCATCTGCACTGGGGGTTTATAAATAGTGACCATGTCATTCCAGTGCTAATGGCTTTTAAAGAAATTGGAGAATGAAATGCATTCCCTTTTCATATCCTCAGAGCAGCAGTTTTATTCCATCCCAGCGTTTCAATACAGGGCTCATGGAAAGAGCACTGTAGCTCCTCACATCCTTCCCATCAGCCCATCAACATGCCGCTTCCAGCACAGGCAGGAACAGAAAGAGGGAAAGAATTTTGTTGTCTCGGATGCAGGAAACACACCCATCCCCTACAGACACACTAGGAGGGCAGCTTGTGCAGCAGGAAGCAAAGAACACCAGAAAAGTAGAAGAGGTGTGTTAGCCTGGCTTTTGATTCCATTGTTCCCTGCAAGCACCCTAAATGCCAGTGTTTACATTGCCTTCAGCACTCTGAATTCAGACTGTATACAATTTACACTTATCCCTTTCCCACCTCGAAAAAACCTGGTTGGAGATGGGCCAGCACCCAACGTGCTGTCGGATCCCGGCTCTGTGGATGTGCAACACGGGAGCCACGAGCCCAGGCTGCCTCCTGCACTCAGAAACAACACGAGAAAACTTCCCCATAAGCACCAAAATTGTTCAGAGACAGGGCTGCAAAGGAAGAAAAAGTGCAGATGAAGAGCGAGAGCAGCACTCGGAGTGATGCTACGGGAGCAGAAAGGAGAGCCAGGCCATTCATTTTGGCTTTCAACTTTTTCCAAGAAAGCCTCATGATAAAGGGAACAAACCTGCTATTTTTCTTTGCCTCAAATTTGTTATTGAAGCAGCTGTCATCTTTATCTCCTCTGTACATAGTGGTTCTAAGAGTCCCTTTTTTTTTTCTTCCTAATTACAACTTCTCTATAGACAGAGGACAGGAAAGGATTCAGCTTAAAAGAAAAAACAGCAGAGCTATTTCAGTCCAAACACGGATGGATAACCAGAGAGCCATTAGACATAACAGTGGCACCCATACAGGGCTTTTGATCTGTCCTAAGGGAGCCACAAAACCACAGGCAAAGGGGAAAAAAGGCCTCTAGGAAGATGTCCTTCCAGAAGCCCTGTGCCCAACATGGTGCAGCATTTTTAAACTTTGTCCATAGCTCCCCTTCTATTTACACACAGTTTAAACAGTGATCTGGCAGACAGAGGGGAAAATGCTCTGGGAGGAACGCATGGCTGAGGAAGCTAAATAAAGAAGTGGCCAGGTCTTCAATCATCCTATATTTTATATATACAAAGGCTGCGATTTCACTAAGCTTTTCAGAAACAATATGTAAAGAATCTAAAACAGGGCAATGGGATCGGAATCACTGGTTACAATTAAATTGGGGGGGGGGGAAGTGCAGCTCTTCCACTCGGCCAGGAGAGTCTCCCTGCAGGAGCCACAAGGCACAGAGGGAATTCTGGCATTGGGAACAGGTCCTGCTGAGTGGTACCCAAGGCCACCACATCCCATCAGGGAGCTTTACATCAACCTGATATTGACCAACCTCTTCCCAGCTGACCTGAAGGGACGGTGACAGCCACAGCCCAGCCCACATGCAGCAGCTCTCCTGGTGCTCACGGCTCACACCACGTTTTGCCCCGGTGTTTCCCTCAATTTGGGTGTTCAAGGAATGTACATTCTGTGCTTCCAGCCATGACACAAAAGCAGATTTTCTGGGGGCATTTTGTTTTCTTCCACTCTTTCTTGTTCCTCATTCTTCCCTGTCCCATCACGTGCTGCAGGTTCTAGTGGATGCTCTATTAAGCTAATTTCTGCAGCACAGAAATGAGTACAGGAGGGCCCTGCTTGTCCATACTGTTCTTGGTTCTCCTTCCTCCATCTCTTTTTTCTCAAGGCATCTAATGCCTCTGCAGTTTTCCATTATTTTTCTGATCTCATCATAGCTGGAAAGCAGGATAATTTGTTAATTATTTTCGGAGCCTGTACCATCCAAGCTAGGGATTTTTTTATTTACTTCTTTATAATGAGCCTTTTCCTTTCCTTTTTTCTTGCAATAGCTTTTCTTATGGCAGAATTCCCAACCGCTCAGATCCTGTTCTCTACTTGAAGACAGATCTTGGGTTTTACCACAGCCCCAGCAGGACTGGAAGAGATGGGTTTTCAGCAGACCGAAGAACTTGAACTTTGCTCAGCAGTAAAAGCTCCTGCAATGCAATTGTAGGTGGACACGATGTCAGGGATAAGGAGACTTAGTGCTGGAGAATCCTTTCAGATATCGCAAGTAATGTAATTCTGAATAAAAGGAGCATCTGGCTTTGTTTGCTATGCCGTGATTCTGCAGTGTTTCATTTAATCTTACAGGTCTTCTGCTCCTCATCATGAACATGCACATGGGACTTCACCCAGTCAATGCACAGTCCAGCCTGTGCAATTATAGTACACATCTGGCTGGCTGAGTTAGTGAATGTTCAGTTGAAGCTACAGCTTTTTCTAAATACATGAAGCCAGAAGTCTTTAAAACAAACAAACAAACAAAAAATTAGAGGGAAAAAAAAAAGGGGGGGGGGGGGGTGGGGAGTTTTTCGGTTCACTGA
>VXAV01010047.1:317-12683 GCA_013399715.1 Alectura lathami | reverse complement strand
ATCAAGGAGGTAAGCGGGGTAGGGAGCGGGGGGGGGGGGGGGGTTGGAGTTCTTTGCTGGTCCAGATGCAGATGAAAATGTTCCATTAAAAAGACACATCCTTTTTTTGTGTGTTGAAACTTTTTGAAATGTGTAATTTTGTGCTGCACTGCACAGCCAGTTTGAGAGATGGGTGGTTGTGCAACACTTGGCTGCCGCGTGGCTGAGCTGTGAGATTCCCTTCCATGATATTTACAGGAATTAATAAGAGGAAACAAGAGCCACTTTAAGACATTAAACTGTCCAAACAAAAGAAAATACAGTCATACCAGTACTGGACACACCATGACCTCAGCCCCTTCCTTCAGCTCAAATGCCTTCAATTACTTCAACACAGTAAGGACTTTGAGCAAGAGAAGTTTATTTTTAAGCCTCCATGTCAATCTCCTTAACACCAGCAGGATTGGGTCCCAACACACCTCAATCAACATTTTTCTCCCTTTACTCTCCCTTCATGGCACCACGGCCAGGAGAAGACAGAGGCAGGCAGGAACCTGGAGATGTGAGACATTTCCTCACCTCACTGAAGAAAAAAGCCAACTTTATTTTTTTCTGGTCCAAAAAAAGGCCAAAGCACTTTGTCGCTCCCTCCCTCCCTCCAAGGAAGGAATCGCTCCCAGGAGAAGGGAGCTAACGTGTGAATTATTCTGCAAACAAATAGCCCTGCAGCCTCAAAGACGGGCTTGGAGGCACAGGCACTGCTCTGCATCATGTCTTCCCACCTTTTGGAGTGGAGGTTGGGCCGTCACTCAGCAGAACACACTCAGTAACTTCAAAACAGTTTGCTGCAGAGGTGCAAGCTGCTGTTACTTTTACAGCTGGTTTAAATTTCTTGTATTCTTCATAGATCACTTACACCAATAAAACCCCACTGTATGGTCAACCAGCACACTCCTGACTAACCACGGAATTGGAAATTTTAGAAATCCCAAATGAAACAATATAAACAGCTGTCTAAAACCCCCAGTTTCCACCCAGATGGCTCTTGTTTCAATTAACAGAATCTAACTTTAATTCAGAGTCAGTCACTGGCCCTGTTTGGATTTACTTGGAAAAACACACCTATAAATCACAAGTGAAAAACTGTGGAGGGAAAGAATTTGTTTCTCTTTGGGTGTTGTTTTTTTTTGTTTTTTTTTTTTTTTCTGTTTGCTGGTAGAGCACAGTGTTATTACCAGACAAAAGCTCACAACACTGTGCTGACAGCTGGGAGCCTCTGCTGGTCCCAACCCCAGTACAAGCTAGGGTATGGCACAGACGCACTGTGACACGCACTGTCCCTCCACTCCGTTAGCTTTCATGGCACCAAGCATCACCTAAGCTGTCTGTGACACTCCCAGGGATTTCTGAGCTGGAAATATAGAAAAAGGGATGCCAAAAGCCTGGAAAGCCTGAATCCACCAAAACAAACCCACACAAGGGCTCTCTGCAGGACATTTGGTGTTACCGGTGCCACCGCTCACAGAGCAGCATCCTGAAATACCCACAACGAGTGAGAAGTGATGTCAAGAGCTGCAAGAAAGCCCTCCTGGGAGCCACCCATCCCTTGCAGTGATTGCTGCTGGCAGAGGAGGGCAGCGCCTGGCTCTGTCACCTCCCTGGGCAGCCCCCACGTGCCCAGCACATCGAGGAATTGGCTTCAGCTGAGGCAGGTTGTACTCGACTGTCTAAAAATAGCCTTGAAAGCTATCTGCATGGCAGTGGCCAACATCTGCCCTGGCACAGCCCCGCCAGGAGCTGTGGTGGCCGGAGGTGACGTTGGTGGCACAGGTCCCAGAGTGACGTCCAACGCAGCGGCACGCTGAGTAGTCACCATGGGGTGTGCACACACCTCGGTACCTGCCTGGGCTTCTCCCGGGCACCCGGACCTGGGCACTTGTCACCTTCATCCAGAGGAACCATCTGCTTCGTGGTGACACTCATGTCCCACGCACTAACTGCTGACTGCAAGTATTTTCTGCAGCACCCTTCCTGTGACAGCAGGACGGGGTATCTCCTCCTTATCTCGATGGATCTAACTGCCCCCATCGGGGAAAGCCCCAGTGCAGTGAATCCACTCAGCATCAGGCCCTGTGAGTTCACCTGAAAGGAGGAAACGAGAACTGAGGGGGTTGCCAGAGGCAGGGAGCAAATCAGGGAGGGAAACAAACAGTCAGGGTCCAAAGGCACAGGAGAAAAGCTTCTGTCTCCTCCTGAAACTGTCTCACGTGCTCACACCATTGAGCTCATCTCGAAGGAAAGTCTGAGAGAGCGGCTGAGGGCTGCTTGGCGTGGTTGGGGATTGATTCTGCTGCCATGCCCACGGGTATTAGTATTTACAGGAGCACTAAAACAGAAAACATTTACTGAACAGGGCTGCATACAAAAAGATGGCTTGAAAATTGTTGTAGAAGAGGTTTGTTTGTTTGAGAAGTGGTTTTGACCAAGGAGCATACCTCTGCCCTCCTAGAGACAGCCAGCTGAGGGCTTGAAGAGGGTGAAAGGGAAAGGAAACATCTCCAGGGAGCTAAGAAGCAAAAATTTATTTGCATTTTGCTTCTAAAGATAGCTTTTAATATTCGTAAGAGCGGGAGATATTTCAAAAGAAACATGATACCTTGGAAATAAATTCTGAAATGGGGCTAATTTTTAGTCAAAATAAATTTTAGAAGAGAAAAATGTGAACACTTCATTAAGTGATAACTTCCAGCTGTTTCATGTGGGGCCAGCGTTCCAGGGAGAAAGCTCTTCCCGAGGCTCACAGAATCCTTGTGAGGCCAATCTTGCTCAATGCTCCAGTTGCTGAAATGAAGCAAGGGAAGGGACTGCTGAGGTAACTGGGGAGCCCACAGAGGGTCCCAAGCCCTGACACCCCCATAGCGTAGACAGGAACCAACTCATGGTGCAGGTAGCAAGGGGTGAGAGCCAGCACAGGTCTTGTCTGCTGGGGAAAGGGACTGCTTTAACCAACTCAGTAATTACGAACATTAAACAAATAAAGTTTTGAAGTTCAGTTTGTAACTGCTTGAGCTTCCATTATTGTTCCGCTCAGTGAAATCAAACTTTCCAGGCAGCATCTGTCAATCTGATGGCTCTGCCATTAAATGGGGGAGCAAAAAAATGTGCTCTCTTACCTGCACAACACTCTCTGTGCTTTGTAATTCGTTGCCTTGATAAATTCAATTTACTTCAGTTTTCCTTTCTAGATTTGGCTGGTCAAGTTAAACCATAAAGATTATTCATAGAAAAGCAACCACAGTTGGTTACTAGGATACAAAAAATCACTCAGTACATTTCTCCAATGAATAGAACACACAAGTTCAATAAATTATAAATTTCTCTTTCTCTTTTGCATAAACAGTGCGGTTGCAGAGGTATTTCTTGGAACCTCTTTAAATAAATTAATATCTTAATTACTATGCAATAGCAAAACAAACAGAAGTGCTAGCTGAGCCTTGCAGGTGAGCTGCATCCTTTGTTGAGACATGAAAGTGATTTTGGAACAAAGCAGGGTGCAAACGGACAGCAGATTCACTGCTGCCAGTGTCTGTGTGCCAGCAGTGGTATTTGGCATGCTCACGTGGCTTTTCAGAGCAGATAACGTAAGCACTAGACTGAGCTAATTTGGAAGAAGGCATTCTTGTTTCAGAAAAATCTCTCTTCCTCACAATTGCATGTATACAAAAGGTCTTACATAAAACCATCTGCTGCCAGGTCGCTCAGCCTACAAGTGAAGCAGGAGATAAGTTTTCCTACACAGGGTGGCAGCTGGCAAGCTGGTACAAAGGAGGCCAGCAACACATGGCAGCACGATTGCTGCAGGTGGGGAAACACTGCTCAGGGTGCACCCAGAGCAAGGCTGGTGTCTGTCACTCAGACACCTCTGGAAACAACACCCCAAACCAGGGATTGATTTGGGATGCTTAACAGCATTTGTTTTTTTTTTGCTGTGTGGTTGTATTTTGCTTTACCTTTTCCTAGCCCTTATAATGTCCCCTAATAACAGCGATCAATCCCCAGGCACAACTCAGTACAGGCGGCTGTTCAAGGCTGTGGTATTTAAAGACACATTAAAGGGTCTGCTGGCTAAGATCAGTTTTTATAAACTTTAACCGAGATGGATTTCCTTGAAATTGTGACTTGTGAAGCATCTGTCCTTCTCCCCCTTTCCCTTTGATCGCGTCGGCAGCACAAGCAGTGCTGCTATGCTGCTGGCAATCCACACAGCGACTGCTATTTCAGACTCACAGATCAGACGCCAGCGGGAAGATCTGCCTCGTGTTCTTCAGAAGAGACCAACCAAAATGCCTGGCATACCGAAATGGTTGCAAGCCCACTCCCAAGCGAGTGCAGGAAGCCCTGCGTGCACCACGCTCTCTGCACACATGCTCCCGATGCTCAGCTTTTGTTTTCCAGCCCTTTCTGCTGACAGGGTCCCTCTGCCACACCCCTGCGCCCCCAGCCCCGCTGGCACACCCTGACATTTACTGGCCACCAGGCCCGAGCAGCCCTGCTGCTGATCCTCGGGTGAAGCCAGGCCATTCAGCCTGGCTCCTGCCATTGTGTTGTTTGTCCCCGTGTGGTTCCATCGTATGGGAGTTATGTCTGCTTTAGGAGCCTGCACAATGACACCCCACAATATACAGATCAATGCTCTTTACCACTAAGAGTGAAGCAATGGCCAGTTAGCAAATGATTACAGGTTTTGTACTTAGAAACCCTTTCACTTGGCAGGAGTTTTTGATGGCTTCCTGAGAAAAGCCAAAGTAAAGCCCCGACAGAGCACCCTTGGGGACACCTCCAAGGCTCACCTGTCCCCCCCTCACCTCAATGGGCCCAGCTGACAAGTGATAAACTTGCTCATTAAGACCTCCAGGGATACAGATCGCTCCAGCTTTCCATATTGCACCAAGACTTTGCTTTGCTGCCAGCCTGCACGCTGCATCTGCAGAGCACATGCTCCGAGGCCTTGGTCCTGCCTCCTCCCAAAAACCTGCAATGCCCTGCAGCCTTGGCTGGCCCCCTCCTCCCCTCAGCAGCAATGTGGCCACCGCCAGGACACCAGGCCAAACATCTTCTGCCTGTCCTCAGGGTCACCTGGAGCTGTGAGGAGGCAGCGGATGAGGCGGGCTGGAGCAATGGGGATCCCAGCCTCAGCTCTACTCAAGCGCTTTCTCTCACCAAAAAGGAGATCTGTCCAACCATGTCAAGTTCAAGACCTCAAGAAATAGCAATTTCCCCTCATTAGGAATTATGCTTTCAACCTCAGCATCACACTGAGGAGATAACTCCTGAACTCCACTCCATAAATTACAGAGCACGTTAAGCTGAGAAGCCGGTGCCCCAGTGAGACCAAACAGAAAACAGGCTGAGAAAAGCTGCTGCCACAGTGTTCGTTATCACCGAGGAAAGAGAGATAAACCTGAACGAAATTATTTCATTTCTTCTGCCAAATGGAATATTCTATCTTTTATCTTTGGCTTGTCAAGCAGGGTTTGGAAGATTTAACATTCAAGTTATGGAGGAGGGCAGAAATCAAACAACTATTTTCCCTGACATTTGGAGAATTGATGGAAAACTTTCGCTCAGGGAAATTCTCTCTTGACTGCCTGTCTGCCTTCCCCGTGCTGTTGTTATACAGGCTATGAAAAACAGAGATTTGCTTTTGTATGGTCTATTTATTTCTCCCACATAGCAGTAATGTGCCTTATGCCATCAGGAGTGCAATCGCAAGAAAACAGGAGTCATGGACAAATGGATAGTTAAAATAGGACAATGCCTAAAATACAAAAGTCTCATTATTATGTAAATATCCACAGTGAAACAAGAAAACAAAACTGTCACATGCAAGTACCAGACAACTCCACAAACTCAACTGCATCCATTTTCCTCCCTTCAAAGAATCAGCAGCTCTTAAAAAATCCTAAATGTGATTTCCCTGCTGTACTGAAAAGCTTTGAAACACAGTTAAATGGCTTTTCTTTAAAGTCTTCCTGTGTAATTCCAGCAGCAAGCAAGAAGGCTTTGCATATGTTCTGATGTGGTTTCTTTATGCCAGCGCTGTTGGTGTAGGAAGGAAGAAGGCATGGTTTTGCTGGGGCAGGGAGGGGATTGGGTCTGCTGCTCTTGGTGGGAGATCTCTGAGCTGCTCCACTGCCAGAGGTCTGAAAGAACGGGAGAGAAAACGCTCCCGGGAGCAATGCAAGCCCAGCTTACACAAAGCAGAGGAAGA
The DNA here is from genome assembly GCA_013399715.1 of Alectura lathami. Taxonomy (NCBI): domain Eukaryota; kingdom Metazoa; phylum Chordata; class Aves; order Galliformes; family Megapodiidae; genus Alectura; species Alectura lathami. The sequence continues at coordinate 6,433 of VXAV01010047.1, read as the reverse complement.
GATCTTCCTGGACACTGAGGGAAAAACAAATTAACAAGCAAGAAATCACTTTCCCCTCCCTCGCTCCGCCTGAAAGCCCCGCTTCATCTGTTCAGATACCAGGAATTCAATGTTCCAGCAGTCAGCACTTGAGACAACAAAGCAACCAGGTCTGGAAAGAGGAGCTGGCACAGGTATGCTGAGATACAGCTTTCAGCCAGAGTCTCAACATCAGTGATTCATGCTTTTTTATGTATAGGGAAAAAAAAAAAAATACAGCCATCAACAAGATACAGAACAAGTCAGAGAAAACAGCATCTCCTTCCCACCCGGCATGCACTCCCCATGACACACACCTTAACAAAGGGCCCTCGGGGAGCTGACGCCTCCAAGCAGCCCCGCTGCCTGTGCTGCAATCACCCAGGTGGGGTGGGGAGGTTTTGCAGGGAGATTTGCAGGGAGGTGGCAGGACCTGCAGCATCGGGGCCACCAAGACAGGCACATGGGGCTCAGACATGGGGTCAGACCCTCAGGACATGGCAGGCCAGTGATACGCATCTCCCTCCGGGTACATTCTCAAAAATTGCCAGCCAAGCTGTGCTTTGGTGCCAGGAAGCCCCAGACGAGCCAAGGAGCTCATTAGGAGCTGGGAAGGTGCATGGCATGAGTCAGCCAGGAGCAGCAGCAGGCACAGGAAGCCAAAACGCTGCGGGCAGGAGAGAGACAAACAAAGGGGATAAGGCAGAGAGGAACCCAAAGAGATGGAGGAGATTGCCCCAGAAGGAAGCTGAGATGAGAGCTGAGATGTGTTTCAGGGATCACACCTGGCCTTTTCACATCTCACCACCCCACAGACAAGCCCCCTCTCCCAGCTCTGGCCCTGCCCGGCTCAGCAGATGTGCTTCCTCCGAGCCACCCCCTCCATCGCAGCGACACGCACACCCCACCTTAGGAAAGCCGGCCCTGTGTGGGCCACCAACCCGCACGGACAGGCTCCGTGAACAGCAGGATGCCTCTGAGGAAGGAGAAGTTTCCTTTCGAGGCAAACAGTGCAGCAGGACAGTGATTGTCCGAAAGTGCAACCCAGAAATTGAATGAGCTTGAATGCTAAATCCTGTGGGGATAATGAGGACCGAGGTGCTTGTTTTCATTTCTGACTGAAAAGCCATTGAACATGATACCCAAAAAGGATTCTTACTAGAATGGGAAGAAAAGCATGGCATAAGCTTCCAAGTGACTCATCCTTTTCATGCCAAGTAAACATTAATGCCTGCACATTCAAACTTGACTGCCTAAAATTAAACACCCTAAACACACTTGAGCACCTCCATAGGTTGTCAAGCTTTCATGGGCTGGGAAGCAGCAATTTCCCTTGCCTGCAGTGAGGGCTCTCACTCAGAGCTCAGCCTACGACCACAGCCCACAGTGTGTGATTTTAAGCACTTGTAAGGTCAGAGGGTGGCACACAGGTCCTCCTCACCTGCAGCAATTACCCAGAGACATGAAAGAGGAAAAAGTGCCGTTTGCCAGATGCTCTGCCTCCTCATAAAGCAATTCTCCTCCAGAGTGCAATAAAACAGAAGTGAAGGCACCTGCGCAGCACAGTGCAGCGTGGAGAGCAGCTAAGCATGCCCTCGCCTTAGTGACACACTTGGCAACGTGCTGCCTGCGTCTGGCAGCCCGAAGGGCCACGGGGCACGGCTCACAGCTCCGCTTAGCGCTGCGCTGGTGCTGCCCTCCTGATTTGAGTGCCGCCGTTTGCACGCTCTCACCAGCCTGGATGCCGACAGCAGCGCTGAATTAATCATGCCAGTTGGCTGTGGCACATTTTTGGGTATGTGCTGTGCGAGGCTGGTTAAAGATAGTCCTCAGTATGCAATCAACCTGTTCCAGCTCTAAATCGCAGTGAGGCTGAGCAGTTTCACAGGTTTCCTTTTGAAGAGTGGAAAAGCAGGAAGCTACAAAAGAGGCAGCAAATTAATCTATTCTTTGCACTTCTGTGGCCCTCTTCATGGAGATGCTTCATGTCTGCATGCTAATTAATTAACTCTCGTATATCCACGTGAGCCAAACGGCCTTGCCTATCTCCGTTAAATACAAAGCGAGATGCAGTAAGATGAAGCCACTTGCTCAAAGGTCACGCAGGGAGCGAGCAGCAAAATCAATGACGGACTCCAGAAACCTCAACTCCCAGTTTGAGAAAGGCAGGAAAACAGGCAAAATGGGGCTGTTACTTGAGGCAGGATTAACACCTGTAATCATGGAGTTGAACCAGACCCAGACCAAAAACTGGTCTGAACAGGTATCTTTTACACTCCAACTAGAACAACCTGAAGCGTCGTTTGGTACTTCTGCTGAATTCAGGCTGGAACCAAACCAGAAACCGCACTGAGCTGCTTCCCTGTCACAGTACTGATAACTCCTCCTATGGTGTATCACTGGCAACTAAAAGGGGAGGAGGAATGAGAGAACAAATTCAAACAAAATTGCTTCTCGAAGGTGAGATCTTACCCCTGGAAAAGGCAGGTCAATCTTTTTCCACTGAATAGTCTTTGCTGCTCATTTCTTTCAGATGAAGTATGAACATTATGGTAACAGGCACCAGTATACTAAAAAGGATACATAGAAACGTCATATTTTACCCTATGCTAGGAAGCTAAAACTTCCTGCTCTAACTGGGACCCTCTGACTATCACCATTTAGCAGATGATTCAGAGACGGGAGCATCAGCCCAAAACAGGTCAAAAGTTGGAATTTCTGAGTTGCTGAGAAAGGGTTAATTTTTAAAAGCATTCTTCTTAGGAATACAAAATAATTTCTAGAAAATAAGAAATTTAAGCCATTTCTCCCAGAACAAGCCCCATTCTCCCTCGTGTTTACCAGACACAAATGCCACTCATACTTGGTATTCCTCACAGTTGCGAGGAAGGCTGTGGGAGAAGCGCTGCACCCAGATCCCAGCCGGATTCTTAAAAGGGAATTTGGCTCCTTTGTTAAATACCAATGGCCCTATTTGGGCCAGGATCAACAACTGCATCCCAACTGCAGCGTCCTCCACTCGCCTCCTGCCCTCCTGCTGCAGCTGTCCCCTCTCCCCGCTGGTACGACCACAGGACATTTGCTGCTTGCTAGCTGTCATCCCTTGCTATCTCCTGCACCTTCCAGCTCCATGTAAGGGCTTCTCTGGGTCAGGGCAATTTTACCCTCTCCCAGCCTGCCCCTCACAAGTACCACAGGGATCCCTGCTTCTTTGTGCCCTCATCCAGCTGCTAACCCCCTTTAAGGCAAGCAATTAGCATGGAGAAATTAGCACAGCAGGCCGTGGGCACGCACTGCTCACCACCAAGGGAGCCCAGCAGAGCATCTCCCGCACAGAGCCCCAGCATTGCCAGAGCCACGCAACCCCACACCGGGGTGCAATGCTCCCGGCCTCCCCGCCCGCCCTGCAGGTCGGGACAGGTTCCGCCTGTTGGCTGCAATGCTGCACGCCTCGTTCGTCACCTGCAGGAGACAGAAAAGCGACGTGCCTCAATAGCCAAGAATTTGCTCTTGCCCAACCGCCTGCCCACAAATTATCTTTGATTATTAGCAGTGGTAAGGAGAGGGAGGTAAAAAACCTATTGACATCCAAACGTGAATTCCCACAGCATGGTCACTGCGTGCTCGGGGGGGCTGGCAGGCAAGGAGCAGGCACCTATCGAGGAACGTCACCCACCGCTCGGCTGTCATCGCGATAAGAGCACTTCCACCAGCACCTCAGGGCTGCTGTAAGATGTCTGATGCATCTCAGCCCTCTTCCATCCCAATGCCTCCTCGACCGGTTCAAATATAGAAGCTGCCTCTCGTTAGCCCATGCCTATTACTCATTTCAATGCTGCTCCGGGTAGAAGCCTTGCTGTTAATTTGACAATGCCTTCATCCATTGTGTGTTAACCGTGAGGCACTTGGCAAACACAAGTTTCCCAAGCTCCCGAGACAAATTTCTGCCACATCGATGGTGTGTGTTCTTCTGTCATTGAGCAGAAATGTGGACAGAGAGGATTTAAAGATGTGACGAGCACAGAAAACCTCTTTGAACAAATTTGTATATAAAAATGAGTTGAACTGAATTCAACAGGATTTAAAATTTAATTCCACTATTTGAGAAGAGTATTTCCATTTATACATAAAACCTGAATTGTCAAGTGTTTGGCTTTTTCAGGAACCTAAGGATGAAGGTCCCTCCACATTTCGTCCACATCTGATGAAAAAGGAAAGATATTTTCCACCGCCAGCAATTATGGTGAACAAAACAGCAAAAGGGGAACAACATCTGAAGGTTTCATCAGTCTAACACAACAGGTAGCCAAATATTAGTTTTCAGGAGTTTAATTTTCATTTTATGTTTAAATAAACTACAGAAGCCCACAGGACTGGGGAAAGCGATTCATCTGTTAGCTAAAACAAGAGTGAAAATGCAGAGCTCAGTCTGACAGGGTGAAAAAAGAGGTGTACTTTGGACAAAGAAGAGGAAAGCCTTAATTCTGACTGATTATCTTTGAGTAATTCTATACCGCCATAGCATTTATAAGTAGAATTTCATCCAATTATTAAGACTTCTGGAAAAACTTTACAATATTCAAAATTACTGTTTCAAGAAAAGCTCTATGCCTGCTTCCCTCCCTGATGACCTTTGGCTAATGAAAAACAAACAATGCACCCAATAAGATCAATATGAAAAATTGCTGAATTGTGCCCAACTTGACAAAACACATCTACATACTTTAAAATTGCAGACATCCATAATCTCTTCTGCAGTCATAGGCTAACAGCTTCTCTGTAAAAACTGAACACAGCTGAATTTGGGCAAGAGACGCACTTTCAGCATCTTTCAGCATGTCAGCAAACAACATTCAAGTGTCCTGCATGGGTTTGCGCAATTTGACAAATGGCTGCAAATGGCCTCTCCCCAGCAAGGCAACGCTCTGCAGACAGCCTCCACCTGGCAGGACAGGACTGCGATTTTCTAGGCCACCAGAACAACGTTGGAGCTGGGAGGTCTACATAAATCAAGCTGTAAGTTTTTTCCATCAAACTTTTCCTCTTTCTCAACGAGTTCTAGAAGCACCGCTAGGAACTCTTTAATCGCAGAGCTGCGGTACCACTGATGTCATCCCTTTTTTTAACTTCACGTGTGTACGGCTGTTCATGGGAAGGCTGCTCAGCAGATACTGCTCTAGCAACGGCAGAACGGCTGATACAGTGCTCAGCCTCCTGTACAACAGCTCGCATTCCCCATCCCCAGCAGGTACAGAGATTTTACCTTTGGGAAGTCCCAGCCTGACCAGGGATCCTCCCCTGACCCGGGGACATAGCTCTGGCTCTCCAGGTTTTTTGTGTACGTCCCTTGTCATTGCCTCCAGCTCAAAAGCTGACCCACAAAATGCATTTTCTCCAAGGTCATGCACTCCTTACAACACCAATTTGTGAGGTATTTAAAAAAATGTAAACTTCCTTATTGTGAAAGAAGCTAATTTCCCATTTAAACGTAACAGAAAGAAAAAGGAACTGCATAAGCTTGTAACTAGAAATCTAATCACAGGTTCATGGCCAAACCACAAGCCAGAAGCTTTCTTTTGTGCCCTGAAGGTCCCAAGTACCCTCTCTTTGCAAAGACAATATATGGCACATCCAAATGCAAATCCATTCCTCTCTTTATTTCTATATTCAGCTCTCTGGCTGATTACAGGGAGACAAGTGTGCATGCTCAATAGGTCCTCCTGCTTCTTAAATAAGTTTAATAATACCCTTTTTATTTATGGGAGCCCAAAGTACAAAGGATGCAATGCAGGAGCTCTGCAAGAGCAGAAAAGAAAAGCAAACTAGCTGAAGATACAGACTGGCAAGGGCTCAGCGATTCAGTACTGTTGATTCTATAGAACCCAACAGCTTTTATTATGCACCGACTCTTTGAGGAGGAAAAAGCCTGACAATTATGTACTTGCAAAGGAAAAGAATCTGTATGGCTCTCGTGTAAGAGCAGAATTGGCTAAAAAACCTGTTTAAAGCCAGGGCAGGCTATCAAACATTCCGGACTTGCTTTCAGTTTTCCTCTTGAACAACTGATGGCTAGCCACGTTACAAAGTTCCTTTTAAAA
>VXAV01010046.1:43093-53591 GCA_013399715.1 Alectura lathami | reverse complement strand
AAAAAAAAAAAAAAAAGGCAATTTTACTATGTGGTAAAAACATTGAATTCTGCAGTAGCGGGGGAAAGAGCTGTGGGTTCCCAAAGACCTGAGAGTGTTCAGCAGGGAGATCGGGTCTCACGTGTGGGAGCTGGGTAGTTAGACACTCAGCCCCTCGCTTAACACACTTCTGGTGTCAGTTGGTTTCCCTCTGTTCCCTGCTCCAACCCCACACATGTTGGAAACTCAGTCCTCGCGATTTCTCCTGATATGGAGCTACAAAAATGCTTGCTGCAGCCCATGCATTGGGATCTGCAGCCAAGAGCAGCCCACCCTCAGGCCGCCGGACTCTGAGCATCCTTAGCCCCAACTCATGGGGATGGGAGCAGGAGAGGTGTAGCTGGGCACAGATGGCACTGCAGAGCCAGGTGCCTGCTCCCAGCTCATTCTGCAGTTCCTCAAGCCTGGGTCAGGTCCTGGATCAGGTCTCCAGGACACCCAGTGGTGGCTTCACCACTGTCAGGGACAGTAAAGGAGAGTGAAGGGAGGTTCAGCCTGAAGACTGGGTGTGAGCAGACCCATGCAGAGCCCATGCTGCAGCCTTACCTGTGTCCCGGCACCATTCACTGGTCCACCAAAACTCCCCATACACATAGAGAGGAAGCCCAAATCCAAGACTTCATCAGTATGAGCAATGAGCTGTATGTTCAAGCACCCTCTGAGCTACCGTCACATGAGCAATAGCTCCTGAGGATCCAGTTGCCAAGTTCCCAACATGAATATGCTGAATTAGTTGCATTTTCTTTTGTTTCCATTAGACAAATGTTTCTATTTGTCTCATTACATGACAACACCCACAAAGCCGCCAAATAGCTTTTGCAAGATGCTATTGAGTTGCTTCACACTGGTAAAGACAAGTTATACTAGTCTTAGGAAGCCGACCTACATCCTTCCAGCTGTTATTATCTTGTCAAAGGGGAAAGCAGGAGCCAGCCTCACACCAGCTAGCTCTTGCCCTGTCTTGTTGCACTCACTTGGCACAACGGCTCTTTTTTCAGGGATTCGGCTTTCATTTGCATAACAGCATTAATGCAGTAATTTCAGAAATAAACACCCAGCTTAACCCTGCTGTACCCTCAGGAAAACTCTCGACTGTGAAGGGTGTTTTTTGATATTTCCTTTCTCTTCTACTGGGTCACAAAGGCAGAAGCCAGAGAGAGCAAGCTCCTCTGTGTGCCTTTTGTAGCTTTGGCACGAGGAGGGACCTGCTCGCTGTGCCAGATGCCACCCTGCAGCACACATGTGACCTGTTCCCTCTTATCCCACCCTTCACACTCACTTTGGCTACAAGCTGTGCAGAAAGATTACGCTTTGTCAACGTTAATGAGACATTTATTCTACATTTGCTGTTCCATTTAAAGCTTAATTACTGCCCTAGAAAGCTCCAGTTCTGGAAATCAGCATCTTTGTGTAAGAGAAAGATGGAGCCCTCAGCTGTTTCACACTACATGAAAGGAGCACCACGTCAGTTCACAGTAGCAGGCAGCTCCCTTTTCTGTGAGTCAGGCAGTCACAGGTATTCCTCAAGGCCTTCTGCTGCCTACTCTCACCCTTCCCTGCTGCTCCCGTTCAAGCCTCTCTCCCTCCTCGCTCCCTGGCACCGTGTGAGGACACCCAGGCAGAGCACACCAAGTCCAGGAGACCCTCCAGGCCCTTGGGGAAATCTCGCCTTTCGGTGAAGGCACTTTCCCGTTTGGTTAGCAGTTCCCCCCAGAGATACTCCCAAGCTGTCAGCATGGCCGCTGTCTGTCTGTCCCCTGTGCCAGGTGCCCTCCCCAGCACTCAGCTATATCTGGCTCTGTGCACCAGTTTCTGTCCTCCCAGTGCAAGTCTCCTTAGCACTGCGTGGTTGTGTTCAGTCTTACAGAAGACCATCAGGTTTCCTGATGAAAACTGCTCCACTCTTGGAAGAAAACCCTCTTTTTTAATGCTTGTCCTACCTGCCTCTTGTTGTGCTGTCCTGTTAGCAACATTTCCTTCAGCTGTATCATTTTGAGCTTTATAACCTACAATAGCTAGTGCAAAATTCTACACATTAACCGTGAAGAGAAACAAAAATCTTCCTTCTAAAGAGATCTGGTTTGGAACCTGCCTTCAGTCCCATCACCTCTGCACCTTGCCCCCTCCCGCGCTGCTCAGCTGTAGCTCAGCTCTAGCTCTGAAGGCTGAGGCTGTGCCAGGCTGTGCCCTGCGAGCTGCAAGCTCTCCTTCCCCATCCCTTTCTCCTGCCCGTGTGGTGACAGTCTGTCTCATAATGGCATTTCCTCTGTTCCTTCCAGAGCAGAGGGGCAGATGGCAGCAGGAGTTGGCCCACAAGAGCAGGACTGAGGTCACGCTGAGGTCTGGGGCTGAGCTTCTGGAGCCTGAGCCCTGTGCAGAGGGAAGCTGGTGTCCTTCCCTCCAGCAGGGCTCTTGCTGCTTCGTTTGCATTTCTGCTCTGGGCTGAGAGGTAAAATTTTCTTTAAGAAGAAGAAAAGAAAGGGAGTTCGGATAACTCTTGAGCCCTTCGCCTTAGAGTGAAGGGTTGTGTGGCCACAAGCCTTTGGGTGCAGGCATCTGCTCTGTATCTCAGAATAAGATACTAGTGCTCTTTTTGCAGGCCTCGCATATAACAGATTAATCCAAACTTAAAAAAAAAAAAATACCCAACAAAACCAGTAATACTAGAGGAGTCTCTAATCCTCCGTTGCAAAATGTTAAGTCATTCAAGACACTGCCACTGCTCCGAGAGGTGTCCCTGGTTACAACAGCTCTGACGCACGGAGAGGAAACTCCTTTCAGAAGCGCCAGGACGTGCCCAGCAGTGGCGATACATCACGTTCCTGATAAGCTGGGATCTTTCATTAAACGCGACGGGAAAGCAGCGCATGCCCTGCTGCAGGAACAGCCCGGCAGCAGTGGGAGGAGGCAGGCGGCACTGTGGGCTGGGGCTGCTCTTCTCCGCGCTGTTCCTTGGGGATGAGGAAGGCAAAGGGAAAAGCAGTTGGAGAACAGAAGCATGTTTAGTTTTCACGTAAAAACTTGAAAAATCCCACCCTGAAGAGGAGAGGGTAAGCTATCAAGGGGGTTATTTATATAGATCAAAAATAATCAAGAGGCGTGCAGAAAATAAAAGCGCATGCGTTAGCTACTTTTCAGCATTACATATTTCAAGAAGGTAGGGCAAACAATAGCAATGGTCAGAAATTATTTTAGGTCTCCTCATGATGTCTGCCAAGAAGATGCCCACAGACAACTCTGTTGCAATGCAGATTGGCGCTTTATCAAACCAGCTCCCTCCCAGGCCCCCCCAGCCAGTGTGTTTATTGAGCTGCTATAAATCTGGTGGGGATCGCTTAAGAAAATGGAGCTGGTTCAGCTCTTCTGGCTAATGCATATTAATATGCTGAAGGAAAGCAACGCATTATTTATTCAGGAATCAGCAATCGTTCGCTCAAGATCAAGCTGCAGAGAAACTGCACTGAGTCCCAGAGAGGCTTCTGGGGACATCCTGCCACACAAGGCACCCACGCAGGCAGGAGCCCTGGGCATCCCTATCGCCATGTACACGGGGTGGGGGCGGGGTGAGAGGGGGCTGTTGCTTCCTGGCAGAATTGTGCTCCATCTAGAAGAATCCTATATATGTATAAATATACTGAATTCCTGTGTGTCCCTTTGCTGGACTAGCAGCATGCCCTGCCTCTGCTGGGATTGCTGAAGGACAGGAAGATCATGCAAGCACCCAGTTTCAGCCTACATTGCAAAGGGCTTTTAAATCGCAGCTGCAAGACACCCCTCTGCCCAGTCTGAGAGCTCAGCAACATGGTTTTACTATTAGTTTCTTGGCAAAAAGACCCCAGATAATAGGATAATAATCTCCGTTCCTGCACTTAGCAGGGCGAGGAAAGGTGACGTGAGCTCAGCACTTCTCCAGCCCCCAAAACCCCCATGTGTGTCTGCTGCCTGCACAACCCAGCTGTGCCCCAAAAGGGAGATGTGTGACTGGAGCTGGCGCTGCTGCACCCACACGCAACGCTCAATGTCTGATAACAGCCAGATGTGTTGCCTGCCCCCAGTTCTGCACACCCCATCACATTTCTTAGATAAAAGTGAGTGAGGTCAGCTCAAACCATCTTTATCAGAGATCTTAATTAAGCTCCCGTGCTGCACGTCCTGCCTCGCCACCGCTGCTCCGGCCATTACTGAAGGAGTTTTGCTGGTCAGGTGGCTGAGCTGCCCCTGCTTCTTGCACAATGTACAGAAAACTCTTGAGGAAGGCGTCCCCTTCACTACGGGGCGATTGCATTATTTCTGCTCTACATTCCCTTTGTCAAATCTCCATAAGGCTATCCCCCAGAGGGCGGATGCCACCTCCTCAGGAACCGGCAGTGCTTCTCCCAGACACAGCACAAGCACCGAGCTCCTGCCGCTGGAGCACGTTGCTGCTCCACTTCTCTCTGGCTGGCATCTTGGTTTGTTCTGCCTTTGGAAAACATAAGTCCTTCCTAGTGGTGCTTTTTTGTCACTGTACACAGCACAGTTCATTTATAGCACTGCTGCGTAATTAACAGTTGCTATCATCTGCTGATGACAGATACCTGCTCTGATCCTCATTTGTTCTTCTCATGCTGCGGCTTTAGGCTAATGGAGATATCACCAGCAAAAAAATGACTGAAAGTTCACTGGCACCTGAGAGTTTCTTTTGATTTAGTGCTCTTGGTTATGAGAAAAACCCTTACCCCAAAATGCCAAAAAGCAGTTGAGCAGCAGAGTTAAGAAAGCCTGTCTTCCCGTGCATTTATAGCTGGATTCTGTAGTGTCCAGCAAGACACAAATTCCCCCCATAGTTTTTGTGTGTGGGATGCAGTGCCTGTTCCACGTGGATTCTCTGTTGTCTGTGAACAAAAGCCTCAGCGCAGCGTCTGGGGCACAAGAGGATGCTGTACGCATGGATGCTGCCTCCACTGATTCTGCCTGAAACCAGCCAGTGAGCTCAGAATGACCCGTGGGACACTCTGACTGCCTGTGTAACCCTCCCTTCCATGGGAAAATGCTCCGGAAGAATACACAGTCGGACCAACCGTACGCACGCTGCTAACTGCGCCGTGAGTAAGCCCATTTACCTCCGCCAGCCTGGTCCTGCCAACAAAACGTAACTGCTAATGGGAGACCTGCCAGCGAAGCCTAAGTAGCTCTGATAACATTGTGCATGGAACAGAAAGGTTGAGATAAAGGCAGTAGAAGGAACGCAAAGCCCGGTAAGATCTGAGGCTGAAGCCGAGCGCAGGGTGCCGCGCTCCTTCTGAGGAGAGAGCCCTCAGAACACAGCCATCATCTTAATCGCTGCCTCTGCCTGCTGGCAGCGGGGAAGAAATCAGAGCGGCTTCTGAGCCAGTGAGACAGCACCGGCTGGGCCAACGCGCTGCAGAGGCAACGCCAGCGGATGTGCTAGGAATAAATTGGACTCTACAGCTTGAATCAATGCCAGAGAGCAAGCCTGATCTCCACAACAGCAGCTAGCAGACCATGGAGAGAGGCTGGCAGGAAGGCGCAGCAATCACCTGTCGAGAGCTACCATGTGCCCTGCGGATGAGGAGCTCTGGGCCAGGTACTGCGCTCTCGTAGGATGTGCAAGCTGCAGACAAACGACTGCAGCTCTTTCAAATGCACTTGTGGGACCTGTGGGAAGAGTCAGACACAGGCAGCAACATTCAGACCAGCAGAGCTTCTGTGTAACACGCAAATGGAGAGCAGGCCCCGGGAGGCTGAGCACAGCTGTCGTCTGCACGCTTGCCCTGCACCTGATGCTAAGGGAGCTGTGCACGTCAGTGCCAGTGAGGAATGCGGCCTACGGCATTGCATAGGATTATCTCCTTTTAGAAGCCTGGTGAGCAAATCAAAGGTCAGAAATTCCCAGTCCCACTTTCCTTAGAAGTTAAGGAATGACGTTATTAATAGATGGCATTATCGTCTGTGATACTGCGTCTGTCCTTGTTCAGACTGGGGCTGGCCAAGGCCACGCTGTGACTTCTGTCCTTCAGTTACTGCTGGCCCCATTCAAAGCCGCTGCTTGAAAGGCAGCGGTGAGGACTTCATGGGAGAGCAGCTATCCAGAGGGCCTGGGTTTAACTCCTCCAGGCTCTGCTGGGTCTCCAGTGAAGGCCCTCATGACAGGCTGGAACATGTCGCTAACACCAGGCTTGTCCAGCCTGGTTTCGGCCCTTTCTTTGAAAAATACCAAATGTCTTTTATGGTTACCAGATACTTCTGGGGGATTATGGGCACTGTGCTGGATATCCTTGCTGTGGCCTTTCCGTCACAGTGCAATGGAACAGCTGTTTTCCCCCTTCGGGTCTGAGTAACGGAATCTGGAATCTGGCCTTGTCTGGAAGCCACCTGATGCTTTTGGTCAGAAGGGCCACTACCAGGGTGTGCCAGGGCCAGTAACCCTACTGCCACGATCTGCTGTCCCCTCCTCACAAGCAGCACAAGAGCTGCAGGCACACAGGAGCAACCAGGCTTTCTTCTTGCATGATGAAGTTGGTTCTTTCTGCTCCAGTATATCCCACCTAAACAACTTCAGGATTCACTAACATTAGATGAGACACAGCATGCAAATATGCCTATGGGTTTGACGTTCTCTCGCTGTCATGCTTTGGCCTAACTGCTAGAAATAAATATTTCGCCCTGGGAAAGCTGTTGGTGGATGTGCTCACTGGTTTCCACCACAGCGACGCCTTTGCCCAGGGCAGGATGTTGATATGTCAGGTCTCTGTGTTGCGCAGCATGTCCCAGACAGACGGCAGCACGTCTAACGCTGCCGCTGAGATGTAAGAGTGGAGATGTGCCATGGTGAGATGGCTGAGGGCAGGGGACCCAGTGTGCACTCCAGGGGATCCAAAAAAACAGGTGGATGGTGAGCCTGGCAAATGTGCCCTTCTCCGATTCCTTAGAGTTGTTCTGCAGTTCTCTCAGCATTCACAGGGAGTTGACCAAAGCCTTTCCTCTTGCCTGGGCTGAGCTAAGCACGAGGGCGGCTCATTCCAACTCCTCCTATTTCCCAAGACAAACATTTCCACCTTCTTTACAGCCGGGTGTGGTAGAAAGCCACCTCCAGTGCTGAGCCAGCAGGGCCGCGCTTTCCTTCCCTTAACACCACTGTTTGCCCAAGCACCTCACCTCACCGAGCAAGGAGAGCTGCAGGCCCTGCAGCTGCGCTGAGCACAAAGGTCATTGCCTGGCCCAGGCTGAGGTCTGATTGTTGGAGTTAAGGGCTGTGCTGGTACAGGGCTGACAGGTCAGAGCTATGAAGAAGAAGCGAGCTTCAGAGCAGCTACAGCAGCTCGGGCTCTCCCACTACCCTGCTCTCCATGCACAGCCACACTGAGGTTCTGCTGAAGGCTTCCAGGCCAAAGGAGGGGTCAGGATGTCCAGAGCGGTTAGCGAACATCAGGCTTTGGCTGCCTTTGTGGAAACTTTGTCTGTATGGGCATATGGGAAGGGGCACCCAAAGAAAGATTTGGTGGAGATCTCTAGAAGTCCTTGGAACCTTGTAACCCAGTCAGGACAGAGGCCCCACCAGGACTGCTGGACACCAGTGAGACCGGGGCCAGATGGCCATTGTCTGGGGCAGAGGGGGCCTGCAGTGTGGGTCTGCCCACCTCTCACACGTCCACAGCACAGCCAGAAAGCCGAGAGAAAAATACAGGCATCCTCTTTAAACAGCTGATGAAAACCATCAGAACAGACTGGGATCTGACTACACGGAATCTCAAACAGTAATTGTAAATGGGATGCCAGCCTTTGTGCTGGCGTTGTTACCTGTTCACAGCAAAGCGCTGTTCACCGCTAACTCCAGCTCTTTGGTTTATCAAAGAGGGAGGTAAAGAAAGGATTTGATAATGATCTTACCTATGGGATGAAAAGATTTCTCACATCAAAGAACTCTTTATGGTATCGAAAAAGAACACAGAAGCAACAGGCCTGGGAGATTATTTACAGTTTAAATTTATCTTGCTTAATTTATCTTGCAGTTTAAAACAGGGAGCAGCTGAAGTGTGCAAGGGCTTGGGCTGTGCTGGCAGCCCTTGCTGTGAGCTTTGCGCAGCTGTGGATGCCGGGACACAGGGGACAGCGTCAGCAAAAGCCCAGGACAGCTGGTGTGGAGAAGGGTACATCGGAGACATGGGAGCAGGGAGGCTCATGTGAAGGATGGCAGAGGCTGCAGCCTTGGTGTGGGGATGGGGAGAGTGCAGCAGGCAGGTGTTGGGCTTGCATCTCTGACTGAGCATGGACAGGATCGGGCCTTTGTTTTCTAACCTGGTCTTTTTGCCCGTGGCAGCACGGTAAAAGACACTTCCCTGCCGGACTCACGTGCAAGCCTCCAGCACCAGGCATTCCCACTTCAGTTCATTATAATTTTTTAGCCAAGTGCAAGAGCGTAACTTTTCAAATTAGCTTTACAGACCAGCAGTCTGTAAAAATCTTTTTTTTTTTCTTTTTTTTTTAATTAGATAGTTTAAATGAGAGCTTTAAAATATTCTAGCCTAGTACATACTAATGTGCAAAGTCTGCACCTAATGCTATCGCATAACCAGCTCTTGCTTCTTTTCAGCTCTGGGACTCTCCTCTAAGTGTTACTCTGACTTGCCTGACCAGAGATATGCACTGAGGGTTTTCACAGAAGCATAATTCATCCTCCTTGGTTTTCTCCTGCAGTTTCTAAGCAGAAGCCAGGCTGAAGGACAGAGTGAAATAGCAGCCCTTTGCCTGTGCTGCTCAGACACCAGCCATAAAGCAGGAAAAGGGATTTCCGTTTCTCTGTACAGTGGCACTCTGAGTGTCTTAAGAGTAAACTTAAATCATCTGGAACATGATTGTGGGCTTCCTATATGGACATGAGCTCAGCTGCAATAATTCCGACTGACCTCACTGCCCTGCAAGTAATGTCTTCTGAAGTAGAAGAGCTGCAGCCTTTTGGTATTGCTGGCTGCTTCTAGACGTGTAATTTCTGTTCTGCCAAAGCACATTGCCCTGCTGCTGCACTGTGTGCACTCCAGGATCTTCTGCAGAAAGCAATGGGATCCAGTTGACTGGTGCACACCAAATAATTCCCCTGACTTCTCTTGCCAGGTCTCATTTATCCACCAGTGTTTGTAAGCTAGACCTCAGTATGTTCAAAGCAGTCAGCAGCTGGCAGGAGGCACACAGCAGGAGGACGATCACAGCAATCCTCACAGCTCAGTTTGCAGCAGGCTCTTTGGATTCCTGCCTTTAAGTCGTACAGGGACTTCAGAGCAAGGGCAATGGGGCATCTGAGAAGAAACAAGTTGAAATCCAGCAGACGTTTTTCACTGAAGTCTTCCTGAAGCAGCAGCCTGCGGGGGCTGAGCCAGCACAGCAGACCTGGGAAAACCCACTACGCTTTCCTTCCAGGGTGCACATCCTGCGGCTGCAGAGCCCATTCCTGCATGCTGAGTCCTTGTGCTCATCCTGGGGTGTGTCGTTCTGGGATGTGTCCTCGGCCTCTGCTTCTCTAACCAGCAAGATTCCACACACCATTTGGACAGCAGGAAGAGCTTCCCGCTCTGCCCTTAGCAGTTCCAGGGTGACAAGGAAATCTGCACGTGCATGACTGAAAGGCAGACAGAGACGCTGGCTGTGGATGAGAAGCACCGCTTCCGCGAGGGACAGTAAGCTGCTACCAAAATATTTACGAGGACAAGGGTGAAGTCTCGCAGACGGGCTGCAGAACTGGCAGATCTTTCAAGCCTCAACACAGAGGCATCTCCAGGATGTGCAGCCGCTGAGAAAGACAGATAGAGGGATGTGCTGCCCTCCTCGAGGCTAGAGGCAAGCTGTGAAGAAGGCTGGCACGTTTGTAAAAGGCTTTAATTACGATTGCTACATGTTTTAGTATGCACATGGAATGGTGCAAGGATTTTCTCATGCTTCAGATATTTAAATATATGTGCAGAACAGGAAGGAAATCCTGGTATTCTTAATTAAAAATCTACAGGTAAATTGTTTTTCACGATTAGGCAAGGACTTCAGCATGAGACTCAAAAGCATGAATGGAGGGCACGTGCAAGAAGGGAATGAATGCACAAGATGAATTTGTGTGCATTTAAAAATAGCAGTGGTACGTAATGCTGTGCAAAGCTAAAATCTATTTTAAACTGTTTATATAGTACAGAAGCTTATGTTCTCAAGGCCTCCAGTTCATCTGCGTGGGCTGGTCAAAAGAGTTGTGACATGTTGCGAAAGGCATTTGCGCCTTGTTTTTTTTTAGAACAAAAAACGTGGATTTTAAGGAGGAGAGACTGCAAAATACTTACAGGTCACAGGGCAATCTTTGCCCTTGCTCCCCAGGAGCAAGGCTTATGCCTTGCCCACCTTCAAGCAACTGAATCTCACAGCTTCTGACTGCCTCCCTCTCTGTCATTCCTCACGAGCCTTTCCCCCAAGCTCTCTCTTTTTT